>JAVIAB010000025.1:7233668-7541168 GCA_032433765.1 Megaustenia siamemsis
AGCATAGGTCTTCAACAAACACTTTCCAGGTCGTTCTTTTTTTTGCCATTCTTTTAAGATCATTCCATGTCTTCCCCATCATCTTCATCTCTGCTTCTATCTGTCTTCTCCAAGAATTCCTTGGTCTTCCTCTTGGTCTTTTCCCCTGGGGATTCCAAAAAAGGGCCTGTTGTGTAATACTCTCAGTTGGCTTCCGTAGTGTGTCCTATCCAGCACCATCGTCTTCGCTGTATCTCTTTATCCACTGGTATTTGACTGGTACATTTCCATAATTCTATGTTAGTGATTTTGTCCTGCCATTTCCATCCTTTTATTCTGCGTAACCATCCATTAATGAAAGTCTGTATCTTCGTGATTGTCAATTTTGTTGTTCTCCATGTTTCACAGCCATATAATAGGACCGCCTTAACATTTGAGTTGAACATTTTTATTTTTGTATTTAACCTAATTTATTTGGATTTCCATATGTTTCCCAGTGCAATGAAAGCTCCTCTTGCTTTTGATATACTTATTTTGGTATCATTTTCTGTTCCTCCCTCTTTATCTATATTACTTCCCAGATATATGTAAGATTGTACATCTAATAGAGGTAATTCTCCTAGTTTTATTTGGTTATTGCCAACTGTATTAATTCTCATAATGTTAGTCTTATCTCTATTAATTTTCAGTCCTATCTGTTGTGATCTCTCATCAAGTATGTTCATTTTATCCTGCATCTGTTGATGGCTGTGTGATAGGAGAGCTATGTCATCAGCAAAGTCTAAATCATCAAGTTGTTTGGTCAGTGACCACTGGATTCCATTTCTGTTGTTTTGAGTTATTTTCATAATCCAATCTATGGCCAGTAGAAAGAGAAATGGAGACAGAAGGCATCCCTGCCTTACTCCCATTCTTATTTCAAATGCTTCTGTAATCTGTCCTTCATGCACCACACTACATTTCGTTCCTTCATACATTGTTTTTATCAGGTAAATAAACTTTATGGGGATTCCGTAATGACTCAGCAACTTCCAAAGCATTCTTCTGTCTAAACGATCAAATGCTTTTTCGTAATCTATGAATCCAATATAAAGTGGGGATTTTAGTTCTAAACTTTGTTCAACTATTATACGTAGAGTAGTTATTTGATCAGCACATGATCTGTTCTTCCTAAAACCTGCTTGTTCATCTCTCAAGTGTTTCTCTATAGCCTCTTTTAGTCTCTCCAGAATGATTCTGCTTAATATTTTTCCTGGCACTGATAGTAGCATAATTCCCCTATAATTTGTGCACTCCTGTAAATTTCCTTTCTTTGGTAGTTTGATCATATAACCTTCTTTCCAGTCTTTAGGTATTTCTTCCCTCTCCCAAATTTTACCTAATAGATGATGTAGCATCTTGGTAGAGGTGTTAGTATCTGCTTTGATGGCTTCCGAAGGAATTTCATCTGGTCCCGTGGCTTTACCATTTTTTAATAGATTGATGGCTTTCATTATTTCATCTATGCTTGGTTTTCCACAGTTAACGTGTAACTCTTCTTCTGCTGGCAGTATATCTGGAGGATTATTTGAGCCGGGTCTGTTCAAAAGTTCTTCAAAGTGCTCTTTCCATCTCACCATTTGTTCCCTTATATTACTAAGCAGATTTCCCTTCTTATCTTTAATAAAGGCATTGATCTGTTTGTATTTTCCACTTAATTTCCTTGTGCTCTTGTACAGTTCTTTCATATTCCCTTTATTTGCTGTTTCTTCTGCCTCTTTAGCTAGTTCATCTATATATTTCCTCTTATCCCCTTTAATGCATCTTCTCACTTCTTTGTTCACCTCTGTGTAAGCTTCCTGTGTCTTGGCTTTATTACTTCTCGTTTTGCTTTTATTTATGTCTGCTTTCTTATTCGTTCTTTCTTAATTTTGTCCAGGGTCTCTGCTGTCATCCATGCCTTATTCTGGCGTTCTCTTTTCCCTAGTGTTTCTTCACATGTCTCTTACCATATATCTTTTACCTGTTTCCAATGATCTTCTATATTTATTGTATTTTCTAGTTGTTGGAGGACTCGGTATTTGTTTGATATTGTGACTGCGAATTTATCTTTAATTCTTTGTTCTTTGAGAAACCCTACATTGAAATACTTTCTACCTTTATTCGTTGTATACCTTTTTAGTTTAATTTAAGTTTAGCTATCAGAAGATGATGATGATCAGAAGCTATGTCTGCCCCTCTATATACTTTTACATCCTGTAAGGATGACTTAAACTTATTATTAATACATATGTGATCAATTTGATTTTCCGTTCTATGATCTGGTGACACCCATGTAGCTTTGTGTATTTTTTTGTGTTGGAATATCGTTCCTCCTAGGCTCACTTGATTAAGGGCGCAGAAACTCACAAATATCTCTCCATTCTCGTTTATATCCCCAAGTCCATGTTTTCTCATAATCTCTTCGAAGCCTCTGTTGTCTGATCCTGCTTTAGCATTTAGGTCTCCCATCAAGATTATAATATCCTTGGCTCGTCTTGCATCCATCTGACATTGTAGCTGTTTATAGAAATCATCTTTAACTAAATCTTCTTTATCTTTGGTTGGTGCGTAGCATTGGATAATGTGTAATTTTATTTTGTTTTTGGTTGTTTTAAATGTTGCTCTCATTAGTCTCAGTCCTACTGCTTCCAACATTCTATTAGTGTCTTCTGTGCATTCCTTGATAGCATTATAGCTACCCCTTCACTATGTTGTGCTCCAAGTTCCTGGTGTCCTGATGATAAAATCATCTCTCCTGTATTTAGTTTTATTCTTTCCGTTCCTAGCCATCTTGTTTCACACATTCCCAGAATATCTATCTTGTAGTTTGTCATTTCTGCTGCTACCTGAGCAGCTTTTCCTTGTTCGTTTAGAGTACGAACATTCCAGGTGCCAATTCTGGAGGATTTTCTGGTAGACAAATGGTGATTCGACAACCCGGACTCCGTACGGCTTTCTTCGGCTTGCGTCATATGTCTCTTAGACAGAGAGCCCTTATCTTTCCTGAATGGCGGATTTACTTTTTCTTTCGTTGACTTGTCCATGCTTGTGAAGTTTTTTCGGCTAATTTTCTTTTTACAGTATGAGATAGCCAGTCCCATGACCAACCCTCCTTTCTTGCCTCTTACGAACATGCCTGGTAGGGTACAGCGCCACTATTCTTTACTCCCCTTTCGGGCCCCGGTAACGCACGGGCGAGCGGGTATTTAGTGACCTCATAATGATAGCAGGTATTTAGTGACCTCATAATGATAGCAGGTATTTATTGACCTCATACTGGTAGCAGGTATTTGTTGACCTCATAATGGTATAAGGTATTTGTTAACCTTATAATGGTAGCAGGTATTTATTGACCTCATAATCGTAGCAGGTATTTGTTGACCTCATAATGGTAGCAGGTATTTGTTGACCTCATAATGATAGCAGGTATTTGTAGAACTCATAATGGTAGCAGGTATTTGTTGACCTCATAATGGTAGCAGGTATTTGTTGACCTCATAATGGTAGCAGGTATTTGTTGACCTCATAATGGTAGCAGGTATTTGTTGACCTCATAATGGTAGCAGGTATTTGTTGACCTCATAATGGTAACAGGTATTTGTTGACCTCATAATGGTAGCAGGTATTTGTTGACCTCATAATGGTAGCAGGTATGTGTTGACCTCATAATGGCAGCAGGTATTTGTTGACCTCATGATGGTAGGAGGTATACTTTACCGTATATTGGTTCTAGGTTAAGGAGGGATGACCCAGGAACAATCTCGGAAACGTTCATTCAGGAAGTGGGTGTGTGTGTGGGGGGAGGGGGAGGGGGGGGGTTATGGGAAATGATTTAAATGGAGGTCTAGGGGAGAGAACCTTACTGAGGACACGAAGCAGAGATGCAAGCTGTGGACCAAACACGAACCGTGTGAAATTGAGAGAATTTGTTGTTGCCCTGCTGAGCCCTACGAACTACAATGGTTACTAATTGCTTTGCCAATCATTAGGCTCACAGTTTTTTTTTTGTATGCAAGCAACAAAATAATTATTTGTCTAAATTCCTTCGTCAGGATTTCCGTGTGACACCCGTTAGATATGGGATGTGTAAGGCCCGACTATTTGACACTGATACTTGAGTTTATTTGATCATTTGAGTCCTTCCAGAAAGGAAAACGATATGCATGCTTCTTCTATAATGGGAGCCGGGATAGCTCAGTTCTTAGTGGACTGGACTACAAAGGACAAGAGGTTGGGTTTGATCCTAATCGACGGCTTCCAGCTACACCCAGCCTTAATGAGAACCGGATTTTTTCGGGGAAAGTAAAGCGGAATGGGCGTAATACCAACCACAATCATGTGCCGAATCTCTGCAAAAATGATGGTCACTAACACCATATTCCCTATACGCCACTTGGCGTGACGGGTCACTAAAACCATATTCCCTATACGCCACTTGGCGTGCCGGGCCTCTTCACTTACTTTACTTCTTCTATTATACATTCAGTGCTCTTCTTTCCTTCCTGATTTGTCTTCCACAATTGTCTGGGCCTGACCATATAACCGTTAAAAGGGGGTGGGGGAGTTGGTTGGTCTCGAGGCAAGATGCCGGTCTCGAGACAGAGAGGTTGTGAGTTCAAATCTGGATTTTTATTTATGATTTCTCTCTGTAGCAACCACCCCTGGTCTCAGCAGCGAGGCCCGGCTTGAAACGTCAATTACTCATCGACGGAAAAAAATATGAGTACTTCTGAGGTGTTATCTGCCTGTGCGGCGTTGGACCCCTGTGCACACGGCAGTCAGGGACAAATGGATTAACGCGCAAAACTAAGTTTTTAGTCTCTAAGGACTTTGTCAGAGGTGAAAGCTGGCGAACGCTTATATAGGTGTAGTGGTACGGAAAACAGTCAACAACAGAATTGATACGATGCACTGTGGATAGAAAATTGTGGAAGGACATGATCGCCTACCCGAACCGGTATGACATATGATGATGATGATGATAAAACAACAACATCAGCAAGATTTGTATCACATGTTTATTAGCTTTACATTAGACAAAGTCTGGCAGGAAGTGCTCTAGCAAACATGAACAAATACAACATCGACCAAAACATACATGTCATCAAACCTATGGACAATTCAGAAGTGTTGAGTTTGAGAATTGTATGTTGAGAAAGGTATATTGAGAATGGTATGTTGAGAATGAGGAATCATAGAAAGAAGAGGTATGTGTTAACACTCAGAAAAAATGACAAATAAACAACAACAGAAAAAAAACAAAGAACAATATATGGTCTGAAGCAGAATCGAACCCATACTCCATGGCACTGCGCCTTGCCTCGAGAAGCCGAACGCTTGGTACACTGCCACTCAGCTAATTAAAAAATTAGCTATTGTGAGCAGTGTCTTACACGAAGGTGTTCTCATGACTAAAGCATATGGTTACTATCACAGATCGGAAATAAATTGTATTTCTGTACTTTCCTATTAAGGCAAGTATCTCCCAGTAGGGCTGAATACTTGTGTGTTGAAGGCAAACATTTATTGGACGAAACTGCAAGAATAGTAGTTTCCAGTGGTTAAATACTGGGGACAAATAATAATAAATAAATATTATTATATGGGGAACTTCCGAGGCAATAATAGGGAATCATAGAAGGAAGAGGTATGTGTTAGCACTCAGAAAAGATGACAAATAAACAACAACAGAAAAAAACAAAGAACAATATATGGTCCGAAGCTGAATCGAACCCGTACTCCATGGCACTGCGCCTTGCCACGAGAAGCCGAACGCTTGGTACACTGCCACTCAGCTCTATGTTGAGAATGGTATGTTGAGAATGGTATGTTGATCATGATATGTTGAGAATGGTATGTTGATCATGATATGTTGAGAATGGTATGTTGATCCTGATATGTTGAGAATGGTATGTTGATCCTGATATGTTGAGAATGGTATGTTGATCATGATATGTTGAGAATGGTATGTTGATCCTGATATGTTGAGAATGGTATGTTGAAAACGGTATGTTGAGAACGGTATGTTGAGAACGGTATGTTGAGATCGGTATGTTGAGCAAATGATTTCCGTCGACCATTGAAATGAGACATGCGTGTCTGCTATCGTGTACATTATTTAACAAATTAAAACAAATAAACCTATGACAGACACCTTAGCAGAGCAACACAGAATCGTCAACGCCAGGAGTGTGACCAAACGTTCGCAGGAGACACAGATTGGCAAGTGTAGCATGACGGTGTCCAGCATGACAACAGAGATAGAAGCAACAACAGCTGCGATAACATGCCTGGTTACACAGAGCGTGAATCACGCAGTCTTGGTGACTGACTCACAAAGTATGCTACAGAAGATTTATATTCAGTGTCTGTGACATGAGTGGATGCAGCTGTTTGATGACTCTACAGTGAGTGCGTTAACCTGGGTGTACTGTCCAGGACATGCTGGTGCACCTGGACAGTGGCTAGATAAGGTCTCACGAGCATCCGGAATGGTGGGCAATGCCTAAGATAAACAATGACGACTAAACCCTGAGCATTGAAAAAAAAAACACTAAAAAATCAAAGAAAGGCATCGGAAACAGTTTAAACATTTGGGCAACGTTGTCACTGACGAAGGCACAATATCGAAAATATTAGCTAGAATCGAACAGTTGGTGACAAGACTAAAGAATATATGGATAAGCAAAACCATCTCCATGATAACAAATATCGGATTATTACAAAAAGTAGAGTAACTCACTGTTGACCTTTGAAAGAAAAATACCGGCTTTGGAAATAAGATTGCAGATTATGTCCGTATCTGATATACTTATAGATCACTCCACCAATGAGGAAGTGCGTAACAAAATACAATAATTCACAGAACCAATGAAATAAGATTGCAGATTATGTCCGTATCTGATATACTTATAGATCACTCCACCAATGAGGAAGTGCGTAACAAAATACAATAATTCACAGAACCAATGAAAGACAAGTCTACTGGCAATGGTAAAAGAAAGAAAATTAAAATGGTACGGAAAGTTAAAAGACGTACAGGCCTAGCCGAAACATTTTTTCAAGGCACAGTATCAGCATAAATGGCAAGAGAGACAAAGAAAGCGGTGGGAAGACAACATCAGAGATGGACGGGATTAACATTCATCACAGCCCGGAAAGAAAAAAAGAGCACAGATCACACATCCTGTCCCTGACAAAGGCGGGACCTGGTACCGTTCCACTACACTCCACGGCCAGTCTCCTGCAGCATGATCTCAGCGCGCAGGCGCCAAATAATGTTGATTTTGTTGTCAGGTGAATGCGTCTGGACTACTGCTGTCGCTAAAAAACGAAAATCCAACCAAAAAGAATCACTTGAAACCACAACAAAAAAAAAACAACAAACATGCCATCATTCATTTTGCAACAAAAATGTCATTAGTTCTGAATGTGATTCCACTAAGCGGCCATTTTGACCACCGTACCAACCGGAAGTTTACATCTGTACCACTGAAAGGAGCAATTCGACAAAATAATGACATTCCATAAACTATGAAGAAATATGAAACTGTAATGGGATGGTCTTGTTAGTAAGTCTAGCTAAAACAAACAATGGGAGTTGATGATGAAGAAGAAATGGAGATTAAAATAAAGGTGAGAATCAGCGAATAAGAATGGGTATATCTTAGCTACGCCGACAATCAGGTCAGAGAGATTGGAATTGCTCGTTATACATAACCAAACCCAGTGATACGATTGAATAAGCTTCAATTAATCATTTCATTTAGCTGCATATTTGTAAATGTAAAACTTAACGTGCAAACGTGATCTACAGATTCCAGAACATTTTCTTCAAACACGTGAAATGTAATGAAAAATAAGAACATGATTCCTGTCCCAACATGAACAAATTGTAAATAATACACAAGATACTGACGACGATCTCCTTCTAATGTCCAAATTTAAAGAAACAACAAAAGAATATAATGTTACGGTGCACCCAGTGGGTGATGAGTCTATATTGCAACAAGCATTAATATTCTCTATCTCTGTATTTTCTGTGATTTGGCGAGACCTAAATAGCTCTATTCGTTCATCCTTGTATTTATGTCAGTGGCTGCTTGTACTGTTTTAACCATTCAATTGTTCCTTGTAGGATTGTGTTTACCAGACCTGAAGAGGATTGTTTGCGGCCTTTGTTTTCTTCTCGACGGTAGAGAGGCCACTATGTTGATAATTTCTGATTAGTTGAGAACATTATGACGTTAATAGATGATGAGGTCATGTCTGGTCGCTGAGACCCACTACGTGGCTATCACTGAAGAGATTTTGTAAGGAGATTTTCGTCTAATTTAAAAAAAAAAAAAAAGAAAGGTTGCCTTTTAGCAACAAGGTATATCCATGAAAGGGAGAGATAAGAATTGGTGAGTTGTACCACGCATTAATAACTGTTTCACTGACAGAGACATCCACAACAAAGAGATTCTACTATCGTCTCATTCATTCTACCCCACTACCTCAGCGTTACTGAAGAGATGTTGTATACTTGTGCCACGCTTCAACAACTTGAGTAGAGTTAAATGATTGAAACGTCCACATCTGAGAACTTTTATTATCGACACATTCAGTCAGAAACAACTCAAGATTTTCCGGTTTGATGTCAATGCACAAACGTGAATGAAAATTGACTATCCGGCTAGTGTTGGGATCCCATGCGAAGGACTGAACTGGTTCCACTAATATTTCATGATAATCACCAACCATCAAGAAAGGAGCAACCGAGGCAAGACTTGCATGACCTTTGCCACTAGCAATGTGATACCTCCAGTCGTACATGAAGTTGTTAACACTTTCATTATTGCAGTTTGCCAGGTATATTTGTTGATTTTTTGTATATGCACACAGGGAGGTGTTTGATTGGCTGATCAAGTGACCCCAGGCTAAAGGTGAAGGCTCCACAATCGGGAAGAACTCTAGCATATCCGGGGCAACTTCCGTGAGGAACCAATCAAAAGGCTTACATTTTAGCGTTGCCCGAAGCTCAACTTGTTTTAGAATGTCACGTCCAGGATAAATTTCTCTCACTTTTGGTAATCTCTCAAACACCGCTTCCCGGAAACCATCCAACCACACAGCTGCAAATCGAGCAACATTCTTTTGAAATGCGTCTACAAGTTCTTTCACGTATGGCCAGTCACGATAGAGATGAGCTACCCTAGAACATGGCGACTCTACAATACTACCCCCACAGAGCCAAGCTTTAACAGAAAGCTCATATTGTTCAACTCCCCATATATTCAGACCCTGGTCGTATTTACCCAGCTCTTCCCACCACTTTCGAGTGATTGCGAAAGCTGCCCCAACCATAATGGGATTAGCGTGCGGTGTGTAATCATCCATTGGGTTGGTCACTGGCATTCGTTTGAAGTCCATTCTCCAATTGAACGCTCCACGCGCCCTTATAAAAGGCATTATCGTAACACTAAAATTTAATTTTGTTTCGTCTATTGTAGGACAAGCAATGGTTCTATAGTTGAGCGCCATGATCTCTAGCAGTGGCGGGAGGAAGTTGTAGCCGATCTCAACATGGGAGTCCAGAAACACAAGAAACCTTCCAGTAGATGCATCAGCTCCTATTGTTCTACTACGAATTAACCCTTCTCTCCGCTTATTTCGAATGATCTTCACTTGACTAAAGTGTTGACGAACATAATCATCTAGTGGCGCCTTCAACTCGTCCCAGTCGCTGAAGTCATCTACCACAACTATCTCCCTCAACAAATTTGCTGGGCTACGATTGACAATGCTGTATATGGTCCTCAAAAATGTGGAGTTTCTATCATTAAACAAAGGTATGATTATGCTGACAGAGTTCTCTGGGATGTCCTTCATGTACGTGCGTTGTTTACATCCTTCAGGCCTAAAGTCTCCGATGGATCTCTCCAGAGAAATACGATCAGATAAGTAAGCATCATATTTATGTTTATCGAGAAGTTGTTGTCTCTCTGCTAATTCTTCTTCACTGGTCAGATCAAGGGTTGCTCCAACTCCCTGCTCCCCTAGTCCAGTTCTTTTAGAATCGCTCTCCATAAGACCGTAGTTATTCCAATCAATGCGCTCAAACGTGATGTCCTGGGAGCCTTCTTTGTGTGTCTCTGACGGACTGTTCCCTGACTTTGAGAGGACCAGCGTGTTAACCTTTCTCTAGACAGGAGAAGAAACAAAATAACTATTTTAACATCAAGTTGATCAGTGATAACTGTAGCTGATAACACAGTCAAATGTTAGCAATTTCAGTCATTGAAAAGAGAAGTATCAATAACATTTCAGTATTTCAAACCATTCTTGTAATATGGAGGTGAATTTTGGACAACAGATGCACATAATAAAACGACATCAATCTTCCAAGAGTAGCATAATCAGTTATGAATGTATTGAAATAAGTAAAAAACAGTCAATTCTGTTCGGTCAAATATAAGAATCGTAATATACCAGCCTCTGAAGCTCTGATGGTATACTTAGTATGTAGAAAGGTAGGTAGGTATGTAGGTAGGTAGGTAGGTAGTTAGGTAAGTGGGTAGGTCTATAGGTAGGTAGGCAGGCAGGTAGGTAAGTAGGTAGGTATATAAGTATGTAAGTAGGTAAGTATGTATATTGGTATGTAGGTGGATAGGTATATAGGTATATAAGTAGGTATGTAGGGAGGTAAATAGGTAGGTGTAGGTATGTAGGTAGGTAGAAAGGTATGTATGTAGATAAGTAGGTATGTATGCAGGTAGGTAGGTATGTAGGTGGGTAGGTATATAGATAGGTATGTATATAGATAGGTAGTAAAAAATACACAGTGACCACATTAAACGACACAGCGTTCAGGACATACCAATAATGGAAGGCGTGATTCCAAGACAACGAGAACGGGGCAGACCAAGAAGAAGGTGGTATCAAAACATCAAGGAGATATTAAACATGACAACAGAAGAAGTGGGAGATCTGGCTAGAGACAGGGATTCTTTCAGATGGGCTGTGGTGAATGCAACGTTCTGTGGGAGATCTGGCTAGAGACAGGGATTCTTTCAGATGGGCTGTGGTGAATGCAACGTTCTGTGGGAGATCTGGCTAGAGACAGAGATTCTTTCAGACTGGCTGTGGTGAATGCAACGTTGTGTGGGAGATCTGGCTAGAGACAGAGATTCTTTCAGACGGGCTGTGGTGAGTGCAACGTTGTGTGGGAGATCTGGCTAGAGACAGAGATTCTTTCAGACGTGCTATGGTGAGTGCAACGTTCTGTGGGAGATCTGGCTAGAGACGTAGATTCTTTCAGACGGGTTGTGGTGAGTGCAACGTTCTGTGGGAGATCTGGCTAGAGACGTAGATTCTTTCAGACGTGCTATGGTGAGTGCAACGTTCTGTGGGAGATCTGGCTAGAGACGTAGATTCTTTCAGACGGGTTGTGGTGAGTGCAACGTTCTGTGGGAGATCTGGCTAGAGACATAGATTCTTTCAGACGTGCTATGGTGAGTGCAACGTTCTGTGGGAGATCGGACTAGAGACAGAGATTCTTTCAGACGTGCTATGGTGAGTGCAACGTTCTGTGGGAGATCTGGCTAGAGACGTAGATTCTTTCAGACGTGCTATGGTGAGTGCAACGTTCTGTGGGAGATCTGGCTAGAGACATAGATTCTTTCAGACGTGCTATGGTGAGTGCAACGTTCTGTGGGAGATCGGACTAGAGACAGAGATTCTTTCAGACGGGCTGTGGTGAGTGCAACGTTGTGCGGGAGATTTGGCTAGAGACAGAGATTCTTTCAGACGTGCTATGGTGAGTGCAACGTTCTGTGGGAGATCTGGCTAGAGACGTAGATTCTTTCAGACGGGTTGTGGTGAGTGCAACGTTCTGTGGGAGATCTGGCTAGAGACGTAGATTCTTTCAGACGGGTTGTGGTGAGTGCAACGTTCTGTGGGAGATCTGGCTAGAGACGTAGATTCTTTCAGACGGGCTGTGGTGAATGTAACCTTCTGCTTAGAACATGCGACATGATGGTGATACTATATATATATTTACGTATGCACAACATTTATATATGTACAACATTTATATATGTACACCATTTATATATGTACAACATTTATATATGTACAACATTTATATATGTACAACATTTATATATGTACAACATTTATATATTATGAAAACTGATTTAAAAACCAATGTAACTGCTGCAACATAAAGCTGAGAAATTTTACTAAAAATATTTGTACATAATGTCGTTACCAAATCATAGGAAACCTTTCTCATTTCAATGGAAATCGTAGATAAGCTGTTTTTATTATTATTATTATTATTATTATTATTATTATTATTATTATTATTCAGTCGTAAACAGTCGTTTAAAGAAAACATCGAATTGAAGAAGACTTGTATAAATATGTTCTCATAAAACTATCAGAAACTGCCACTCTGTTTTTTTTTAATTTGCATAAAAATGTATGATCCCCGTGACCACTATAAAAATAATAGTAAAATAAGTAAAGTAAAGTGCACCACCAAGTGGCGTAAATTGATTGCGGTGTTATTGACAATAAATGTTACAGAACCTTCGGTGCATGATTTTTGGGGTGATGTGGTTGGTATTACGCTTTACTTTCTCGGAAAAAAATCCGGTACCCATTTATGACTGGGTGAACCCGGAATATCTATCTTGGAAGTCACATTGATCGAGAAGGGGATAGAAGTAAAGAAATTAGAATCAGAATAGCTAAAGCAGCAATGTCTTTCAGAAGCCTTGAAAAGTTGTGGAAATCAAAACTTATCAGCACGAACACAAAACTTAGGCTATTCAAATCAAATGTACTATCAACCCTTACGTATGCGTGTGAAAGCTGGAAAACAACAAGAGATATAGAAACAAAGTTGAACGCATTCGAAAATAAATGTCTAAGGAAATTACTTGGTATAGAATGGAACGAATTCAAAACAAACGAGGAAATTAGAGAAATCGCCAATCAACCACTAATATCTTCAGTAATCAAGAAAAGACGATGGTCATATGTTGGACATGTGATGAGAAGAGATAATAACCGAATAGCAATGCAAGCCCTCATGTGGGAAACAACAGGTAAGAGGAAAAGAGGAATACCCAGAGAGACACTGAGAAGAACATTGATGAGAGAGGCAAGAGCAACAGGAATCGGCTCCTTCAACGAGATAGAGTTGCTTGCACAGAACAGAGACAGATGGCGAGATTTGATAAAGTATCTTTAAAAGAATTGAAAACTGCTAGAATAAAAATTTAGATAAGAGAAGGAGCATCTTGGTCTACGCCCTATGGGCCGGCTACGGCTCGAAAGGTCAATAGATAGATAGAACTCGGAAGCCGTCGATTTAGGATCGAACCCTACCTCTTGTCCTCTGTAGTCCAGTTTACTAACGCTGAGCTACCGCGGCTCCCTTATAGTAAAATATCCTCAATTTTATTATTTTTTTAAATCAGCGACAAGTAGACCCAAACAAATAAAAAGTAAAATAAGGTGTTTTCATTTAAATGAAATAATAGAAATGATTTTTCCTTCATTACAATTTTTCTTCTTCTTCTACCTTTTCAGCTCCCTGTAGAGCATAGGTCTTCAACAAACACTTTCCAGGTCGTTCTGTTTCTTGCCATTCTTTTAAGATCATTCCATGTCTTCCCCATCATCTTCATCTCTGCTTCTATCTGTCTTCTCCAAGAATTACTTGGTCTTCCTCTTTGTCTTTTTCCCTGGGGATTCAAAAAAAGGACCTGTTGTGTAATACTCTCAGTTGGCTTCCGTAGTGTGTGTCCTATCCAGCGCCATCGTCTTCGCTGTATCTCTTTATCCACTGGTATTTGACTAGTACATTTCCATAATTCTATGTTAGTGATTTTGTCCTGCCATTTCCATCCTTTTATTCTGCACGAGCATCCATTAATAAAAGTATATATCTTCACGATTGTCATTTTTGTCCTGACTTAACATTGGAGTTGAAAATTTTAATGTTTGTATTTAACCTAATTTACAAATACAATCATGAAAATAAATATTTGTCTCCATCATTTAAAATATGGAAAAAGAAAAAAATTACTCACTCCAAATAGTAGAGAGTGAATGAAATAAACTGTTATAACAATGGCCGCAATTAAATATCTCTTTCTGATCACGTATCTCGTAAGTCCCATCTTTACTGTGTACTAGAAATCAACCTGGAAGTGATAAGAAATGCAAACTCAGGATATCGAGCATTTCAAATTGTACGTGTTGCACCAAATTTGTAACTTTAACTTTTGTCATCATCATCAAGTACCTGGCCTACTGGCGTAGGTGATCATGTCTCTCCACAACTTTCGATCTCGACAGTTATTTATCATTTCTGTTGTCGACCTTCTGCCAAGCGATTCTCTTAAGCTGTCTGGTATTTTTTCTCTTTGCTTCACTCTATCTCTTCGTCCCTCAATTTTCCCAGTTGTTACAATATATTCCAGCTGTTCTCTTCTCATTACATGGCCAAAAAATGATGATTGTTTCTTCCTAACATTGGAAATTAGCTCTCTTTTTGCTTTGACCTCTTTCATCACATTTTCATTACTCTTCTTATCTGTCCATGGTATTCTCAACATTCTTCAACTTGCAATTTTTATATAAAGATATTGTTTGGACTTCCGGTCAATATGGCGGATAGACGGCATGAACCATTGAGGGCTCAGTATGAAAAGTGCTTCTTGTTGCAGTTTACTCATACTCCGAAGTCTGGTTTGCTGCTGGAGATACTGAGTTTAATGTTAAATACATACCGTGAGCTGAGTTTTTCATTCGGATCGTGTTTCTATATTCAGATTGCTTACGATAAATGATGAAATCGTGTGACGAAGGACAGTTCAGCTGCGTTCACTTTTCGGTGCCACTTGGCCTTATGTCTTTTGGCGTGTGCTGTATATGATGGTGACTGCAGCTGCCTTTCTTTGTTTGGATACTGCAATGAGATGAGTTTTAATTCGGATGCTTCCACTGGCACGGGCGGTTGAGCAATTATGGATTTTAATTCGTTTGCAGTGATACCGGGGCCTTCAACTAACCATAACCATATAGACATTTGTAATTGAGAATAGGTTGTTTCTGGGGCTTTTTGCATTTTTTTTCTGATTGAAGTAAATCTACACATTACAATTTATGAAAATAAAATAATGTATGCATCATCATATGCCATAACCGTTGGCGAAGACGATCATGTCCTTCCACAATCTTCTATCCACCGTGCATCGTATCAATTCTGTTGTTGACAGTTTTCTATGCCATGACACCAAGCTATCTAGTAGTTTCTCTCTTTGTCGTCCGCGATCTTTCTTTCCCTGTAATTTTGCCAGTTGTAACCAAATATTCCAACATTCCTCTTTTCATGAAGTTTGTGATGAAAGAATGTTGATTGTTTCTTTCTTATGTTATTTTAGGAGCTCTCTTTTTGTGTTGCCTTCTGAGAATTTCCTATATATATATATATATATATATATATCGTCTACTTCTACATTTCAGCTTCCTGTGGAGCACAGGTCTTCAACAAACACCTTCCAAGCCGTTTTGTTTCTTGCCATTCTTTTAAGATTGTTCCATGTCTTCGTCGTCATCTTCATCTCTGCTTCTATCTGTCTTCTCCAAGAATTCCTTGGTCTTCCTCTTTGTCTTTTTCCCTGGGGATTCCAATATATATCAAACAAACAAAGCTTATATTTGATGTCAAGAAACTCAAAGCCCTAACGTTAACGATGCTTCCAAGCAATGATGGGAGTGAAGCTCGCATGCACCTCTCGTCATATTTGAAAACAGTAATACAAACGTTAAATACTGGATAGATTGGTGTCATAGCATGGAAAACAGAAAATAACAGAACTGATACGATGCACTGTAGATAAAAGATCGTGGAAGGACATGATCACCTACGCCAACCGGTATGGTATATGATGATGATTACAGATGTTGAATCACCGACCTTGACATTCAACTTTGCTATAACAAACGGTGCCAAGGACACTCTAGACAAGTACCAAAGGTCAAACAAGCTATGAATCACGGTCATCGATATCTCAGGTGTACAAGGCTAACTACAACAATAAAACATACCAGAAGCATCCACTACAGCCCAACATTTAAGGCAGTGTTAGGTGGTCTAGAGGTAAGATGTCAGTCTCGGGACAGAAAGGCCCTAGGATTGATCCCTACAGTAGCCGGTGGGGGTTTGTCAAAAACCGAACCCGTGGTTTCTTCATGGCTTTACACTCCCCTGGTCTCTGGGTAGTGAGATCCAATGACTATCCCTCTCTGGGTAGTGAGATCCGATGTCTAGCCCTCTCTGTGTAGTGAGATCCGATGTCTAGCCCTCTCTGTGTAGTGAGATCCGATGTCTAGCCCTCTCTGTGTAGTGAGATCCGATGTCTAGCCCTACCCCCGGGTAGTGAGATCCAATGTCTAGCCCTCTCTGTGTAGTGAGATCTGATGTCTAGCCCTCTCTGAGTAGTGAGATCCAATGTCTAGCCCTCTCCGTGTAGTGAGATCCGATGTCTAGCCCTCTCCGTGTAGTGAGATCTGATGTCTAGCCATCTCTGTGTAGTGAGATCTAATGTCTAGCCCTCTCTGTGTATTGGGATCCGATGTCTAGCCCTCTCTGTGTATGAGATCCGATGTCTAGCCATCTCTGTGTAGTGAGATCTAATGTCTAGCCGTCTCTGAGTAGTGAGATCCAATATCTAGACCTCTCTGTGTAGTAAGATCCGATGTCTAGCCCTTTCCGTGTAGTGAGATCCGATGTATAGCCCTCTCTGTGTAGTGATATCCAATGTCTAGCCCTCTCCGTGTAGTGAGATCCGATGTCTAGCCCTCTCCGTGTATTGAGATCCGATGTCTAGCCCTCTCTGTGTAGTGATATCCAATGTCTAGCCCTCTCCGTGTAGTGAGATTCGATGTCTAGCCCTCTCTGTGTATTGAGATCCGATGTCTAGCCCTCTCCGTGTAGTGAGATCCGATGTCTATCACTCTCCGTGTAGTGAGATCCGATGTCTATCCCTCTCTGTGTAATGAGATCCGATGTCTAGCCCTCTCCGTGTAGTGAGATCCTATGTTTAGCCCTCTCTGGGTAGTGAGATCCGATGTCTAGCTCTCTCCGTGTAGTGAGATCCGATGTCTATCCCTCTCTGTGTAATGAGATCCGATGTCTAGCCCTCTCTGTGTAGTGAGATCCGATGTCTAGCCCTCTCTGGGTAGTGAGATCCGATGTCTAGCCCTCTCTGGGTAGTGAGATCCGATGTCTAGCTCTCTCGGAAAAAAAAACTAAAAAAGGAGGTCCCGTATGCACTCGCGCACGTTAAAGAACCCTTGGCAGTTTAAAGTTGAAAATGAGCAGATGAGCTAAAGAGTAGATGAGTAGATGAGCAGACCAAAATGGTCGCTGTCCGGGCAAACATTGTTAAGCAGATCTACCCACCCATGCTATAGATGGATGTGTCGGGCCGAGCTTCGTCGTAAACTATAGAGACCCAGCGCACCAACGCCCATTTAACGGATGAGCGCTAAGAAGAAGAAACCAGTATGAAAGTATAGAGTAACATGTAAAGAGGTGGAATATAACCCACAAAAAGGCAATAGTAAATAATCGTATAATTTAGTTTAACTGAATCAACAGAGCACCAAAACTACAATAGAAATCAGGAAAATGTTTCACCTCAACTTTGAGAATTCCAATCGATGGACAAGTAGCAGTAAATGTAAGAAACAAGGCACGGGACGTAACAAAAAGAATATTAACCATTGAAATGACGAGAATGAGTAGTTACCCTTGTTGCGAATGGGCTAGATGAGTGTAGTGCACTAGGGCGTTCAAAAGGGAATGCACCACGTCGGTTTTTTCAGCTAATAATAAACATCATCATCATAAACATAGAAGCATGAAATAAACATAGAAGCATGAAATGAACATGGAAGCATGAAATAAACATAGAAGCATGACATCTTGCACACTTTAGATATGGCATGGGTTGATTGTGTGCACTAAATTGCACTGCAATTGATCAAATAACAGAGAGGTAATTTCCAATGTTAGGAAGAAACAATCATCATTTTTGGCCATGTAATGAGAAGAGAACTGGAATATATTGTAACAACTGGGAAAATTGAGGGACGAAGAGATAGAGGGAAGCAAAGAGAGAAAATACCAGACAGCTTAAGAGAATGGCTTGGCAGAAGGTCAATAACAGAAATCATAAATAGCTGCCGAGATCGAAAGTTGTGGAGAGGCATGATCACCTACGCCAGCAGGCATGGTACTTGATGATACTGCAATAAACCTTTGAAATGGAGCATGTTAGCAGTTTGAGTTATAAACAGCGAATTATGTTATCATTCCTCGTTTTAAAGAATGATACTGTTGTGAATATTCACAAGCGTCTATGTGATGTGTATGGAAGTTTTGTGAACATTCACAAGCGCCTATGTGATGTGTATGGAAGTTTTGTGAACATTCACAAGCGTCTATGTGATGTGTATGGAGGTTTTGTGAACATTCACAAGCGTCTATGTGATGTGTATGGAGGTTTTGTGAACATTCACAAGCGCCTATGTGATGTGTATGGAAGTTTTGTGAACATTCACAAGCGTCTATGTGATGTGTATGGAAGTTTTGTGAACATTCACAAGCCCCTATGTAATGTGAATGGAGGTTTTATGAACATTCACAAGCGCCTATGTGATGTGTGTGGAAGTTTTATAGTCGAGAGGAGAACAGTAAGTTGCTGGGTTCAGAGATTAAATGAATCGGAAAGTGTAGATACGGAGCTTCTTGATCGGTCACGCTGTAGACGGCCTGCCACAGCCACCAATGCAGAGATGTTGAAATGAGCTGAGGGCATTATTCTTGCTGATAGTCGCATCACTACTCAACAATTGGCCTTAAAGTTGTCAGTCAACATTGGTAGTGCACATACAATTATAACAACTCTCGGATTCTCTAAGGTTTGTGCAAGATGGGTTCCACGCAATCTCACAAATGAGCACCGATTGCAAGGAAAAGCAATTTCTTATGAACTGGTGGAGCGTTTCAATGTTGATGGAGAGAACTTTTTGGCCAAGATTGTTCCAGGAGACGTCATTACAGGAGTTCATCATTCTGAACCTGAGACAAACAGACAGTCAATGGAGTGGCATCATCCGAACTCACCACGAAGACAAAAATTCTCTCTCTCTCTCTCTCTCTCTCTCTCTCTGCGATCAAGAGAGTAGGATTCCAGACTCGTTCATGAAGTCAGCTGTCTGTTTAAGCGAATCGATTGCTCCATATAGTTTCTCCTCCGAAGAAAGAAATTCAAGACATCTCCTTCAGCTGGAAAGGTCATGGTCACTGTCTTTTGGGACATTGAAGCTGTAATTCTTGTGGATGTTATGTCAAGAGGAGAGACAATCAATTCGCAAGCTTACATTAAGACATTGAAGATGTGATTCTTGTGGATGGTATGTCAAGAGGAGAGACAATCAACTCACAAGCTTACATTAAGACAATGAAGGTGTGATTCTTGTGGATGTTATGTCAAGAGGAGAGACAATCAACTCACAAGCTTACATTAAGACATTGAAGCTGTGATTCTTGTGGATGTTATGTCAAGAGGAGAGACAATCAATTCGCAAGCTTACATTAAGACATTGAAGGTGTGATTCTTGTGGATGTTATGTCAAGAGGAGAGACAATCAATTCGCAAGCTTACATTAAGACATTGAAGATGTGATTCTTGTGGATGTTATGTCAAGAGGAGAGACAATCAATTCGCAAGCTTACATTAAGACATTGAAGGTGTGATTCTTGTGGACGTTATACCAAGAGGAGAGACAATCAATTCACAAGCTTACATTAAGACAATGAAGGTGTGAATCTTGTGGATGTTATGTCAAGAGGAGAGACAATCAATTCGCAAGCTTACATTAAGACATTGAAGGTGTGATTCTTGTGGATGTCATGTCAAGAGGAGAGACAATCAACTCACAAGCTTACATTAAGATATTGAAGGTGTGAATCTTGTGGATGTTATGTCAAGAGGAGAGACAATCAATTCGCAAGCTTACATTAAGACATTGAAGGTGTGATTCTTGTGGATGTTATGTCAAGAGGAGAGACAATCAATTCGCAAGCTTACATTAAGACATTGAAGGTGTGATTCTTGTGGATGTTATGTCAAGAGGAGAGACAATCAATTCACAAGCTTACATTAAGACATTGAAGGTGTGATTCTTGTGGATGTTATGTCAAGAGGAGAGACAATCAATTCACAAGCTTACATTAAGACATTGAAGGTGTGATTCTTGTGGATGTTATGTCAAGAGGAGAGACAATCAATTCACAAGCTTACATTAAGACATTGAAGGTGTGATTCTTGTGGATGTTATGTCGAGAGGAGAGACAATCAACTCACAAGCTTACATTAAGACATTGAAGATGTGATTCATGTGGATGTTATGTCAAGAGGAGAGACAATCAACTCACAAGCTTACATTAAGATATTGAAGGTGTGATTCTTGTGGATGTTATGTCAAGAGGAGAGACAATCAATTCGCAAGCTTACATTAAGACATTGAAAAAACTCAATCAACGTTTGTTTATGTAGAGTTCGGCCGCACAGGAATCCAGCAGACCTGCTTCTCCTTCACGACAATGTGCCCCCTCACGCAAATCTGGCAACACGGGAAGCAATCACCATATTGGGTTTGACTCTACTCCCCCATCCACCATACAGCCCTGATTTGACACCCTCAGATTTCCATCTCTCTGGTCCACTTAAAGATGCCCTCACACAAGTCAGGCAACACGGGAAGCCATCACCAGATTGGGCTGGACTCTACTCCCCCATCCACCATACAGCCCTGATTTGGCACCCTCTGATTTCCATCTCTCTGGTCCACTTAAAGATGCCCTCCGTGGAGCAAGGTTTGAAGATGATGAAGGAGTGATTCATGCAGCAAAGAAATGGCTAAACGATCAAGACAAAGACAGGAACAGGCTAGGAATACATGTATTTGTTGCGCGCTGTACAACTGGATGGAGTTATGTTGAATGATACCGATGTTTACATGACATATCCATATATACTGTGTAAAAGTTTCATACTTTTTGAATTAGCGGTCCCCGAGAAAACCGATGTGGTACATTACTCTCTGAATGCTTAAATATATAGGTTACATTTAGCACCGATTGCACGTGAAACAAAGGGATGAGAAGAATCAAGGAGGACATTGTGAGTGCATGAGAGAACCACTGTAGTAAAAATGTATAAACGGTAAAATCTAAGAGATTTTGTAGCGACTCCGGGTCCAAGACGAAGGCTCAGCAAGGTCTTTAGGGTGTTTTAGTGAAATATTCACATCCAGAATGTCAGATTAAACCATTTGCGATCATCGTTCCCGTGTGTTACCGGGGCCTCATTATGAGGGAAGTAAAGAATAGTGACACTGTGACCTTCCAGGCATGTCGTAAGAGGCGACTAAGAAGGATAATCGATAGCCTTGTCATTGTAAAAAGTATTGTTATGGAAACTGCGCCACATATTTTAGAGCAGTGATCTCTGCAATATGTGCCACTTTGGCACGCAAGGTTTCTGTTTTTGAGATTGGGGTTCTGCCCTATGTCTTCGGCTCGAAAGAAAAATAGATAGATCATCATCATCATCAAGTTCCGGGCCTGCTGGCGTAGGTGATCATGTCTCTCCACAACTTTCGATCTCGGCAGCTATTTATCATTTCTGTTGTTGACCTTCTGCCAAGCCATTCTCTTAAGCTGTCTGTTATTGTTTCTCTTTGCTTCCCTCTACTTCTTCGTCCCTCAATGTTCCCAGTTGTTACAATATATTCCAGCTGTTCTCTTCTCATTACATGGCCAAAAAATGATGATTGTTTCTTCCTAATATTGGAAATTAGCTCTCTTTTTGCTTTGGCTTCTTTCAGAACGTTTTCATTACTCTTCTTAGCTGTCCATGGTATTCTCAACATTCTTCTGTAAAACCACATTTCTACAGACTCCAGTGATTTTCTTGTCTGTTGTCCTATTGTCCATGATTCGCATCCATATGTTAAGACTGGCTCTACGTAACATTTAAGAACTCTTTTTCTTGTTTCTATTGTCAAAAATGGATTGCATTGCATCCTCTTTATTTTTTGGAAAGCTGCTTTGCTAGACAGAGATAGACAATAGATAGATCGTTAACAATAATTACAAATGAAATCAAGAGTTATAATATGTTTTCGTAAACTTCTTTCCCCTGTTTTTGACATCATATAAAGAAACGCAGCTTCTAACAAAAGAAACAAAGGAAGACTCCTTCAACACTGGAAAGACGTACGTAAAGGTGACAAAAGAATGTGTTACATAACAGACTGAGCGAAGCTTACTAAAGATAGGTCTAGCTGTATGCAGATAGTAGACGCTAGTCTGAAAGCAGGAGAATCCAATTTGAGAAACGTTAGTCAGCGTTACTATTGTAATTATAATTCTGGTTGTAAAAAGTCAAAACATAACTTTTAGCCAGTAAAAAGTAAAAGTACCCCCGTCACGCCAAGTGGCGTATAGGGAAATATGGTGTCAGTGACCCTATATTTTACAGACCTTCAGCACATGATTTTTGGGGTAATGTGGTCGCTATTACGCCCGTGCTGCTTTACTTTCCCAGAAAAAAATCCAGTACCCATTTAAGGCTGGGTGAACCCGGAAGCCGTCGGCTGGGATCGAACCCTACCCCTTGTCCTTTGTAGTCCAGTTCACTAACCACTGAGCTATCGCGGCTGCTTTTTAGCCAGTGCTGGAAACAAAGAGCTGTGAGTGAAGAAAATAATAAACAGGAACTATAAGTAACTTCTCTTATCCTTCTTCTTCTTCCTCTTCTTTTTGTTTTCTTCTTCTTCTTCTTCTTCTTCTTCTTCTTCTTCTTCTTCTACTTCATTTCTGGCCAGGAGTAAATACAATATTATGTTAAAATGTTAAATCTTCGTTCGATTTTCTGTTGTCAAATACTTAGGTAAAGCTGTGACCACACCATATTTTTTATGTTATTTTTAATTTCTCCTAAATAAAATGATTTATCTTGATCCTTCAGCTAGATGACGTCGTATAGGGCTCGTCGTTCGCCACCCATCTCTGTTCTTAGCGAGATGTTCAATCGTATCTAATGAGTCTATGCCCGCCGCCTTTACTTCTCTTATAAGTGTTCTTTTCAGTATCTCTCTAGGTCTTTCTCTTTTTATGTATCCTGATGTTTTCCATAGAAGAGCTACTCATTTATTACGCATCAAATATTCTTCTGCGAAATCACGTCTATTTTGATTTCAAATATTGTATTGTTTACTCACTAATTGTTCATTACGCACTTCCGCATCATATTGAGTTATTAGCGGGTCATCATCATTGCACTCCGAACATGTCCATAGGTGCTCAGATCCCCTCCTCAGTTATTGTTTTATTAGCGGGTCATCATCATTGCACTCCGAACATGTCCATAGGTGCTCAGATCCCCTCCTCAGTTATTGAGTTATTAGCAGGCCATCATCATTGCACTCCGAACATGTCCATAGGTGCTCAGATCCCCTCCTCAGCAAGTCCCGCAGTGTCCAGCGACTGACGATTCCAGTTCTGTGTTGTTTGATAAGTCTTCTTACACGGCCACTAAGTTTCTCATTTCTGACTTTGTCCATCTTAACTCGCATCTCCTTCATCCGAAAGAGTGACGTGGACTCATGGTTGTCGAAGTCCTGTGCTCTTCCCACATCTCAGAGGGCATTGATGATGTCTGCCCGATCCATTGGCCGGGGTCATAGGTCAGGTTCTACGTAAAACTTAAGAAACAATTGTCTTACCTCTGTTGATAGAATCCTGTAAGTGAAAAACTTTTCAAATCGCCGATTACTCCCAGGCATACGTAGCCAGTACTGTATATAAAATATATCAGAGATCGAAATAAATACAAAATATCGGGCGAGACCTCTGTAACGTTGATGAAACGTTGAAAAATAAATACAAAATATCGGGCGAGACCTCTGTAACGTTGATGAAACGTTGAAAAATAAATACAAAATATCGGGCGAGACCTCTGTAACGTTGGATGAAAAGTTGAAAAATAAATATAAAATATCGGACGAGACCTCTGTAACGTTGATGAAACGTTGAAAAATAAATATAAAATTGTATAAAACAGCTTTACTAAAATAAGACAGCATTGTCTTCATTGACCAAAAACTGGCTATCTACAAATTTAGAAATATGTTCCTTATAAAATAAAAAACAAACCTTTTTCACTGAAGGGGACTCATTGCAAAGAAAATGGATGTCGGCCTACAATGTGAAACTGCCTAGAATAGCAGCTTCGAAAACTTGCGTGATAAAGGCGGATGTTCCGGGCTGTAAGGTGTAAAATACAGCGCAATGTATCCCCGTTAAAACGTTACCACACACAAAGACAAGAAATGCTAGTCAAGATGATCACAAGTCCGATGGACAAACTAAGTATGCCATTAACATCTAAACTTACCCTTGGTTATAAGAAGTTGATCGATTTGTATTACTGGAGAATCAATTTTTTGTGGCTTATCGTTCACGAGAAACCGAAACGCTCAACAGTAAGCGGATTAATATCCGTGTAGCCTTCTCATGGAATTATTTTTACGTATTAAAATTAAAAAAACGAATTTCAATACAATGAAATAGTCTATTTCAAATAACGAATTTGTGACAGACGTTTTTCGCAAATATTTCTTACCTAACCTGGATTCACTTGACTGCATGGTCTTAACACGAACAGGCTAAAAGCACATAAATGCACATAAATTCACATAAATGCGAGGCTGCACTGAAGCTAAATGTATGGAGAAATAAATAAAAACAATACATAGAAAAAAATAGGAAAGAAAACGGTATAGTTAAAGCTTAAAGTAGTAATCTGACGACATAAAATAGAACGTTTCTTCCCAAAAGGCATTCAGCAGGAAAAAAAAACATACAACACACACACACACAGATATGTATTTAAAACAAAAAATAATTTTAAAAAAATAGTAATTTCGAAATGGAATGAGATTATTTTTGTAATTAGTATTTTTTTGTTTTAAATACATATATTTGTGTGTGTGTGTGTGTGTCTGTGTCGCATGTTTGTTCCTGCTGAAGGCCTATTGAGCCGAAACGTTGTTCTAATTTTTATTTAATTCTTACGTAAGTTTTAATAATACCGTTTTTTTTATGTTTTTTTTCTATCTTTTAAATATTTTTTTTCTATTTTTGTTCGCTATATTATTCCTTAAGAACATTGATAGAAAGATCTATAGGGGTAAAGAAAGATCTACATATATGCTTTATAGACTACACGAAAGCATTTGACAAAGTAAAGCATGTGGAAATAATCAGTATGCTGGAGAAATTAAACATTGATGGCAAGGATCTGCGAATCATAAAAAAACATGTACTGACAACAAACAGCAGCTATACGAATTAACAACCAGGCAGGACAATTCCAATATATAAAGCAAGGAGTCAGACAAGGCTGTGTTCTGTCACCGGATTTGTTTTCACTTTACAGCGAATATATCATAAGATCAATAGTAGACAAAAAAGGAATTGAAGTCAACGGTCACAACATAAATAATTTACGATATGCGGATGACACAGTCTTAATAGCAGAGACAGAGAATGAACTACAAGAAATGATAGACATAATAGTAAAAGAAAGCAACAAGAAAGGTCTCAGTCTGAATAGTAAGAAAACAGAAGTAATGGTTATATCGAAGAAACAATCATCACCATCATGCAGCATAAAAATAAACGAGACAAATCTGAAATAAGTGCAACGTTTCAAATACTTGGGCACAATAATAACATCAGATGGGAGATGCACCACAGAAATCATCATCATCATTGAGTGCCGTCTCCGCAACGAAGGTTGGCTACCATGGAGCGCCATTTTGCTCTATCTCTTGCTTTGATGGTGCAGGTTGTCATCGGTTGATTTGTCCATCTTTTGATGTTACTCGTCCATGTTAATCTTGGTCTGCCTCTGCCTCTTTTACCTTGTATTTTCCCCTCCAGGATCACTTTCAGTAGGCTGTTGTGTCTTTTAACATGGCCTAAGAATCGCATTTGTCTTGTTCTAATTGTGTTCAGAAGTTCTCTTTTCATTTTTAGTTGTCCCAAGACTTCGTCGATTGTTTTCTTTTCCTTCCATCCAACTCTACCTATTCTTCTATATATCCACATTTCAAAGGCTTCAATTCTCTGTTCTGTTTTCTTGTCTAATGTCCATGTTTCAGCACCATATAGGGATATTGAGAAGATGTAACATTTTGCTATTCTTAGTTTTAGCTCTGGTGTTATTTGTTTTAATGTTAGTATGTCCTTCGTGACATTAAAATTACTTTTTGCCATTCCTATTCTTTTGTTTATTTCAGTTGTACATTTTCCATCACTGGTTATAGTATGTCCAAGGTAGTTATAGTTCTGAACTGTCTCAAGGTCTATTCCTTCAATTTTGATATCCACTTGTGGGTTTTGAGTATTTTCTTTGTTTATGATCATAGTTTTAGTCATTTTGATATTCATATCTAGTCCATATTTTTTGCTTGTCGTGTTTATTTCATTAAGTAATTGTTGTAGGTCTTTAGGATTTTCTGCTAGTAGTACAGTATCGTCAGCATATCTTAGGTTATTGATTATCTTTCCATTAATTTGTAGGCCTGGCATCTCTATGATGTTTTTAAAGATTTGCTCAGTGTATAGATTGAACAAGCTTGGTGATAGGATGCATCCTTGTCTTACTCCTCTTTTTATATCAATGGGTGTAGAGAACTCTTTGTTATATTTTATTATTGCTGTTTGCTCCCAGTATAGATTGCATATTAGTCGTATATCCATGTCATCTAGATGTATCTCTTTTAGGCATTCTATAAGTTGTTTGTGGTGTACTCTATCAAAAGCTTTGGTGTAGTCTATGAAATGGAACCACAGAAATAAAAAGCAGAATAGCTCAGGCCAAAATGGCATTTCAGAAAATGAAAAATATCTTATGCAACAAATCTATATCAATAAAAATGAGAAAGAGAGTTCATCGGTGCTATATAGAACCAATTCTGACCTATGGAAGCGAATCATGGACTGTAGACAAACAAACGAAAAGACGATTAGAGGCCACAGAGATGGGATTTCTCAGAAGAATATTGAAAGTTCTCTGGACAGCTAAAAAGACCAATGAGGAAGTTCTCAAAGAGGCCAACACAAAAAGGGAGCTCTTAAAAAACATCAGAAAAAAACAATCAACATTTTTCGGGCACATCATGAGAAGAGGAAAGTTGGAATACTTGGTTACAACTGGCAAAATAAAAGGAAAGAGAGATCGCGGGCGACAAAGAGAGAAGATACTGGATAGCTTGGTGTCATGGCATGGAAAACAGTCAACATCAGAACTGATACGATGCACTGTAGATAGAAGATTGTGGAGGGACATGATCACCTACGCCAACCGGTATGGCACATGATGATGATGATATTATTATTATTTGTTTCATTTCTCCTTGACAGAAGCATCGACAAGAAAATGTCGGCAGTTTGAGCATAGACATCTATCTATCTATTGACGTTTCGAGCCGTAGCCGGCCCATAGGGCGTACGACCAAGATACTCCTTCTCTTATCTAAATTTTTGTTCTAGCAGTTTTTAATTCTGTTAAAGATATTTTATAAAATCTCGCCATTTGTCTCTGTTCTGTGCAAGCAGCTCTGTGTCTCTGCTCTGTGCAATCAGCTCTATCTCATTGAGGGAGTCAATTCCTGCTGCTCTTGCATTAGACACGGCTGCTTGTTTTAATATAAAAGTGACACTTTAATTATAATCTTGGAAATGTTGCAGCATTTTTGGGTGTTGGTGTGCGGAGTCTTGAACTCGTTTCTAAAATTAATATTTTTGGAACGTGATTACAGTGTGTAACACCACACTCAAAACGTAATTTTTGCAGCTAAAATAAATATCGATGTGTGCATGCTAATTTAGTTGTTAGTGCCCGAAGGTAAAGGGCTCAAGATTGCGAATGTTCAGAGTTTCTGGGATGCCAACATTTCATCGTTTAAACGGAGGCAAAGCCGCCCCATAGCAGCAGTGCTGAAAGTTGTCAGCGACCCACAGCTTCCGATCAATATGGCGGATAGGCGGCAGGAACCGTTAAAGGCTGTGTCTGAAAAATGTTCCCCGTTGCAGTTTCCTCATATTCCAAGTCCGGCTTGTTGCAGGAGCTACGGGGAAAAAAAACATTTTAAAAGAACGGTGTGGTTAAAGATACACGTAACAAATGGACAACACAAACCAGAATGACGTTTCGGCACAATAGGCCTTCAACAGGAACAAACATTCAGTACACGTACAAATATGTATCTAAAATAAAAAAAAAAATAAATAATTAAAAAAAATTATAATATCAAACTAGAAAGAGAAATGAAAGGAAAATAAGAATAAAGTATTCCCTGTGTGCGCTGATGTGGCAAGAACGGAAGTGCGCGCCGTGTATGTGTGCGTGCACAAATGTGAAAATGTGCGCACACAACGCGCAGTAACAGACGTTTTCAAAATCAGGTCCGTGTGCATACAAGAAGCGCAAGAAACGGACAAAGACAAAAATATGTTACCCGGGAGTCTTATACAAGTTAAATCTTTTACACGTTTATTCACCAAACAGCAGAGAGTCTAGAGGAAACAATTGATACATTTTACGACGAGTTAAATGAAGAACTTCGTGAATGCAAACCACATGAAAACACCATAGTTCTAGGGGATTGTAACGCTGAAGTAGGAATGGAAAGAGTTGTGGAAGTAGTTAATCATTATGGCTTAGGCGAGAGGAATGAAAGAGGTGAGAAACTTATTGACTGGGCAAGAACACACAACATGATGATAGGAAACACATGGTTTAAGCAACATCCAAGACGTCTGTGGACATGGAAAAGCCCAGGGGACACCGCACGTAATCTAATCGATTACATAATCATAAACAATAGATTTAGAAACAGTATATGTGTAAGAGTGTGATACATCAATACCTCCTGCAGTCAGTGGTGTAGCCATGGACACCAACATGTGTCCTGCTTATTAATGGGTTACCTTGAACACCAAATATACAATTCGTATCAGGGTCCCCTTCCCATCACGTATCTCAGGTATATTGATGACTGCTTCGGACTTACCGATCTACCTGAAGACGACGACTCCAAGTTTATCGACTACATCGGCAGCTATCACAAAGCTATCCAGTTCACATCTTTAATCTCCACTTCCTCTGTTACCTTTTTGGACCGTATTGTTTCCTTGCGAACTTCTGGCCTTCACATCTCTTTATTCTATAAACCCACAGACGCCCATTGTTACCTTCTCTATACTTCATCACATTCACCTTCTTGTCGTGATCCTATCTGTTTTCTCATAAATCTGCGTCTTCGTCGTATATGCCAGAATGACAAGGATTTCCTCCAACAGGCTCACCTCATGTTAAGATCCTTTCGACGCTGGTTTTATCCAGATTCAATCCTTCAATCTGCCATCAAACAGGTCCTCCTTAACTCTCGTCATGAGGCACTCACTCCTCCAACCGCTGCCACCCTGACAGGACAATACCCACCCTTACCTACCATCTCCACAACGTATCTGCTGTTATAAAAAAAAGCTCGTTTCAAAACATATGCCCAACTTCAAAACGCTATTACTCTCTAACCGTTTGTTAAATACTTTTGAAATTTTCCAAATGTTATTAGAATGCAAAAGACCCTTTAAATGTATATTTAACAAATATCTTGCAGCTGCAGTTTTCTTAAAGCGGCGATATTTCTTTGATGTTTGTCAAAACTGTAAATTGTGAAGCCCTAAAGAATAGAAATTACCGTAGTTGTTGGTCTACGATTAATTTTCACTAGGTAAAGGCGTGGCCGTAATGGGGAAATAACTGGATAAAACAAAACACCAGGAGAATTATTGTCTGCTCAGTTCGAGGACGGACGATAATAATATCAAGGTATACCTGTATGTCCAATTTTCATAGTTGTGTGTTCCTGAAAAGGACCGTTTGTTGAAATAATTTAAGGTAATATAGGGGCCAACATTGTGGGGGCTATATACTTTCATTCTGAATCAGACGAGTCTAAAAGATTAATAACTGTTTGGGGTTGAGCATTCCACAAAGCATCATTTTTCCAATATTCCTCTTCCTGTTTTAAGACGTGGTCTTCACATTTAGCCCAATAATCTTTGTCTATATTTAATAAAGCGAGATTAGCAAGAGTCTTTACATCGCATATTTTGAATGTTGTATTTTCATCTGCCACTTGTCCTTTTAATTTTGCCCAGATTAGTTCTATTGGATTTAAATGAGCATGGTAAGGTGGCAGCCTCAAACTTATATGACCGTGCTCTTGGATAATCTTATCTATTTGAAAAATCTTTGTCCTCTGTTTTTGCTTTACTAGAGATAGTAATTCAGGTTTTTAGTACATGTTATTAAATTGTATGTGCTCCTTTGTGAGCCATATCTTAATTGCATCTTTTGTACTGGATGACGTCGGGACTTTATCTTCAAGTGCAACAATGTTGTGGTACGCTGCATTGTCCATTATTAGGCAAGATGGTCGATCTAGTGATGGGAGAACAGAATTTTCAATCCAATGTCTAAATATGTGACCATTCATCTCAGAGTGATAATCCCGATTGTCTATGGATTTTGAAAGAAAAATGAGCTCTGCATTCTGTATTAGTCCATGTTGTCGACTACCTGCATGAGCAATTATCAAGCGCTGTCCTTTGCTGCTAGGTATTAATCTCTTAATCTTTCCATCTGATGACTGCCATTCCCTTTGGTTAGTGTGGTGAGCATTGATCCATGTTTCATCCAAGTACACAATATCATAACCTTGCTTGCGCACCTCTTTTACTTCACGTAAGTACTTGCTTCTCATGACTACTATATGTGGCTTCTCACAGATGATGTTTCGTCCATTGGAATACTTTCTGAATGTAAAGCCTGCAGCTCTCACATTCCTCCATAATGTAGACTTTGATATTTCAATACTGTTGTTCTTTTTCAGCGATACTTTTAATTTTCTTATTGTAACAGTTTCATTCATACCCAACATTTTGCGAATTTCACTTCTAATAAGTTCACTGTCGAAATTATCCAACATTTTTGCTCTTCCTTGTGATTTTGTATATTTGGAACATTGACGGTCACGTGCTTGAATCCAGCGATTAAATGACCGTTTAGATAAATCCAAAATGTGTCTTGTCCTATTCTCAAGGTTTTCTAAAGAATGAAATAATCTTCCTCGTTTAGCCTCTTTGCAAAAATAGTCATACATTTTTATTGCGATGTTTTGTAAACTGCAGAATTTCATTTTAAGACTCATGATAAATGTTATTGTTCCACGTTACGCCGCTGAATTAACGGAAATGGAACACACAATGTCTCGTGTTTACTACAAGTGTCTAATTGTGTCAGAAAACTCACGCGGAAAGCGTGCAAAATCGTAAATTTTAGCGTGTATGGATTTGTAATCGCTATTTTTAACTTAAATACTGTAAACACTAAGTTTTGACTACATCAATGGGTCGTTATAAATTTATATAAATCAAATAAGCAATAATAATAACCAAATGTTTGTTTTTAATGAAATTAATTCCCTGTTGGGTTCTAATCATTATAACTATACATGCAAATTTTGAAAAAATTACAAAAAGCGGTTTAAAAGATATTGATTTTTAAAGTTGGGCACGACTTATGAAACAAGCTATAGAATACTCTACCGTTACCGTTCCATTCTCCAGTATCATTCCCACATCTCCCTCTGTCTCTCCTCCTCTCTCTGTCTCTCCCTCCTCTCTCAGTCTCTCCCTCCCCTCTCTCTGTCTCACCCTCCCCCTCTCTCAGTCTCTTCCTCCCCTCTCTCTGTCTCACCCTTCCCCTCTCTCTGTCTCTCCCTCCTCCTCTCTCTGTCTCTCCCCCACTCTCTATCGCTCCCTCCTCCTCACTCTGTCCCCTCCCCCTCTCTCTGTCTCTCCCTCCTCCTCTCTCTGTCTCACCCTCCCCCTCTCTCTGTCTATAACTCTTTCCCACCCTCCCCCTGTCTCTATCTGTATCTCTCCCACCCTCCCCTCTGTTTCTCCTTCCCTCTCTCTGTACTTCCCCTCTTTTTGTCTCTCCATTTCTCCCTTCCTCTCTCTCTCTCTCCTCCCTTCCTCGCTCTCTCCGCCCATCTCTTTGTGTATGTGTGTTTGTGTTTCCCACCCTCTCCGTGTCTCTCTCCCCTCCCTCTCTTTCTATGTGTGTGTGTGTGTGTCTCTCTCTCCCTATGTGCCTCCCTCCCTCTATCTATCTCCTCCTATTACCAGTATACAATTATGTTGTCATTCCGGTATATGGTGGATAGGCGGCGGGAACAATTGAAGGCTATGTATGAAAAGTGTTCCTTGTTGCAGTTTCCTCATATTCCAAGTCCGGCTTGTTGCAGGAGCTACTGAGTTAAGTGCTCTGTGCACACCGTGAGCTGTGTGTCTCATCCGTTTTGATCCTGTTTCGATATTCCAATTGTTTACGATGAATGATGATATCGTATGACAGGGAACAGTTGGCTGTGTTCACTTTCTGCGCGGTTTCACCTTATGTCTTTTGGCGCGTGCTGAGACTGCTATGATGGGGACTACAATTACCTTTCTTTGTTTTGGAGATGAGATATTAATTCGGATGATTACGCTGGCACGGGCGGTTGAGCAATTATGGATTTTAATTCGTTTGCAGTTATACTGGGGCCTTCCATAACCAAAATAACCAAATAACCATATTACCACAACTTATCTGCTGTGAGAATACTCAACCGTTACCATTACATTCTCCAGTATCATCCACACAACTTATCTGCTGTGAGAATACTAAACTGTTACCATTCCATACTCTAGCAAGAATCTAAGGGATATTCTCGTTAGGAAGCGTCTCCCTCGCTCCGACCATAAACACTTTGGTACGGTCCCTTGTGGACGTAACTGCATAATGTGTACTTGTGTGCTCCGTACTGACTGTTTTGTTTCCTAACGGAAGATTCAAGATCAGGGATGGTTTCACATGTGTGTCCCGCAGTATAATTTATGCTATCATGTGCCAACGAGGCCACAAGACATATATTGGCCAGTCTGGTCGACGTTTAGCGGAAAGGTTTTGTGAACACCTTCGAGATGTTCAACAGAATATTGGCACTCCAGTCGCGTCCCACTTTAATTCCTCGGACCACAAAGTCAAGATGACATCTATATATCTGGTAATGTCTTCTGCCACTCCAGCGACCGCAGTCGGTTTGCCTTTGAGAATCGCCTTATAGTCCAATTGGGTTCGCTGACCCAACGAGGCATTAATGTATCACACTCTTACACACCAGATAAAGCTTGGACTCTGGAAACATTCCATTCAGTCTTATATTATTCTGTTCTCTTCTATTAATCGAATCCGCTTCATTGTCGCCGGGGCATCCCCATATCCGCTTCACCGCCCGTCCCATCATTTCTCGAAGCGTACGTAGAATGATTGTTTCTGTAATATGTTTATATATACATCTGCTTTTCACACTGAACACTCGAGATCGACCAGATCCCTTCTCCACCTTTAGACCCATCAGTCTATCAATATGTACATCATTGTCTCACCCATTCTCCTCGTCTTCTCTTAAGGAATGATGAAGAAACTTAACGATGTCCTTTTTGTCCAGAGTAAGGGCACACTCGGTGCCAGAGCTGCCAGCGAGCTAGTCGGCTATTTCAATGCCGTGTACACCCAGGTTAACGCTCTCACTATAGAGCCACCCAAGAGCTGCATCCACTCCTGCCGTAGATACTGCTAATCTTCTGTAGGAGACTATTTTACGAACAAACGTTTTACTCATAGATTTCTTGTCTGGAAAAAGGTCTGCTTTGGAATCCTCGTTTTCCTTCTCGTTACTCTTCGATCGTGCCGCGATAGCTCCGTGGTTAGTGAACTGGACTACAAAGGACAAAAGGTCGGGTTCGATCCTCATTCGGCTCCCGGGTTCACCCAGCCTTAAATGGATACGCACATAAAGTGGCACGGGCGTAATACCGACAACATTCCCCCTAAAATCATGTGCCGTAAGTCTATAAAAATGATGGTCACTAACACCATATTCCCCTTACACCACTTGGTGTGACTGGGCTCTTGACTTTACTTACTTACTCTTCTACCGTGGTTGCGTTAGCTTCTAAACCTCGTTTCATTAGTTCTACGCTGAACATTTCCGGAGTCCGGCTAACGATCTCTCCTTTTCAAAGTTCTCACAACCCTCTTTGTATTCGTTATAACTGCTGTTTATTCCACATACGAATTGCTGATACTGGTACACCAGTTGAGAAAAGAAAATCAAACGATCAATGCTTTTTCAAAAAAAAATAAGCTCTAAATATGTCATGAAAAGCAAGCCCTCTATAAGCCAAGTGAAACACTATCTTACCAGTCAATAAAAGCACACGATGTGCGAATCAATAGCAGAAACCTCCATACGAATACGCACATATTAAAATAAATAAAGAGGGAAAATAACAAGCTCAATCAATTGAAATGTGCAATGTTTAATGGATCTAGCCACCTAAGGATATTAACAGTTAATCTTGTCAATATTATTTTGCTCGAAATGAAAATGCACATTATTTTGTTTTCCATTCAAAGGGCAGGATAATGGAGTCAGATGTTTCTCAATCAATCACTTTTCACAGTAGTAGTCGTAATAGTCGCAAAATAAGATGAAAACGTCTTTAGACTTGTGAAGTTGCGCCTTTCTTAGGAACAAAGTCTCTTGTGTCTGTGGTGTGTATACGGTGTGACTGTTAAAGCATATGTGACTGTTAACAAACATGTGACTGTTAACAAATATGTGACTGTTAACAAACGTGACTGTTAATTGTTCCATGATAACTTCATCGATTAAAAAATTGTCGGTGATGCATGCAACAATGTTAAATAACAACGATGTTAAATAACAACGATGTTAAACAACAACGATGTTAAATAGCAGCGATATTAAATAACAACGATGTTAAATAACAACGATATTAAATAACAACGATATTAAATAACAACGATATTAAAAAACAACGATATTAAATAGCAAAGATGTTAAATAACAACGATGTTAAATAGCAAAGATATTAAATAACAACGATATTAAATAGCAAAGATATTAAATAGCAAAGATGTTAAATAGCAACGATGTTAAATAACAACGATGTTAAATAGCAAAGATATTAAATAACAACGATATTAAATAACAACGATATTAAATAGCAAAGATATTAAATAGCAAAGATGTTAAATAACAACGATGTTAAATAGCAACGATATTAAATAACAACGATATTAAATAACAACGATATTAAAAAACAACGATATTAAATAGCAAAGATGTTAAATAACAACGATGTTAAATAGCAAAGATATTAAATAGCAAAGATGTTAAATAGCAACGATGTTAAATAACAACGATGTTAAATAGCAAAGATATTAAATAACAACGATATTAAATAACAACGATATTAAATAGCAAAGATATTAAATAGCAAAGATGTTAAATAACAACGATGTTAAATAGCAAAGATATTAAATAACAACGATATTAAATAGCAAAGATATTAAATAACAACGATATTAAATAGCAAAGATATTAAATAACAACGATATTAAATAACAACGATATTAAATAACAACGATATTAAATAGCAAAGATATTAAATAACAGCGATATTAAATAGCAAAGATATTAAATAACGATTTTAAAAAGCAACGATATTAAATAGCAGTGATATTAAATAGCAGTGATATTAAATAGCAACAATAATATATAGCAACGATGTAAAATAGCAACGATATTAAATACCACCGATCGTACTGAAGTCGGATATGTTGGGTCGAAAGATGCAAATATCAAAGTTATACTGCAAACCACAACGCAACGGAGATATTCACACTTAACATACTTTTAAGGACGGATGATGAAAAGTGTATTCCTTTAGTCATCAGGTGAACACTCGCAAGCAAATACCACCGATGTTAAATAGCATTGTTGGACATGAAGAGTCTACAATTTATTTCCTTGGTACTGTCTTTGGCTCGAAAGGAAAATTAAAAATAAGACAGACAGATAAGCAGGCAGGCAGACTTACAGACAGACAATCATAGAAACAGAAAGGCTAACAAAGAGACAGACAGGCAGGCAGGCAAACAGATTTAAAAACAGACACAGAAACAAACAGAGAGACAGACAGATAAACAGAGAAACAGACAAAAAGACAGACCGATAGACAGACAAACAGATAGACAGAGAGAGGGAGGCAGAAAATTATCTACTTGTGATGAAGACAGAAGTATCAAGCAATAAAAGGCTTGATTATCACGGGCTTGTCGTAAATTAGAGACACAATGTATGACCTCTTAACGAGTGAATATGGATGTAGAAGAAGTAGAATAAGCAGAAAAAGAAGCAGAAGACAGTTAATGATTCATACATTTAAGGTTGTATTATATTTTCGAAAGTATTAAGTTATTGAGTTATTTGCGGGTCATCATCATTGCACTCCGAACAAGTCCATAGGTGCTCAGATCCCCTCCTCAGCAAGTCCCGCGGTGTCCAGCGACTGAGGACTCCCAATTTTGTGTTGGTTGATAAGTCTTCTTACATACCCAATCTGATTCTCGTTTCTGGCTGTGCCAATCTTAACTTCCATCTCTTTCATCGAAAGGAGTTTACGTGGACTCATGGTTGTCGAAGTCCTATGTTCATTCTACTTCCCGCTCTTTCATTTCCCCGTACTCCTGGGACGTAGACAAAGGTGACCTTACGTATTTTTGACTTCTGCAATGACTCTACCCATTGCTTATGTATAGGACAAAAGTACTAAGTTTTTTTTATCTTACCTATTTTCTGCAGTGTTTGTTGTTTGGGCAATGCTTCCACACATCACTCGTAGTGGTAGCAATGGTGTCTACTTTTATAAATCCTATTTGATAGCGTTCTAAAACAAATAATGAAATTGAGCTCAAGAAAATTACATGACAAATCTGAAACAAGTGCAACGCGTCAAATACTTGGGCACAATAATAAAATCAGATTAAAGATGCACCACAGAAATTTAAAAAAAAAACAGAATAGTTCTAGCCAAAATAGCATTTCAGAAAATGAAAAACGTCTTATGTAACAAGTGTATGTAAACAGAAGTGAGAAAGAGAGTTCATCGGTGCTATATAGAACCAATTCTTACCTATGGAAACGAATCATGGACAGTAAACAAACAAATGAAAAGACGATTAGAGTCCACAGAGATGGGATTTCTCAGAAGAATGTTGAAAGTTCCCTGAACAGCTAAAAAGACCAATGAGGATATTCTTAAAGAGGCCACCACAAAAAGGGAGCTCCTAAGAAACATCAGAAAGAAACAATCAACATTTTTCGAGCACATCACGAGAAGAGGAAAGTTGGAATACTTGGTTACAACTGGCAAACTACAGGGAAAGAGAGATTGAGGACGACAAAGAGAGAAAATACTAAATAACTTGATGTCATGGCATGGAAAATGTTTAAAAGAGAATTGATACAATGTACTGTGGATAGGAGATTGTGTAAGTACATGATCCCTTACGCCAGCCGGTATGGCACATGATGATTATGATGATGATGATGATGATTATGATGATGATGATGATGATGATGATGATGATGATGATGATGATGATGATGATGATGATGATGATGATATTACACTTGTACTGTAAGCATTGAAAGGCGAGTGAACTCGCAAAACTTTCAGCCAATATCGTTGGATTTCCATGAAGTCGAGAAGTACTTAAGCTAATAAATAACGCTCAGTGGAATACGGTAATAATATCAGCATGGAGAAAACTCACAGTGATATCTAACCACAGCCATCTATAGTATTAACAAGGCCCGCGGGCTGAAAAGAATCACCCAAAGTTTGTGGCGTTTATCGTCGTTACCTAGCAGTGGCGGTTGGGTGTAAAATGACGTCAGTCGTCTACAGCTCGCAATAGCTGAGAACGTCACAAGCTTTGGCTGATTTTGAGATCACTCTCTCTCTCTCTCTCTCTCTCTCTCTCTCTCTCTCTCTCAGCAAGCAGTCTTTAGTAGAACTATCACTTTCTATAGAAGTAATCATGAGGGCTGAAATGAAAACGCCCCTATAAATCTCTCCCGTCATTCTACCCACAACCAGGCCATAGTCCTGAAGTTGAAAATGTCACACTGTTTGTGGGTTTTCGAGATGTTCTCTTTCAGCCTTCAGATCTACTTCTATAGATGGCTATGATTCAACACACACACACACGCGCACACGCACGCGCACACACACACACACACACACACACACACACACCTAAATAAATATTGGGATAACGCAGGCAGTGGCTGCAAAACAATAGAACAAATATGGCAAGACTAACGAATCAACTTAGAATATAAAATTAGTTACGGTTATGATTATGGTATCACTGCAACTGAATTAAAATCTATAATTGCTCAACCGCTCGTGCCAGTGGAATCATCCGAATTAAAATTCATCTAATTGAAGGATCCAAACAATTAAAGGCAGCTGCACTCCCCATCATGGCGGATACAGCACATGCCAAAAGACATAAGGCCAAGCGGCATCGAAAGTGAACGCAGCTGAACTGTCCTTCGTCATGCGATATCATTGCTCATCGTAAGCAATCTGAATATCGAAACACGATCCGGATGAAAAACACAGATCGCGATGTGCACAGAGCACTAAACTCAGTAGCTCCTGCAGCAAGCCGGACTTGGAATATGAGGAAACTGCAACAAGGAACACTTTTCAGACAGGGCCTCAATGGTTGCTCACACCTATCCGCCATATTGACCGGAAGTTTCATAAAATTAATTTTGCACAAACACTCTTGATATAAACAGTTGTATACAAGTATATAATATCTTCAGTAATAAAGAAAAGACGATGGTCATATGTTGGACATGTGATGAGAAGAGATAATAACCGAATAGCAAAGCAAGCCCTCATGTGGGAAACAACATGTAAGAGGAAAAGAGGAAGACCCAGGGAGACACTGAGAAGAACATTGATGAGAGAGGCAAGAGCAGCAGGATTCGGCTCCCTCAATGAGATAGAGCTGCTTGCACAGAACAGAGACAAATGGCGAGATTTGATAAAATATCTTTAAAAGAAAACTGCTAGAACAAAAATTCAGATAGGAGAAGGTGTATCTTGGTCTACGCCCTATGGGCCGGCTACGGCTCGAAAGGTCAAGAGATAGATAGATAGAAGTGCGAGACATGGGCCATGAGAATTGATTTACACAACAAGCACGTTATGAAAAGGAGGTGTTTCGGTGGGGGGAAAGAAAGGAGGGGGGGGGGTCGAAAACGCGCGTCAGCAAAAGACTGAAGCCGTCGGCAACTCATAACTGATGGTTTGCTTCAGGATCGGTGAACTATCCAGACCTTACTCCACATCTTCGCGGTGCCACTAGAAACAGACCGAGTTGTCTAGTCTAGTCAAGTGAGCAGGGATCGAGAGGGAAGTCAATCCAGTACTCAAACCCGCCATGCTGGAGTCGGATGTTTTGGGTCGAAAGGCACAAATATCACAGTTTCTACGGCAAAACACAATACAGCGTAACTACGCCCACTTAACGTCCTTTTAAGGGCGGATGACAAATAGGACTAAATTATGAAGGAGGAGAGAAGGTGTTACCGTCAGATCATGGCAGACAAAGTCCACATCACCCACAGGAGAAGCTTCGTAAAACCATCACCAGTAACATAGGCCCACAAGAAATGTTTACATCGGTCAGAAAATGAAACTCTACTAGATGTACAATCTTACATATACGTAGGGAGGTCAAAAAGTAATGCACACCAATTTTTTTCTCGGCTAATAATAAAGATAGGAATATGAAATTTTGCACACTTAGAATATGACATGTTCCAATTATGTGTACCAAATTGCACAGCATTCTGAAAAATATTACGCAATCTATGAACCGTTAAAATGGAGCTTGTCAACAACGTCCGTTACAAACAGCGAATTGTCATAGAATTTCTGGTTGCGGAGAAAGAAACTGTGGCAAACATTCATAAACGACTGTGTGCAGTGTACAAATGTTCTGCAGTCGATAGGAGCACTGTTAGTCGCTGGGTTCAGAGAATTAAAGCTGCAGAAAGTGTACGAGTGGAGCTGCATGATTTACCGCGTTCTGGACGTGTTGTCTCGGCTACCAGCACAGACATGTTAAACCGGGCTGATGCCATTATTTGTAAGGATAGGCGTATCACTAGTCAGCAATTGGCATTACAGCTTACAGTCAGCAAGGGAAGTGCAATCGCAATTTTTAAAACTCTCGGATATTCAAAGATTTGCGCTCGACGGGTTCCTCGGTGCCTAACAAATGATCACAGAGTTCAAAGGAAAACATTCTGTTCTGAATTGTTGGAGCGTTTCGGTGTTGAAGGAGAAATGTTTTTGTCAAAAATTGTTACCGATGACGAAACGTGGGCACATTATTATGAGCCTGAAACAAAAATGCAGTCAATGGAATGGCATCATCCGCAGTCACCAAAAAGAAAAAAATTCAAAACATCTCCATCAGCCGGAAAGGTGATGATCACTGTCTTCTGGGACATTGATGGTGTGATTCTAGTTGATGTAATGACAAGAGGTGAGACAATCAACTCGACAGCTTACATCAATACACTGACAAAACTCAAAAATCGTTTCCACAGAGTCGGCATAATAAGCCATCTGCAGATGTGTTGCTTCAACATGACAATGCACGCCCTCACACAAGTCTGGTAACACGGGAAGCAATCAACAAATTTGGTTGGACTGTACTGCCCCATCCTCCTTACAGCCCTGATCTGGCTCCCTCAGATGTCCATCTGTTTGGACCACTCAAAAAATTCCTGCGTGGGAAACACTTTGACAATGATGAGGATGTGATCCGTGCAGTTAAAAAATGGCTACGCGAGCAGGACAAAACTTGGTACAAACGAGGCATTCATGACCTAGTTTCGCGTTGGCGTAAGGTAATACGCTTGGACGGAGTTTATGTTGACAAATAGGAAGTGTCAAAGGGATGTTCAGCTACAATCTGTGAAAATTTCACACATTTTGCCCGAATAGTTTCCGAGAAAAAAAGTGGTGTGCATTACTTTTTGACCTCCCTTTAGTATCTGGACAGTAATATAGGCAAAGAGGGAGGAACAGAAAATGATACCAAAATAAGGATATCAAAAGCAAGAGGAGCATTTGTTGCACTGGGAAACATATGGAAATCCAAAGAAATTAGGTTAAATAGTAAAATAAAAATGTTCAATTCCAATGTTAAGTCAGTCTTATTATATGGCTGTGAAACATGGAGAACAACTAAAATGACAATCATGAAGATGAAGATGATGGGGAAGACATGGAACGATCTTAAAAGAATGGCAAGAAACAGAACGGATTGGAAAGTGTTTGTTGAAGACCCATGCTCCACATGGAGCTGAAAGGTAGAAGAAGAAGAAAGTTTAAAAAAAAATAACTTTCCTTGATCAGGCATGCCAAAAGATTTAACGGCCTGACCAAAACCATATTTTATGGAATGGTAAAAGGCGGAAGACATCTCTTTTTGTACGTTTCGACGTACAGTACATCATATCGATTTCGAGGCGTATGTTTAGCCTCAGAGTGCGTCACTCTCAATCTGATTACTATAGACCATCACAAAACATATTCCTTTTACACGTCTTGTGTCATATTGGTATCTATCTATCTATCTATCTATCTATCTATCTATCTATCTATCTATCTATCTATCTATCTATCTATCTATCTATCTATCTATCTATCTATCTATCTATCTATCTATCTATCTATCTATCTATCTATCTATCTATCTATCTATCTATCTATCTATCTATCTATCTATCTATCTATCTATCTATCTATCTATCTATCTATCTATCTATCTATCTATCTATCTATCTATCTATCTATCTATCTATCTATCTATCTATCTATCTATCTATTGATATTTCGAGCCGTAGCCGGCCCATTTGGCGCAGACCAAGATACTCCTCTTGTCTAAATTTTTGTTCTAGCAGTTTTCAATTCTTTTAAAGATATTTTATCAAATCTCGCCATTTGTCTCTGTTCTGTGCAAGCAGCTCTATCTCATTGAGGGAGCCGATTCGTGCTGCTCTTGCCATCTTGGTATTGGTGAAATATAATCCATTGTTAGTTTCTAGACAGAGGGTGATAATTTATTTATGACGTGAAGAACTCGAATGAAACATTGTTTCGAATAAACACAGAAACTGATCCACAAAATGAAGCATGTTCTTCTCAATCGGTATGTTTCACACATGCAGAATAGCTCAGGCAAAAGTAGCTTTCTAAAAAAAATTATGAAGATGCTGTTCAGTCTATTTTTTGACAATGGAAAAAAGAAAAAGAGTTCTTAAATGTTATGTAGAACCAGTGAATAGAGTCATATGGGTGTGAATCATAGACAATAGGACAACAAACAAGAAAATCAGTGAAAGCTATAGAATTGTAGTTTTACATAACAATGTTGAGAATAACATGGACAGCTAAAAGGATTAATGAAAACGTCCTGAAAGACATCAAAGCAAAAAGAAAGCTAATTTCCAGTATTAGGAAGAAACAATCATAATCTTTTGGCCATGTAATGAGAAGAGAACAGCTGGAATATATTGTGACAACTGGGAAAATTGAGGGACAAAGAGACAGAGAGGAGCAAAGAGAAAAAATACCAGACAGCTTAAGAGAATGGCTAGGTAGAAAGTCTACAACAGAAATAAATCTCTCTCTCTCTCTCTCTCTCTCTCTCTCTCTCTCTCTCTCTCTCTTTGTCTGCGATCAAGACTCAATCAGAGTAGGATTCCAGACTCTCTCATGAAGTCAGCTGTCTGTTTAAGCGAATCGATTGCCCCATATAGTTTTTCTTCCAGGGAGGTGGACGTAGACCATATTGCTCTTCTCAGGTCTGTGTACTGGGGGCAATCCTGTAGAACATGTTTTGTAGTCATATTGTCCAGTGTACAGTGGCATAGGCTGGTTGTACCTATTTTGAATTTGGTGAACATGTGATTTCTCATTCTATTGTGGCCAGTGCGTAGGCGAAGTATGATGACTTGATCCCTCCGTGATAGTTGGTGGTATCCGTCACTCTCGTTATGCTTTGGGTGTTCTCGTTTCCATTTTTCATGGAACTGACCCTTGAGGATGGATTTGGCTTCATCATAACTGAGCGGATGGTTCTCTTGAGATAATCTCCCTCCCTCTTTAGCTAATTTGTCTGCGCGTTTGTTCCCGTGTATATTACAGTGTGATGGTATCCACTGACTGACTACTCTCTGGAAGTTATTGCATAGTTGGTCCAGGGTTGTTCTCAAGTCATCTAGTTCATTGTTTGTAGGGCTTTTTAGAGCTGATAATACTGACAGTGCATCAGTCAGAATCACCAATTTATTGTGCATGTTATTTTTGTGTTGAGTAACCAGTGTTGCAGCATCTCTGATGGCCTCAGTTTCTGCTTTAAAGTTGTTTGAGAATTTTCCAGTAGCTATTGACTTGGTGATCTAGTCCTGGTTATTCAACGTCAAGAACACACCTCCCCCTCCATTTCTGGTGGCATTTGTAAAAGAGCCATCTGTGAATATGTGGGACCAAGAGTCCTGTGGGTAGGTATTGTGTATGTGTTTTTCTGCTACGTGTTTTCTTTCTGTGTCTGATTGGGTGCCTTTTTTCATGATTCCTGTTATATTTTCCTTAACAACAGAAATGATAAATAACTGTCGAGATCGAAAGTTGTGAAGAAACATGATCACCTACGCCTTCAGGTTTGGTACTTGATGATAATGTTGTAAACATAACTCTTCCCTTGAAGTTATTCGCTGTTCTCGTAACGTTTATTCTGTCAGCTATGAGTCGAACAATGAAAACATTTCAACCAATGAAAACATTTTGTAACAATTGTCTCTGACGATAGCTACACTATTGCAAACTTCCGGCTTGAGTCAGTGTCACCGTCTGGTTAGAAAGAGCTTCTATTTTAGACATCCCAGTCGTGTTTCGGGATCTGTGTGTTCACGAAAAGCCTTCACATTTCAACAGTAAACACACCAAGGAACGACAGAAATGAGTCTGCTTAAGAAATTATTCGGAGATGGCAAGAAGGACAAGGTCCCAACGCCGCAAGAGGGTATACAGAGATTGCGAGAAGTGGAGGAGATGCTGATGAAGAAATCCGAGTTTCTGGAGAAAAAGATTGATGCAGAGATCGCGATTGCCAGAAAGAATGGCACTAAAAACAAAAGAGGTTTGTAGTAGTTCTCTGTATTATTTATTAATCTGTATGTATTTGTATTGTATATATCATAATATCATAGGCGGATCCAGCCTTAAAATTTTGGGGGGGCACTGCTATAGGCCTACTGTTTTGTTTCAGGTTTGCATAGACATCTTCGCGCTATCAGCAATAAGGGTGTGAGTCACTTGTGTATAATCGTCATTAGACCTTTGACGCAATTTGACTTTTCTAATAATAACGGGAATAAGTATACAGCATAAAATATGCATTTTATAAAAATTAAAACGGCACAAAAAAAAAAAGAAAATCTGTACTCACCAATTACATCAGTTTAATTCGTCTAGGCTTTTCTGCAAATTTCTGCATAACTTCTTCACTCGTGATGGTGTTTTTAAGCAATGTTTTTTCTATGTGAAGCACCGCCAAATTACGAAGTCTATCTTGTGTCATTGATTGATGACCTCAGCCAAGTCTTAATCCTGCTCATCGCAGAAAAACTTCTTTCACATGCTGATGAGCTTATTGGTATGGTTATAGCAGCCCTTAGAATTTTATGAAATGTGGGTAAGTGTTCTTGTTTACTACCTCTTTTAAGTGGCTAAAGCTGAATTGTGAAACTTCCCCTTCTTTGCTCCTAATTAATGTTTTGACAATTGATATTTCTGCTTTCAGGATAGTAACATTCAGTCCTAAACACTCAGCATATTTCTTTACAAATGGAGTTGCCTTTTCATAATCCAAACAAAACAGCCCATCAACAGCACATGCGAGTTGTAAGGATTCTTCACTAAATCTTTCCTTTAACCTTGCTGCAAAGACATCAATAACTTCAAAATATACTTTCATCTTCCAGTATTCTTTATTGCTCACACTTTCAGGGCCATCTAGGGGTTTTCCAACAGTTGAGAGAACAAAACTGTCTTTTAGCATCACACTTTCTTCATGTTTTCTTTTCTTACATACAGTAGGACTTTCTAAGCATATGCCGTGTTTCAGTGAAAATTCTTCAATATTCTTCCAAATCTTAGAAAATTCATCATCAGTTCTCTTGTCTACTATTGTCCGCATAGTATTTGTTATCAGTTCTGCAGCCTGTCCTAAAGTGACATTTGCATTCTGCATACATAGACTTAATACGTGGGTATAAGACAGGATTTCATGAAAAACAAACAGGTTGACAATGAAATTAAATGTTGATATTGATTTCAAAATTCCAATGGCTTCTATGGAGTCTTTGTCTTCATTTCTGTCAATTTCAAATTTTAAAGCTGCCACTACATTATCATAGTGTTTAATCAACAGATTACAATTCTGGTACCTGCATGTCCACCTAGTTGTACTTAATGAAATTATTTCAAAAGGCTTTGTCTGTAACAATCCTGACACCGTTCTTAAAGCATCATGATTTGACGGTTTTGAAAAATGTACATACAATGATTCCAAAGCATTGAATAAAAGTCTTGAAGATTCTATGTTTTTACAAATGTCTGTTACAATAAGTGCAACCTTATGTGCATAACAGTGGAAGTAAACAGCTTCAGGATAAAACTCTCTAATTTTAGCTTGCAGCCCTCCAACATCACCAGACATTACTGCGGCACCATCATAAGTTTGCGCTATTACTGATAATCCTTCAATACTAAACTTCCGAAGAACAGTCATTATCAAATCAGCTAAATCTATTGCTGTTCGTTTGCTTGAGCAATCATAGAAACCAAGGAATCTTTCATGTGGAGTGAGTTCATCGTCAACATACCGAACGCAGAGAGACAATTGTTGCTGTTTCTGACATCTTGCCTCATCAGCCATAATTGCAAAAAACTCGCATCTTTTAACCTCTTTAACTATTTTCTCAAAAAGAAGAGCTGAAGTTATGTCAATCGCTTCATTCACAATAGTTTTGCTACAAAATGAAATGTTTTTTGTAAAATTTTGTTTAAATGTACTATCATACTTAGCAAACACCTCGCAGAACTCTAAGAAATTACCCCTACTATTAGATTCTTTCTTTTCATCATGTCCTCTGAACGCAATGCCCTGTCTTCCAAGAAGTATAATAACATCAACAACTTTCGCCATGTACTCTTTGTTTTTTTCCACTTCGGTCTTATGTGATTTTGAAATCATTGACATGACACTTCCTTTTTCATTACTATATTTATGCATTGCATATTTTTCCATGCATAACAAATGACTTTTACTTTTTCCATGTTTATCAAGTTTTTCTTTTAATTTTTTCCAGTTTCTAAAACCAGATTTAGTAAATGTTTCTTCACATGCAAAAGATTTGTCAAATACACGACAAACGTAACAAAATGCTGCATCTTTTCGTTTACTATATTCTAGCCAGTGATATTGTTCAAAATAAGCTTTAGAAAAAGAACGGTTGACTTTACCACACAGTGAAGGCGGGTAAGATCTTAAGACTGGCCTTACTGGTCCAGAATTTAAATCGCCCAAGTCCATCTCACACTGACTATTAATATCCATACTGGGTCCTGCCACTGGTCCATAATTTAAATTGCCCAAGTCCGTCTAACACTGATTATTAATATCACTATTGAGTGGACCAGCTTCACTTTTTATAAATGTAATTGTACGAGTATTAGGCAGACTAGCGTTGGAAACGAGATCACTTTCAGAAACTGGCTCACTGTTAACTGTATTAGTAGTTGTTGATGTAATAGTAATTTTTTTATCCTTCGTTTCACTAGGACTAATATCGACCCTAGATGTAGGTGTAAAATCAGGAAGCATAAAAGCAGATCGAGTTTCAGTTTCGTGTGATTTTGAAACTTTTTGAAAGAAATTTGTAATTCGTTTCATTTTTAAAATATATTAAAAACCTTTAGACATTAATAACAACTAAAATAAAACAGGTAGTCCGCAACTAAATGAAGTCCTTTTTACAGCATATATAACAAATATATGTACACCGGCAAACAACTCATTAAACATATCTACTCCCTTGTCCCTTGTGCTGTCATAAAATCAAATCAGCACGGCAATTTTGGCACCGCCAGAGCGATAATTAACATTTTCTTCACAGAAGAACAATCGTACACAAAAAATATCGTATTTTTTTAGTTGTTTTTCCGTGGACATGATTTCAATATCAAAAGATTGAATAAATAGACCTATATATTTGTGAATTTTTTTTTTATATTACCTCTTTTCTTCTTTAAAAATAATAATAATAAGTAAACAAACGTTGCTCTCACTATATTAATAAATGTACTAAGAAGTACGTTTTTTTTTTTTGGGGGGGGGGGGGGGGGCAATGCCCCCCCATCACCCCCCCTAGATCCGCCCATGCATAATATGAATAGTGAATCTTTTTTAACTGTTTATTTTTGTTTGGAAAAATCAATGAAATCACAACACATGTCATTTTTATTATGAATTGAATATAAATATTATAATATATCATATGATTTTATGACTAGTATCTATGAACAACTACGATCATTCTTTTGATTTTATGATGACTGATCCTGTTAAGATTTTTGATCATCATATCAAGTATATATATGTCACTTTTCGTCTTGTCAGAAGGTTTAGTGAATGTGTATTTTTTTTTAAGGTTTTGTTTTTGTCACATGCCTGATTTTACCACAAAATTGTTTGTTGACATATTCACACGGCCACATAATGAACAAGTCAGGCCCACTGATCCACAGGGTTTTCCATATTTTTTTTCATGAGTATTTTGTCTTCTATGTTTTGTCATAGTACTCCCTCAAATGATGTTATAACATTTTTTTATACAGGGTCTCCATTATGTGCAATCTCTTGCCAGATGTTCCCAGTCATTCATTTTTATCAAATCTATATATTGTGATCATCATCAAAGTTTATTATATATTATAGTATATTATGATCAAGTTCAGTATTTTTGTAAATTAAGGAGGAAGATTGAAGTTGAACGTTAGCCAGTTGTCGAGTATCAACAAGTTATTGACTGGAGACATGTAATAAATGAATATTATTCTAGAGGGAAACTTCCGGGCTATAGCTGGAGACATGTAATAAATGAATATTATTATAGAGGGAAACTTCCGGGCTATAGCTGGAGACATGTAATAAATGAATATTATTATAGAGGGAAACTTCCGGGCTATAGATGAGCAAATAATTTCTGGGGAAGAAACACAATGAAAAATGTTTTAAGTGTTGTAAACATAACTCTTTCTTAAGTATATAGAGGGTATTTGACTGTACATTTCCATAAATTCTATGTTAGTGATTTTGTCCTGCCATTTCCATCCTTTTATTCTGCATAAGCATCTATTAATGAAAGTCTATATCTTCATGATTGTCATTTTTGTTGTTCTCCATGTTTCACAGTCATATAATAAGACTGACTTAAGACATTGGAATTGAACAATTTTATTTTAGTATTTAACCTAATTTCTTTGGACTTCCATATGTTTCCTAGCACAACAAACGCTCCTCTTGCTTTTGATATCCTTATTTTGATATCATTTTCTGTTCCTCTCTCTTTGTCTCTATTACTTTGATATTTAATATTTAAAAAAAAAAAAGAAATTTTGTTAAATGTCAAAGCAAACAATGATACATCCATGTCTGTACGTCAATTATAAAAAAAAAAAGTTAAAGTAAAAAAGTTAAACATTTACAAAATGTTTAGCATTTAATGAACTTGTATTGAGTTGTTTGCGGGTCCTCATCATTGCACTCTGAACATGTCCCTAGGTGCTGAGATCCCCCTCCTCAGCAAGTCTCACAGTATCCAGCGACTGACCACCCCAGTTCTGTGTTGGTTGATAAGTCTTCTTATACGCCCACTAAGTTTTTCATTTCTGACTGTGCCTATCTCAACTCCCATCTCTTTCATCCCAAGGAGTGACAGGACTCATGGTTGTCAAAGTCCTATGCCCTTCCCACACCTTGGAGGGCATTGATGGTGTCCGCCCAATCCATTGGTTGACCGTCTTCAACGACAGCACAGCTAGCCAACCTGTCCACTCTTTCATTTCCACGAACTCCCACATGGCCAGGGATGTATGAACTTGGATAATGAGGGTAAAAGGTCAGGCTTGATCAGGATTCCAATTTATGGCTTCTAGGTTCATCCAGCCATAAATGGGCACCTGAGATTTCTTCCTGGCAAAATAGACAGCACTTGTGTAGTTACCTCAACAAATGTGAAGAATCCATTTCCGGATTGTGTTTCAATATTCCAATTGCTTATCCAATTGCTTGTTGCATGAGCTACTGAGTTTAGTGCTCTGTGCACACCGTGAGCTGTGTGTCTCATCCATTTTGATCATGTTTTGATATTCCAATTGTTTACTATGAATGATGATTATCGTATGACAGGGAACAGATGGCTGTGTTCACTTTCTGCGCAGTTTCACCTTATGTCTTTTGGCGTGTGCTGAGACTGCTACGATGGGGACTACAGTTACCTTTCTTTGTTTGGGAGATGAGATATTAATTCAGATGATTACGCTGGCACTGGTGGTTGAGCAATTATGGATTTTAATTAGTTTGCTGTGATACCGGGGCCTTCCATAACCAAATGTGAAGAATTATGGGCACTAGGGGTAAAATGACCAGCAGCACCTGGGGGACTAGTTGGTCTAAAGGTAAGATGTTTGCCTTAACAGGAAGCTCCCAGGTTTAAATCCCACCATAGCAGTGGGAATTTTTCCCATCATATTCATGGCTTATTTGTGGCTCGATGCTCTCCTGGTCTTTGTGTAGTGAGATGTCAATCCTGCAGCTATGAAACAGAAGGTCCTGGGTGCATTCTGTGCATGTTAAAGAACTCTTGACAGTTGAAAGTCAGAAAGAGTGGGCCAAAAATGGCTGCTGCCTGGACATAAATCGCTAAATTATCCGTCATATGGCGGATAGGTGGCAGGAACTGCTGAGGCTCTGTCTCAAAAGAGTTCATTGTTGTAAGTGTAAAGTAAAGTACCCCCATCACGCCAAGTGTCGTATAGGGAATATGGTGTTAGTGACCATAAATTTTACAGACCATCAGCATATGATTTTTGGGGTAATGTGGTAGGTATTACACCCGTGCCGCTTTATTTTCCCAGAAAAAAAATCAGGTACGCATTAAAGGCTGTGTGAACTGGAAGCCGTCGGTTGGGATCGAACCCTACCTCTTGTCCTTTGTAGTCCAGTTCACTAACACTGAGTTATCACGGCTCCCGTTCGTTGTTGTAGTTTCCTCATATTCCAAGTCCAGCTTCCTGCCGGAACTATTGAGTTTAGTGATCTGTGCACTCAGTGAGCCGTGTTTTTCATCCAGATTGTGTTTCAGTATTCCAATTGCTTACGATGAATGATGATATTGCATGACAGACAGATAGTTGCGTTCACTCTTGATGCGGCTACGTCTTATGTCTTTTAGGGTGTGCTGTACCTGCTATGATGGGGACTGCAGCTGCCTTTCTTTGTTTGGATCATTCAATGAGATGAGATGTTAATTCGGATGATTCCACTGGCACAGCCGGTTGAGCAAATGGATTTTGATGAAAATGATTCGTTTGCAGTGCTACTGGTGGTTCAACTAACTACAACTATATTTGTGCCCATTTAATGTCATTTTAAGAATGAATACTGAAGAGTATGAGTCCTAACTATATATTATACCAAAGACATGGTTACAGTTATCTTTCTTTGATATCTGTTCATATTTTAAATTATTACTTCACTTATGAGAAAGAGTTAACATAAACATATTTTTATAAAATAATTCTCTTTTGTTAGTGGCACTTCTAGCCTTGAAAAGAAAGAAGAGATTTGATAAGCAGCTGCAACAGATTGATGGCACATTATCCACAATAGAGTTCCAGAGGGAGGCATTAGAAAATGCCAGTACTAACACAGAGGTTCTCAAAGTCATGGGAGTGGCAGCCAAAGCTCTGAAGGGAGCACATAATAATCTGTAAGTGGTTTTTATTTTCTTTAAGTGGTTTTTATCTTCTTTAAGTGGTTTTTATTTTCTTTAAGTGGTTTTTATTTTCTTTAAGTGGTTTTTATTTTCTTTAAGTGGTTTTTATTTTCTTTAAGTGGTTTTTATTTTCTTTTAAGTGGTTTTTATTTTCTTTAAGTGTATGGAGCATTGTATATGATAAAAGCAATATGTGCATCTTTCTGCCTGAAATATTTTGTCTTCTTTGCTGTTTCTCTCTTTTTCTTCTTATTTTCATACTTGTCTATTCTTGCCATTTTTTAAAATCCTCCTTTTGAGCATAGGCCAGCAACAAGAGCTCGAAATCCTTTCTGTTCTTTGCTCTTTCTGCTAATCTTATTCAGGTATCTACTTAGCATTCCCCCATTTATTGGACATTGATGCACTTTGTAGATAGTTTATGGTAAACCCATATCTGAGTAACATGCACTCCTACAATGTATGGTAGACAGCTTTACAAAGGAACAAAACGAAATCATGATGTTTCAGCCTTCAAAAAAACAAGAACAACACAGACAGCAGAATGAAGATAAACATTACTACATGTTCTAGAATGACTGGAATTAGTAGAACAAGGAGAAATAAAAATGGGATGAAAAAGTGAAATTACACTTTTTTAATGAAAGGGAAATGTACTATATTATAAGAGAATAAACAAAAATTAAATATTCATTTCACTTCTTAACCCATTTTTATTTCTCCATTATATATTATTCTGCTGATTCTAGAACATGTAGTGGAATTTATCTTCATTCCATTGTCCTTTTGTCTTATTCTCATTTTACGAAGAAAACAGCATATAAGCCGAAACGTCATGATTTTGTTTTGTCCCTTTTTTATAAAGCTGCCTTTGTAGGGGTGTATATTTATTACCCGACCACTTAGTACCAGCTTTACAGCAGCCCCGCAATTATTTGCCTTTTCCCATATCTGTGCCTGACACATCATCTTTGGATAGATTTGCCTGGATAGCAGTCATTTTTGGTCTTCTCTTTTAGACTTTAACTGCCATGGGTTCTTTAATGTATGCAGGTGAACATGAAATAAGTTGCTCTTAATTCTTCTTCATTACGTTTTCCACAAATGTTGTTTGTTTACATTTTTGCTAATTTATTCAGTAAATATACTCGCTATCTCTCTCTTTCTCGCTATCTTTCTCCATTTATAGCTTTTAATTCTAAGTTTTAATTTGTTTCTTTTTGTTATTTTTATCCATTTATAACTTTTAATTCTAAGTTTTAATTATTTCTTTTTATCTTTCTCCATTTATAGGTTTTAATTCATTTCTTTTTTTTATCTTTCTCCATTTATAGGTTTTAATTCTAAGTTTTAATTATTTCTTTTTATCTTTCTCCATTTATAGGTTTTAATTCATTTCGTTTTGTTATCTTTCTCCATTTATAGCTTTTAATTCTAAGTTTTAATTAGTTTTTTTTCTATTCTCATTAGTGATGTCGATAAAATACACGAATTGATGGACGATGTTGCGGAGCAGCAAGAGATATCCAATGAAATCTTTGAAGCTATTTCTAACCCCGGTGGACTCAATCAAGATTTGGATGAGGTAATTTTTATTTCATATTCGTTTGAGGGGACCGGGTGGTCTAGAGTTAGGATGTCAGTCACTGGACAGGAAGGACCCAGGTTTTTTCACTTTGAATCTGTGGTTTCCATGTGGCTTTACCCTCCTCTAATCTCTGAGTAGTGAGATCCGATGTCTCCCCCCACGGAAAACAACAAAATAACAGGAGATTGTATGGACAGTCGCACATGATAAAGAACACCAGGAAGTTAAAAGTCTAAAAGTGTAGGCCAAAATGGCGTCTGCCTAGGCAAATTTATTAAGCAAATCTACCCATGCTGAAGACGGATGTCTCTTGATACATGACTGGTTTTTTTTATTTCCTTTAATACATGACTGGTATCTTTTATTTCCTTTGATACATGACTGGTATCTTCTTTTTTTTTTCTGGGAAAGTAAAGCAGCACGGGCATAATACTGACCACATCGCCCCAAAAAAATTATGTGCTGAAGGTCTGTAAAAATTATGGTCACTAAAACCAAAATTCTCTATATGTCACTTGGCGTGACGGGGACTTTACTTACTGGCGAGAGTAAAACCCAAGACTTTCTTGTCCAGTGGCTGGCGTTTTACCTTTAGACAACTCAGCCCACCATACGCTCTCTCACTAAACCCCAATGTTTCTCTAAATTTTAATCCAAAGCCCTTATTTGGGGCTGTACTAAGCCTAAAAATAAAAGTCTTTTTGATGTATTGTATTCAGGATGAGCTACTGGCTGAGCTAGAAGAACTGGAGCAGGAAGAATTGGACAGGCAGCTGTTGCAGGTACAAGAGCCCGTAGAACTGCCTAGTGTACCAACTGCAGAGCCTGGAAAAGGAAAAGTCAAGGGTGAGTTCAGTTTTTTTTTTCTTCTATCTATCTATTGACCTTTCGAGCCGTAGCCGGCCCAAAGGGCGTAGACCAAGATACTCCTTCTCCTATCTGAACTTTTGTTCTAGCAGTTTTCAACTCTTTTAAAGATATTTTATAAAATTAAAATCTCGCCATTTGTCCCTGTTCCGTGCAAGCAGCTCTATCCTATCGAGGGAGCCGATGTCAACCGTTTTTTTCTTACGTGTGGCATATAATAGTTATACTTTCCGGTTGGAGTGGTGGGCCAAAAGGTGGCATGGGTGTAATACTGACCACAAATTTAAAAAAAAAAATGTGCCGAATGTCTATAAAAATGTGGGCACTATTACTATATTCCCTATATGTCACATAGCATGACAGGGATATATCCTTTTTCTTCTCTATATGAGCCTGATGGGGGGGGGGCTAAAGAACAAGGCACTGCACCCTAAGATGTGTCGTAAAAAGCCACTAGGCGAGGGTTGGGCATGGGGGCTGTAAAAACTTCAATAAAATGAAGTCAAAAGGGGAAAATGTAATTTTCTCATCCAGGAAAAGGTGAAGATATGGATAACATGGAGTGTGACACAGAATTAAATTATTTTTTAAAATGTTGAAGATCTTTGTTCTACGAGGAATCAAAAGGGTGAAGAAGAAGAATAATAATTTAACATTTTCAGGTGTGTTTCAATTGCTTATAATTTCTGCTATTTATTATATTATACGTATTGTAGTACTTATAGGATGGGCTGTTGATATAGAAGACCTAGTATTGTATTGCCTATATGTTGGGCCGTTTATATAGAAGATCTAGTATTACAATAACCTCTAGGTTGGACTATTGATATAGAAGGCCTGGTATTGTAGAACGTCTAGGTTGGGCCGTTGATATTGAAGACCTAGTATTGCAGTAACCTCTAGGTAGGGCCGTTATTATAGAAGACCTAGTATTGCAGTAATCTCTAGGTTGGGCTGTTGATATAGAAGACCTAGTATTGCAGTAACCTCTAGGTAGGGCCACTATTATAGAAGACCTAGTATTGCAGTGACCTCTAGGTAGGGCTGTTGATATAGAAGACCTAGTATTGCAAATCATTAGACCAATATCAAGCTGTAGCTTCTTCTAACTTTCAGCTCCCTGTGGAGCATAGGTCTTCAACAAACACTTTCCAAGCCGTTCTGTTTCTTGCCTTCTTGTCATTCTTTTAAGATTGCTTGATGTCTTTGCCATCCTCTTCATCTTTGCTTCCATCTGTCTTCTCCAAGTTTATTTTGGAGTTCCCTTTATCTCCTCTCCCGAGGGTTTCCAAAATGGAAACCTTCTCTTACCAGGATGGGGTGGGGGCAACAGGTTGAACTGTCACCTCAGTTCAAAAATGCCCCATATGTCAACGACAGGACAAGCCATGCCGAGTAAGAGTGGCATTCAAAGCTCTGTCCACGGGGAAGGACACCCCAGAAAACAAACCACTGCTGCCTAGCTGTTACCATCGAGATATGGAAAGGCTATGGGAGAGCACCCAGACATAAATAACGGGCAGAGTCGGCCCGACATCCACCCTACGAGAATGAAAGCTCCTACATCAAACCAAGATCAAGTCTGCCAAAGACGGAGTGTGTCAGCTGAGATGCAGATTTAGGGCGAGAATTAGGTGACATGCACATTCGAGTACTGACCATACAACCAGCTCTTCACAAAGAGTTCAGTTCACGTGATCGAATGTCTTGATACCCTCGATGCTGAAAGACAAATAAGGAAAGAAAGAAGAACGTCTTGACCTCTGCAGAAGACGTTAAAACCATAACTTCTCCTGTTTGTGCCATCTTCAACCCAACAGGATCATGAACAACAACAAAAAAGAAATTAAATCACAGAGTTAATTCATTGACTTGTTTTATTGCAGGTACCAGCAGAGTAGATGACGATGACATGAGGGAGCTGGAAATGTGGGCATCATAGAATTGTAGTAATTTCTTTTTTTTTTCAGAATTTTTGCGACATTACATAAATCTGATTTGTGATGTAGATATATTTTTTGCAAATAACAAATTTATTATTATTATCCCGTTTGATTCTCTCTAATTAAAAATCTGGCAAGCATCCATTCTTTTCTATGCATTGAATCAGAGTGTATAATGTGTTTGTGCTTACTTGACCAGTTAGATAATTAATCGATGGGGACAAAACAGCATATATAATAATATATATTAATATGCATTAATTTGTTAATTTAGAATAATGGAGAACTGTAGTAAAACTAATTCTCGGTAGTAAATAAATAACTCGGTGTTAAGCAGTTAAAAATAAGCTTCAATAATACAAACAGTTTTTTTTTATTGATTGGTGTGATTCTAAAGGGAATTTTTTTTTTTCTTTTAGAAAATGTATACTTACAGTTACGGTTGAAGGACTGCATCACAGGACAATTTCCAACATTTTGGCAATAAAAAAAAGTCCCCAACCAGGCATGTAAAATAAAACTAGGAGATAATAAACCTAATAAATAACACAGTAAAAATGAACTAAAATCTACAAGATTGATTAATTTACTAATTAAACTGTACATATTGAATGGTATGGGATCGCTGTCTCAAGATATGAACTCTAGTAGTGTTAAAAGAAAATATTTTGAACATCGAATACAGTGAAATATGTGCCTTTTTTAACCTATATTGTTATTATATAAATATATGATTGTTTGTTTTCCTTACTAGAACTAGCCGATCTATTTGTTCTTTTTTCTTTTTGTTGTTGATATGATCGTAGAACTAGCCGATCTATTTGTTCTCTTTGTTGTTGATATGATCGTAGAACTAGCCGATCTTTTTGTTGTTGATACAATCATAGAACTAGCCAATCTATTTGTTCTTTTTGTTGTTGATATGATCGTAGAACTAGCCGATCTATTTGTTCTTTTCGTTGTTGATATGATCGTAGAACTAGCCGATCTATTTGTTCTTTTTGTTGTTGATATGATCGTAGAACTAGCCGATCTATTTGTTCTCTTTGTTGTTGATATGATCATAGAACTAGCCGATCTATTTGTTCTTTTTTCTTTTTGTTGTTGATACAATCATAGAACTAGCCGATCTATTTGTTCTTTTTGTTGTTGATATGATCGTAGAACTAGCTGATCTATTTGTTCTTTTTGTTGTTGATATGATCGTAGAACTAGCCGATCTATTTGTTCTTTTTGTAGTTGATATGATCGTAGAACTACCCGATCTATTTGTTCTTTTTTCTTTCTTTTTGTTGTTGATATGATCGTAGAACTAGCTGATCTATTTGTTCTTTTTTCTTTTTGTTGTTCATATGATCATAGAACTAGCCAAACTTTTTGTTCTTTTTTTCTTTTTGTTGTTGATATGACCACAGAACTAGCCGATCTATTTGTTCTTTTTGTTGTTGATATGATCGTAGAACCAGCCAATCTATTTGTTCTTTTTGTAGTTGATATGATCGTAGAACTAACAGATCTATTTGTTCTTTTTGTTGTTGATATGATCGTAGAACTAGCCGATCTATTTGTTCTTTTTGTTGTTGATATGATCGTAGAACTAGCCGATCTATTTGTTCTTTTTTCTTTTTGTTGTTCATATGATCATAGAACTAGCCGAACTTCTTGTTCTTTTTTTCTTTTTGTTGTTGATATGACCACAGAACTAGCCGATCTATTTTTTCTTTTTGTTGTTGATATGATCGTAGAACCAGCCAATCTATTTGTTCTTTTTGTAGTTGATATGATCGTAGAACTAACAGATCTTTTTGTTCTTTTTGTTGTTGATATGATCGTAGAACTAGCCGATCTATTTGTTCTTTTTGTTGTTGATATGATCGTAGAACTAGCCGATCTATTTGTTCTTTTTTCTTTTTGTAGTTGATATGATCATAGAACTAGCCGATCTATTTGTTCTTTTTGTTGTTGATATGATCGTAGAACTAGCCGATCTATTTGTTCTTTTTGTTGTTGATATGATCATAGAACTAGCCGATCTATTTGTTCTTTTTTCTTTTTGTTGTTGATATGATCATAGAACTAGCAGATCTATTTGTTCTTTTTGTTGTTGATATGATCGTAGAACTAGCCGATCTATTTGTTCTTTTTGTTGTTGATATGATCGTAGAACTAGCCGATCTATTTGTTCTCTTTGTTGTTGATATGATCGTAGAACTAGCCGATCTATTTGTTCTTTTTGTTGTTGATATGATCGTAGAACTAGCCGATCTATTTGTTCTCTTTGTTGTTGATATGATCGTAGAACTAGCCGATCTATTTGTTCTTTTTTCTTTTTGTTGTTGATACAATCATAGAACTAGCCAATCTATTTGTTCTTTTTGTAGTTGATATGATCATAGAACTAGCCGATCTATTTGTTCTTTTTGTAGTTGATATGATCGTAGAACTAACCGATCTGTTTGTTCTTTTTGTTGTTGATATGATCGTAGAACCAGCCGATCTATTTGTTCTTTTTGTTGTTGATATGATCATAGAACTAGCCGATCTATTTGTTCTTTTTGTTGTTGATATGACCACAGAACTAGCTGATCTTTTTGTTCTTTTTTTCTTTTTGTTGTTGTTATGACGACAGAACTAGCCGATCTATTTGTTCTTTTATTGTTGATATGATCATAGAATTAGTTGATCTATTTGTTCTTTTTTCTTTTTGTAGTTGATATGATCGTAGAACTAGCCGATCTTTTTGTAGTTGATATGACCACAGAACTAGCCGATCTTTTTGTTGTTGATACAATCATAGAACTAGCCGATCTATTTGTTCTTTTTGTTGTTGATATGACCACAGAACTAGCCGATCTATTTGTTCTTTTTATTGTTGATATGATCATAGAATTAGTTGATCTATTTGTTCTTTTTTCTTTTTGTAGTTGATATGATCGTAGAACTAGCCGATCTTTTTGTAGTTGACATGACCACAGAACTAGCCGATCTTTTTGTTGTTGATATGACCACAGAACTAGCTGATCTTTTTGTTCTTTTTTCTTTTTGTTGTTGATATGACCACAGAACTAGCCGATCTTTTTGTTCTTTTTTTCTTTTTGTTGTTGATATGACCACAGAACTAGCTGATCTTTTTGTTCTTTTTTCTTTTTGTTGTTGATATGATCGTAGATATGATCACAGAAATGGCCTATTTGATCTTTCGTTGCACTCAACACCAGCTTGACTCAATACGAACAAAAAGGTAACACTGCAGGTATTTGACTTGTGTATTGACTCCAATCATTACCTGTGGATGTCTAAACTTTGTGGATCAAGCTCGTTGAGTCACTCATCATACAGAAATTATTGTATCTTACCGATCTTTTTGTTCTTTTTTTCTTTTTGTTGTTGATATGACCACAGAACTAGCTGATCTATTTGTTCTTTTTTCTTTTTGTTGTTGATACAATCATAGAACTAGCCGATCTATTTGTTCTTTTTGTTGTTGATATGATCGTAGAACTAGCTGATCTATTTGTTCTTTTTGTTGTTGATATGATCGTAGAACTAGCCGATCTATTTGTTCTTTTTGTAGTTGATATGATCGTAGAACTACCCGATCTATTTGTTCTTTTTTCTTTCTTTTTGTTGTTGATATGATCGTAGAACTAGCTGATCTATTTGTTCTTTTTTCTTTTTGTTGTTCATATGATCATAGAACTAGCCGAACTTCTTGTTCTTTTTTTCTTTTTGTTGTTGATATGACCACAGAACTAGCCGATCTATTTTTTCTTTTTGTTGTTGATATGATCGTAGAACCAGCCGATCTATTTGTTCTTTTTTCTTTTTGTAGTTGATATGATCATAGAACTAGCCGATCTATTTGTTCTTTTTTCTTTTTGTAGTTGATATGATCGTAGAACTAACAGATCTTTTTGTTCTTTTTGTTGTTGATATGATCGTAGAACTAGCCGATCTATTTGTTCTTTTTGTTGTTGATATGATCGTAGAACTAGCCGATCTATTTGTTCTTTTTTCTTTTTGTAGTTGATATGATCATAGAACTAGCCGATCTATTTGTTCTTTTTGTTGTTGATATGATCGTAGAACTAGCCGATCTATTTGTTCTTTTTGTTGTTGATATGATCATAGAACTAGCCGATCTATTTGTTCTTTTTTCTTTTTGTTGTTGATATGATCATAGAACTAGCAGATCTATTTGTTCTTTTTGTTGTTGATATGATCGTAGAACTAGCCGATCTATTTGTTCTTTTTGTTGTTGATATGATCGTAGAACTAGCCGATCTATTTGTTCTCTTTGTTGTTGATATGATCGTAGAACTAGCCGATCTATTTGTTCTTTTTGTTGTTGATATGATCGTAGAACTAGCCGATCTATTTGTTCTCTTTGTTGTTGATATGATCGTAGAACTAGCCGATCTATTTGTTCTTTTTTCTTTTTGTTGTTGATACAATCATAGAACTAGCCAATCTATTTGTTCTTTTTGTAGTTGATATGATCATAGAACTAGCCGATCTATTTGTTCTTTTTGTAGTTGATATGATCGTAGAACTAACCGATCTGTTTGTTCTTTTTGTTGTTGATATGATCGTAGAACCAGCCGATCTATTTGTTCTTTTTGTTGTTGATATGATCATAGAACTAGCCGATCTATTTGTTCTTTTTGTTGTTGATATGACCACAGAACTAGCTGATCTTTTTGTTCTTTTTTTCTTTTTGTTGTTGTTATGACGACAGAACTAGCCGATCTATTTGTTCTTTTTATTGTTGATATGATCATAGAATTAGTTGATCTATTTGTTCTTTTTTCTTTTTGTAGTTGATATGATCGTAGAACTAGCCGATCTTTTTGTAGTTGATATGACCACAGAACTAGCCGATCTTTTTGTTGTTGATACAATCATAGAACTAGCCGATCTATTTGTTCTTTTTGTTGTTGATATGACCACAGAACTAGCCGATCTATTTGTTCTTTTTATTGTTGATACAATCATAGAATTAGTTGATCTATTTGTTCTTTTTTCTTTTTGTAGTTGATATGATCGTAGAACTAGCCGATCTTTTTGTAGTTGACATGACCACAGAACTAGCCGATCTTTTTGTTGTTGATATGACCACAGAACTAGCTGATCTTTTTGTTCTTTTTTCTTTTTGTTGTTGATATGACCACAGAACTAGCCGATCTTTTTGTTCTTTTTTTCTTTTTGTTGTTGATATGACCACAGAACTAGCTGATCTTTTTGTTCTTTTTTCTTTTTGTTGTTGATATGATCGTAGATATGATCACAGAAATGGCCTATTTGATCTTTCGTTGCACTCAACACCAGCTTGACTCAATACGAACAAAAAGGTAACACTGCAGGTATTTGACTTGTGTATTGACTCCAATCATTACCTGTGGATGTCTAAACTTTGTGGATCAAGCTCGTTGAGTCACTCATCATACAGAAATTATTGTAATTGTGGGATAACAACCGAACATGATTTCAGTCGTCACTGCATAGGTGCCAATATCCTAATGAATAAATCTGTCACTGGAATGACCCTTTTGATTGCCAGACTTCTCAGTCTTATCTGCCACTTTTTAGTTTCTCTGCAATTTTGGGTCAGACTTGCTTGAGTATACTCATCATCATCAAGTACCGGGCCTGCTGCCGTAGGTGATCGTTTCTCTCCACAACTTTCGATCTCGACAGTTATTTATCATTTCTGTTGTTGACCTGCCAAGCCATTCTCTTAAGCTGTCTGGTATTTTTTATCTTTGCTTCCCTCTATCTCTTTGTCCCTCAATTTTTCCAGTTGTTACAATATATTCCAGTTGTTCTCTTCTCATTACATGGCCAAATATATTATTGAGTATATTACTAAACCTTTTAATAAAGTGATTTTCAGTGCTCTAGTTTCTTGTTTATACTTTTTTATTTTTTTTTTTTAATTAAGTGAAGGGATAATATCTTCCTTATCCCCCTTTCCACCCACCAGTAAGCAAAGACATTACTCGTTTCCCCTCTGATTTAAGTCATGTTTTGTTCTGTATTGTCTTTCTGTTTATATATGACTAAAATTGATTCTGTTTTACTAGAATTGACTACACCTGACTTAATTTGATTATACATATCTGACACACTTTTACTAATTATGTAATTGATTATACATGATCAAAATTGATTATACTTTTAAACTAAACTGATTACACATGGCAAAAAATTGATTACTTAAATAATGAATACTTGTTTCAGAAAAATAATGCAATTATAATAATTATTTTTGTATTCAATATTAATTTAATGACGCGAACAAAAGATATTCTATTATTTTCTTTACAAAATATGCACAATTTGATATTTGGTGTCACAACATAATGCAGTTCATTTGGCCCTGTTTTATCATTTTTATGCAGTTAAATTGTAGTTTCTATATTTAAAATACAATTGTTACCTCTTCGTCATGATTGCATTTTTGCATTTATCCAATTTGACATATCATTCCTTTTGTTATGTTACTTTTAAGGCATTTGGCTTAGCAATATACTCATACAGAAAATGTTAATTTTATTACTGGATTTGCGTTGTTCAGGTTTCAAGTAAGAGAAGAATGTTACATTTTTATGAATCCTAGATTACATTGCCTATCTGTGGCTCACTTTTTTACGAGACCAGGGTCAAAATTGCTTCCACTTAAACGTTATATATGGAGTTTGGAAAAACAAGATTTGCTGTGTGTTTACCCTAGCAGAGACACTGGAATTGGACGCTGTAATCATTTCTTGGCGTAAATTCGATTTATGGGGGGGGGGGGGGGGGAGAGGGGGGGTAGGTCATGGTGTTCAAGAATTGTACTGACCACAGCACCCATAAATATGTGTACGGCTGCCAAATATTCTCTCTCCACCGACTTACAAAAGGCTTGATTGGCACTGTATATTTATTTCTCTGTAATAGTTATTATCTCTGTATGCATTCTCCGTTTGAGGACGGTGAGCTTTTATATACATATCTCAGTTTCAGTGAGTTGCCAGGTTCAACTTTATGTATCCATAAATTAATTTGAACGAGTCGTGAGTTCAACTTTATATGTCCATATATAATTTTGAATAAGCTGTAAATTGAGCTTATATTCATATATCATTTTCATTGGGCCATGAGGTCAGCATTATATCCATGTATCGGTTTCATTTACTTCAGTGTTATATCCATATCTCACTTTGAATGAACTGTATCCTATACCATGCTTCTGTCTGGCCAAGTAAGTAGATATTCTAAAGGAAAGATGACTCATAAATGCTGCACTGGAGTCTGATGTTTTGGTCTAAGAGATACATATACAGTAGACTCTTGGTTAACCTGGAAGTGGATTATCCAGAAGAAAGACCAACAAGAACTTTCTCGAAGAGGCCAACACAAAAAGGGAGCTCCTAAAAATACATTTTTTAGGGACATATGAGAAGGGAAATTTGGAATATTTGGTTATAGCTTGCAAAATGCAGAGAAAGTTAGATCACAGACGACAAAGAGTGAACACACTAGATATCTTGGTATCATTGGCATGGTAAACAGTCAACAACAGAATTGATACAATGCAATGTGGATAGAAAATTGTGGAAGAACATGGTTGTCTATGCTAACCAGTATGGCACATAATGATAAGTTGTCCGATGAATGCCAGAATGAACGAAGTAAAAGAAAAAATTAGTTGTGGGTTGATCTGAATGTCTCAGTTTGTATGTGCTTTATGGTTTTCGTTATATCCATATTTCGTTTAAATGTACAGAGAAGAAACACTTTTTTTATAGGATAATCTGTTTGCAGTGTCCATTAGGGCTAAGCGTAGTGTATAATTATACCTGCTACGATTATAATTGATATAGAAGCAGTGCTTGTTACATTTGATGTGTGATTACAACTGAACATGATAACTTAATATTTTTACGCTCTGCTTTTTTACAATTTCTTTTTGTTTGTTTATTATTCATTTACAGGGACAAAAGATATAATGTCCGGCAAAATAAGGTGACCAACATCCCTTTTTTTTTTGCCCGGGACAGTCCTGGATGATTTTGCAATCCAAGGCATTAATTTATCCTGAAGTTTTGCTGATTTTTCTTTAAAGTTTGTTCAGGACTTCTTGTGCCTGTACTTTCACTGTTATTAAAATGTGGGATTTTTACATGAAAATTAAGAACCTTTTTTATTTTATGTGCAATCGTTATTGTAAAAATATTCAGGAAATAAAATTTAAAGAAATTGTTGGAAAAGAACAGAAAGATCAAAAGAGAAATTAAGAAACATGTTTTAAAATTAAATTCGCTACTTTATTTTCATTGACGGAAATGGTAAAATCTAAGCCCACTGTCCAGGATTATATATATATATATATATATATATATATATATATATATATATATATATATATATGTGTGTGTGTATGTATATGTTAGTGTCTTATGCTGGATGCTGTTTTACTGGGCAGCTTTTCTTGTGGCTGAATCTGTCAATATGGGATGGATAAATCCGATGGCAGACTGAACAAGATGTATTTGTGGTGTCTGGTCTCATCTCCTTTCTCCTGCATCTTTTGTCTTTAGTTGTCCCGGATTAGAGTTTGGAAAATATGGTCACCTTAAGTAATATATGATGTCATAGAGAACGTGAAGTGGTAACATTCACCATATTTGCCCACCACACTTGAAGATGAGGCCAGAGCTCTGCCTCAGTTATTGCAGTTCAAAACCAGAGAACAATGTATCCATTTTTTTTTTGGGGTTGGCTGTAGAGAATCAGTCATGGATCAAACCCACATTCACTTCACACAGTTGTTTGTTTTCACAAAGTGGCATTTTAGTTCTAATCTTGGGAATTTTGCAGCGATTGATGGATGAAGATATCCTGAGCCTAGCGCATTCCTTTCAATCTTAATATTGATATTTTATGGGAGTGGTTTCAATTTGTGACACCACACACAAAAATGAGCCGCGATGGCTCAATGGTTGGTGAACAGGACTATAAAGGGCAAGAAGTCAGTTTCGATCCTGATCGACGACTTCCAGGTTCACCCAGCCTTAATTGGGTTACTGGATTTTTTTCTGGTAAAGTAAAGTGGCATGGGCATAACACCGACCACATTACCCCAAAAATCATGTGCCAAAAGTCTGTACAAAATTATATCTAACAAGATGCTTTGTATATGCACTTAGCGTGACAGGGCTCTTTGCTTTATATATATATATATATTCACAAAATTGTAAAATTTTAAACAAAAGTCAATATTTATGTGTGAATGATATTTTACAAATTAATGCTCATAATAAAAATATCAAAGATTGTCAAATGTGAGAGTTTTGGTGGATGCAATATCCAATTTTTAACCACAAAAGTTTTTCTTTTTAATTTTAAGATACAGCTTCTTCTCATAACTTGAAACATATAATAGAAGAGGCTTGTGTTTTATCTATCTGGAAGGACAATAGAAGAGGCTTGTGTTTTATCTATCTGGTAGGACAATAGAAGAGGCTTGTGTTTTATCTATCTGGTAGGACAATAGAAGAGGCTTGTGTTTTATCTATCTGGTAGGACAATAGAAGAGGCTTGTGTTTTATCTATCTGGAAGGACAATAGAAGAGGCTTGTGTTTTATCTATCTGGTAGGACAATAGAAGAGGCTTGTGTTTTATCTATCTGGTAGGACAAAAGAAGAGGCTTGTGTTTTATCTATCTGGTAGGACAATAGAAGAGGCTTGTGTTTTATCTATCTGGAAGGACAATAGAAGAGGCTTGTGTTTTATCTATCTGGTAGGACAATAGAACAGGCTTGTGTTTTATCTATCTGGATGGACAATAGAAGAGGCTTGTGTTTTATCTATCTGGAAGGACAATAGAAGAGGCTTGTGTTTTATCTATCTGGAAGGACAATAGAAGAGGCTTGTGTTTTATCTATCTGGTAGGACAATAGAAGAGGCTTGTGTTTTATCTATCTGGATGGACAATAGAACAGGCTTGTGTTTTATCTATCTGGATGGACAATAGAACAGGCTTGTGTTTTATCTATCTGGTAGGACAATAGAAGAGGCTTGTGTTTTATCTATCTGGATGGACAATAGAACAGGCTTGTGTTTTATCTATCTGGATGGACAATAGAACAGGCTTGTGTTTTATCTATCTGGTAGGACAATAGAAGAGGCTTGTGTTTTATCTATCTGGAAGGACAATAGAAGAGGCTTGTGTTTTATCTATCTGGAAGGACAATAGAAGAGGCTTGTGTTTTATCTATCTGGAAGGACAATAGAAGAGGCTTGTGTTTTATCTATCTGGAAGGACAATAGAAGAGGCTTGTGTTTTATCTATCTGGAAGGACAATAGAAGAGGCTTGTGTTTTATCTATCTGGATGGACAATAGAAGAGGCTTGTGTTTTATCTATCTGGAAGGACAATAGAAGAGGCTTGTGTTTTATCTATCTGGATGGACAATAGAAGAGGCTTGTGTTTTATCTATCTGGAAGGACAATAGAAGAGGCTTGTGTTTTATCTATCTGGAAGGACAGACTGGGCCAGCATTCAGACAACCCGTGTACTATTTCTGCTGGAAGCAGTGTGAGTTGTACTCATGGTTGGAAAAAAAAATACCCCCTCAGTCGACCCAGCCGCTGGCAGAAATGGGTACAGTGTATAATACTCTGGGAAGGTCAGGAATGCCGCCTCGCATCGTGAGTTTCGATGCTTGAAGCGACACTACCCAGAAGTCTCTGAGCACTTCTGGATAGCGGCCGAGCACATATGGGTGAAAACTTGCGTGCTAAGATGCTGATTCAAGTCTCGTACTTGACCTTAACAGAAGTGAGCAAATGTGACAAACAACTGTGTTCAGTGCCAAGTCATAATGCTAACCACTTGGCGACTGATGATGTTTGTATTATTTGCTTCAACAAAGTTGCTTTTAGCTGTTCCCTGAATAGAGCTTTTTATTTTGTGCATGAGGTACAAAGCTTGGCAACTATAGTGAGTGTGTGTACTTGTGGCTACATATACTCTAGATCTGTCATTTCTTCTGTCTGCTTAACTGGAAACTTAGAAAACTACAGTTAGTGTGTATACGTGTGGCTACACACACTGTAGATCTGTCATTTCTCCTGTTAGTGTGTATACGTGTGACTACACGCACTATAGATCTGTCATTTTTCCTGTTAGTGTGTATACGTGTGGCTACACCCACTATAGATCTGTCATTTCTCCTGTTAGTTTGTATACGTGTGGCTACACCCACTATAGATCTGTCATTTCTCCTGTTAGTGTGTATACGTGTGGCTACACCCACTATAGATCTGTCATTTCTCCTGTTAGTTTGTATACTTGTGGCTACACACACTAGTTTGTAAACTTGTGGCTACACACACTAGTTTGTAAACTTGTGGCTACACACACTCTTGATCTGTTAACTACTTAACTGGGCCTGACTGAAGACTCTCAAATGAATGTTTGGGTTTGTCCTTTGTGCAGTGATGATAATCTGTCAACTAAACTAAACACTGGTGTTTAAATGTCTGCATCCAGATGGTTCTATCTTTAGCAAATTCTTCCCGGTCAGATATGTTCATATCTAGCTCTTCATATCCCATTTATAGTGGTCTTTGTAGATTAGAACGTGTCTTTCTTTGCTGCTTTTGCCAAAGGATGTCTCAACAAATAGGATGTCTTTGTGAGTTCGTCCATCATGCTGTCAGTATAGGTGACATCCGGCTCGTTGCTGGAGGATAATGAACATGCTACAGTTGCTTGTCACTGCTACTCTAGTTGATTTGTTCATTTCTACTTTTCCATCATCATCATTGAGTGCCATCTCCGCATCGAAGATTGGCTACCATGGAGTGCCATTCCACTCTGTCTCTTGCTTTGATGGTGCAGATTGTCATAGGCTGACTTGTCCATCTTTTGATGTTACTCATACATGTTAGTCTTGGTCTGCCTCTTCTACCTTTCCAAGAAGGATAAATTACACATACCGCTCCTGTTATACATTCAAAGGTGTTCGAAGAAACTGTATCTTAAAATTTTAAAACTTTTGTGGTTTGAGAAAGTGCATTGACAGCATTTTCCCATTACTGGGGTCTGCTGGGAGAACTTATAAGACCAGAGAATAAAGGCCGCTTGTCCAGTGCAGTTGCAGTGAGGTATTAGAGGAGTCTGAGATTTTATTTCACTCCCCCCCCCCCCCCCAACAAAAAGCTACCGGCCCTACAGGAACCCTAACCCAAGTTCTCCTGAATTTGGGGCCTGACAAGTCATTGATTCAGCCACCTCCTCTCCAACTTTTGCTGTTAAGATTTAATATTGCACCATCAGCCTTCTCGAATTGGCTAATCTTTGATCTTTTTTTTTTTTGTTACAAGCATCGACTACCAAAATAATACTCACATATAAATGTTGACATTAGCTAGAAATGTCACGTTTTCTATCTGGTGTCGCAAATTGTAACCACTTCTCTAAAATATATATTTTAGGAATGTGTGGAATGTAGTAGGCTGAGGACATCATAACTGTTGCAAAATTGCCCAGATTATAACTAAAGTATCACTTGAGATGGAAACAAACAGCTGTGATTTTTGTCACCGCCAGCACGTCCTAGTTTTTTTACTTTATCTTTCCAGAAGATTCCAGATAGGAGTCTCAGGCAGCGTGTTTGACAAGTATTCAATCTTTATTTATGTGCTTTCAAAATAAACTTATATGATTGTTCATTTCTGGAGAGATTATTTTTATGAACCATGGCTTTGTGTGTGTGAAAGAGAGATCTTCGGCGTCCGGTGTGTGAATGTGCTGGCAACACGATGCAATTTTCGATGGGAGTCAAATTTACATTTTATAAACCCTGCCAAGAATATATAGAACAACAACTTAAATGGTTTGGCCACCTGGTCAGAATGAATCCTCACCAATTACCGTCAAGGGCGCTCTTTTCGAGATTGCATGGAAAAAGACCAAGAGGAAGACCCAGTAGAAGATAGATAGATGCAGTGACAGAGATATGTAACAAGAAAGGAAAATCACTAATTCAGACAATTCGAGCAGCTCAAGAACGACAAATGATATAAACCACGACACCTTTCAGGTATCAGTGAAAAGAGAAAAGAAGTAGAAAGAGAGATTGCCACTTTTTCTTTTATATAAGATATCAATTGAATGCTTGTAGAAAAAGGTGCCAGACAATGACAGAGTTGAAAGCTGTCAGTGGCAGATAGCTTGTTACATGATTCTATCTATCTATTGACCTTTCGAGCCGTAGCCGGCCCATAGGGCGTAGACCAAGATACTCCTTCTCTTATCTAAATTTTTTATTCTAGCAGTTTTCAATTCTTTTAAAAATATTTTATCAAATCCCGCCATTTGTCTGTTCTGTGCAAGCAGCTCTATCTCATTGAGGGAGCCGATTCCTGCTGCTCTTGCCTCTCTCATCAATGTTCTTCTCAGCATCTCTCTGGGTCTTCCTCTTTTCCTCTTACCTGTTGTTTCCCATATGAGGGCTTGCTTTGCTATTCGGTTATTATCTCTTCTCATCACATGTCCAACGTATGACCATCGTCTTTTCTTTATTACTGAAGATATTAGTGGTTGATTGGCGATTTCTCTAATTTCCTCGTTTGTTTTGAATTCGTCCCACGCTATACCAAGTATTTTCCTTAGACATTTATTTTCTAATGTTACGTGATTGGGAAATAACAATTTTGCAGGCAGATGATGATGAGGACTATATGTTCTGTTAATAGTCGTCAGATGATGGCGAGGACTATATGTTCTGTTAATAGTCGTCAGGTGATGACGAGGACTATATGTTCTGTTAATAGTCGTCAGGTGATGACGAGGACTATATGTTCTGTTAATAGTCGTCAGATGATGACGAGGACTATATGTTCTGTTACAGTCGTCAGGTGATGACGAGGACTATATGTTCTGTTAATAGTCGTCAGGTGATGACGAGGACTATATGTTCTGTTAATAGTCGTCAGGTGATGACGAGGACTATATGTTCTGTTAATAGTCGTCAGATGATGACGAGGACTATAAGTTCTGTTAATAGTCGTCAGATGATGATGAGGACTATATGTTCTTTTAATAGTCGTCAGGTGAAAGAGGGAAGACTATCAATTAAAGACCTTTATGGATCTCATACATCCATCACTATTGTTAGCAATTTTATCTACTTCACTCCAGTCTTGGCCATTGTTCTTAATGGTTTCCACGACTTCTTTTCTCTATGTATTCCTGGACTATCTTGGCTTTCTCCTTCCCTGTGGGTTCCATGACATTGCCGTTCTTGCTATGCTGGCATCAGGTTATCTTAGTATGTGACAATTTTAAAAAATAGAAAGAAAAAAAGTGGTATGGTAACAGCTTTACGTAGGTGAGAAAAGTTGGATTACCAACCCTTTTTTCTACCTTTTTTTTTTTTAATTGTCATTATTATCAGCAGCTTAATGGACCCAATCGACTCCATAGTCACATGTATACAAAATTGAAAATCGGCACCTCAACTACCTGTACATGTGGACAGGCGCCCCAGACTGCTGAACACATTATTCAAGACTGCACTAAATATAGTAGACTGAGGAAAATCCATTGGCCCATAGATACAACAACACTACAGACAAAACTATAAGGGCCACTGCAAGAATTACAAAAGACAGTCAAATTTATACAGGAAACGACATTGCAGATATAGACAATACTTCAGGCGAGCGAAAGATAGATAGATAGATCAGCAGCTTCGCATCTTGATGCCTTTACTTCTATCTTAGCATGTGTCTGATGTATCTCCATTTTCTGTTTATCATAATTGGTTGCTTGATTAATCCATATTCTGTTATTTCCCTCATATCTTCATTTCTGATTTTGGCATACCATGTGATGTTCACAATTTTCCTCAAACACTTGTTTGCAAATCCTTATGCTAGACTAGAAAAGTTAAACAAAATCGTCAAACGATCTAACCATGTCAATGATTTGATATATTGGAACAAAGATCCATCATGAAACAGGACGGGGGACAAATAATAATAATTGAATATTATTATAGAGGGAAACTTCCGAGGCGATAACCAGCGAATCAATTCAGAGGAAGAGGTATGTTTACAGCACTCCGAAAAAATGACAAATAATCAACAACAGAAAAGAACAATTGAGTTATTTGCGGGTCATTATCATTGCACTCCGAACATGTCCATAGGTGTTCAGATCCCCTCCTCAGCAAGTCCCGCAGTGTCCAGCGACTGACGACTCCAGTTCTATGTTGGTTGATAAGTCTTCTTATACGGCCACTAAGTTTCTCATTTCTGGCTGTGCCCATCTTAACTCCCATTTCCATCATCCGAAGAAGTGACGTGGATGTGTGTTTGTCGAAGTCCTGTGCTCTTCCCACATCTCGGAAGGCATTGATGTCGGTTGCCCGTCCTCAAAGACAGCGCAGCTAGTCAACCTGTCCGCTCTTTCATTTCCCCGTACTCCCGCATGTCCAGGGACATAACAAAGGTGATCTTACGTATTTACAAAGAACAATATATTGACCGAAGCAGGATCGAACCCGTACTCAATGGCACAACGCCTTGCCACGAAAAGCCAAACACTAGGGAATACTGCCACTCAGCTAACGAAAAATTAGCTATCGTGGAAGTGTATTTCACGCAGGTGTTCTCATGACTATATCATAAGGCTGCGAGCACAGCTCGGAAATAAATTGTGTATCTGTATTTTTTCCTGTTAAGACAAGTATCACCCGGATAGGGTAGGGTTGAATACTTACGTTGCAGACAAGCATTTAGTACGAAACAGCACGAGTAGTAGTTTCCAGTGGTTTAGACTGGAGACAAATAATAACAGGACAAAGTGTCAATTTTGCATGACCACTCGAGTGCTGATGGAAAAAGTGACAATATTACATATATTGCAGTGTAGTGGTGGTTAGTCCCTCTGTATCACCGCAAACGAATTAAAATCCATAATTGCTCAACTGTCCCTGCCAGTGGAATCATCCGAATTGAAATTTATCTCATTGAAGGATCCAAAGAAAGAAAGACTGCTTCAGTCCCCATCATAGCAGCTACAGCACACGTCCATAAGACATAAGGCCAAGCGGCACAGAAAGTGAATGCAGCTAAGCTTACCTTTGTCATACTATATCATCATTCATAGTAAGCAATCGGAATATCAAAACATGATCCGGATGAAAAGCACAGCTATATATAAACATATATATATATATATATATATATATATATATCTATATATATATATATAAATCTCCTTATATATATATATATATATATACATATATATATATATATATATATATATATATATATATATATTTGTGTTGTTTGTTGTTCCAGCTGAGGGCCTACTTGGCCGAAACGTCGACATTTGTTTTGTTACTCACCTGTGTAAAGCTGTTATCATACCACTTCTTTCTCCTTTTTTTTAAATTGTTATTAATCTTGAAAAATACAGCTCACTGTTTGCCCAAAGCACTAAACTCGGTAGATCCGGCAGCATACCGGACTTGGACTATGAGGAAACTGCAACAAGGAACACTTTTCAGGCAGAGCTTGAATGGTTCCTGCTGCCTATCCACCAAATTGACCGGAAGTTCATAAACATATGGTATATGTCATATTGTATTGCAGCCTACCGACCACATTACCCCAAAAATCATATGCTGAAGGTCTGTAAAATTTATGGTCACTAACACCATATTCTCTATATGCCACTTGGCGTGACGGGGGTACTTTACTTTTACTTTATTGCAGCTTGATCTACACTAGTGACACAACACAATCTCGTAGGTGTATCTGCTAAAACTTGGAGAAAAAGAAGACAAATATTTAAATTAGTTAAGATTGATTTGTTAGCATGTTGTTATATTGGTGCATCATTGGGTAATGTTGGCAGTCAAGTGAGATAAGGTTGACCATCAAGAGAGATAAGAAAGTCAAGTAAAATAAGGTAGACCATCAAGAGAGATCAGAAAGCCAAGTAAGATAAGGTTGACCATCAAGAGAGATAAGAAAGTCAAGTAAGATAAGGTTGATCATCAAGAGAGATCAGGAAGGTAAAGTAGGATAAGGTTGACCATCAAGAGAGATCAGAAAGTCAAGTAAGATAAGGTTGACCATCAAAAGAGATAAGAAAGTCAAGTAAGATAAGGTTGACCACCAAGAGAGATAAGAAAGTCAAGTAAGATAAGGTTGACCATCAAGAGAGATCAGAAAGTCAAGTGAGATAAGGTAGACCATCAAAAGAGATCAGAAAGTCAAGATAAGGTTGACCATCAAGAGAGATAAGAAAGTCAAGTAAGATAAGGCTGACCATCAGGAGAGATCAGAAAGTCAAGTGAGATAAGGTAGACCATCAAGAGAGATCAGAAAGTCAAGTAAGATAAGGTTGACCATCAAGAGAGATCAGAAAGTCAAGTAAGATAAGGTTGACCATCAAGAGAGATCAGAAAGTCAAGTAAGATAAGGCTGACCATCAAGAGAGATAAGAAAGTCAAGTAAGATAAGGTTGACCACCAAGAGAGATCAGAAAGTCAAGTAAGATAAGGTTGACCACCAAGAGAGATCAGAAAGTCAAGTAAGATAAGATTGACCATCAAGAGAGATAAGAAAGTCAAGTAAGATAAGGTTGGCCATCAAGAGAGATAAGAAAGTCAAGTAAGATAAGGTTGGCCATCAAGAGAGATCAGAAAGTCAAGTAAGATAAGGTTGACCATCAAGAGAGATCAGAAAGTCAAGTAAGATAAGGTTGACCATCAAGAGAGATCAGAAAGTCAAGTAAGATAAGATTGACCATCAAAAGCTGTACCGATGACGCAATTCAACTTCTTCCTAAAGACGAGAGACAATCGACAGAATAATACCTGTCCATGACTAAAATATGCAATATGTTCCTGACGGAAGTTGTTTAAAGATGGATGAGTTGGTCTATGTTCTGAATCCTGAAACTACAGTTATTAGAAAAGTAAGACAACATTGAATTTTTTTTTAATGAAAAATATCTTATGCAATAAATCTATGTCAATAAAATGAGAAAGAGAGTTCATCGGTGCTATATAGAACCAATTCTGATCTATGGAAGCGAATCATGGACAGTGGACAAACAAATGAAAAGACAATTAGAAGCCACAGAGATATGATTTCTCAGAAGAACGTTGAAAGTTCCCTGGTCCACTAAAAAGACAATGAGGAAGTTCTCAAAGAGGCCAACACAAAAAGGGAGCTTCTAAAAAAAACATCAGAAAGAAACAATCAACATTTTTCGGACACATCATGAGAAGAGGAAAGTTGGAATACTTGGTTACAACTGGCAAAATAAAAGGAAAAAGAGATCACGGACGACAAAAAGAGAAAATACTGGATCATGGCATGGAAAACAGTCAACAACAGAACTGATATGATGCACTGTAGATAGAAGATTGTGGAAGGACATGATCGCCTACGCCAAATGGCATGGCACATGATGATGATGAAGACATCATTCCTGTGTTGTTCAGTAACATGGACATTAAATAGGAAAATCGAAGTCTTTGAAGTGTGGTCAATAGAAAAAAAAGGAGAGAATTAGGTGGAAGGGAAAGAAGACAAACAAGGAAGTTGTAAATCAGCTGAAAATGAAATTTGAAAAAGAACAAATTAACACAATTCGAAAAAAGACAACTGAAATTTGTTAGGACATTTGAAGAGATACCCTGCTGAAGATCATCATGGAAGGGGAGGTACAAGGTAAACGAATCAGAGGCAGACCAAGACTAAAGTGGACAGATAACACAAAACAGGTGAACAAGAGACAGTTTGAATGGCGCTCCATGATAGCCAACCTTCGATGTGGAGACGGTACCCAATAACGAAATCTTGTTACTTAATAAAGCTTTGGTTGTCAAGCCAACCCTATGGAAATAATCGTCATACTTGGTGAGGTCAACATAACAGTGACATCATTAGTAGTCAGGGTTGTGTTACAGTGACCTTGAACTAGCAATAATTATAATCACTTCGCAACTAAACCAGTGCCTTATCTATACGACATAAAGTATGGGCGTAACGACTTACATAAGAATACTTCTTCAATATTGCAGTTCTGGTACATATCTTACAATGTTATTAGAATCATTAGTCATACTTGTTTACAAAGTCACGTTTTTGGTTAAATTGATAAACGTAGAGAGACAGCGGGTTTATTTTGTTGCGTTATTTATTATTAAAAAAAAAAAACGAAACAAATCTGAAACAAGTGCAACGTTTCAAATACTTGGGCACAATAATAACATCAGATGGGAGATGCACCACAGAAATAAAAAGCAGAATAACTCAGGCCAAAATAGCATTTCAGAAAATGAAAAAATATCTTATGCAACAAATCTATGTCAATAAAATGAGAAAGAGAGTTCATCGGTGCTATATAGAACCAATTCTGATCTATGGAAGCGAATCATGGACAGTAGACACACAAATGGAAATACGATTAGAGGCCACAGAGATGGGATTTCTCAGAAGAATGTTGAAAGTTCCCTGGACAGCTAAAAAGACCAATGAGAAAATTCTCGAAGAGGCCAACACATAAAGGGAGCTCTTAAAAAACATCAGAAAGAAACAATCAACATTTTTCGGGCACATCATGAGAAGAGGAAAGTTGGAATACTTGGTTACAACTGGCAAAATAAAAGGAAAAAGAGATCGCGGACGACAAAGAGAGAAAATACTTGATAGCTTGGTGTCATGGCATGGAAAACAGTCAACAACAGAACTGATACGATGCACTGTAGATAGAAGATTGTGGAAGGACATGATCGCCTACGCCAACCGGTATGGCACATGATGATGATTTCACTCTTCTTATCTTGTAGGTCTACTTCTTTCTCTACCATATTTAATTCTATACCTTTTTCTTTAACTTGATATTATGTTTAATTATAATAATCTTTACATCACTTCGGACACATCTATAGGTGCTCCAATCATCTTCTCAAAATGTTCAGCAGCACACAGCGACTAATTGTGCCAGTTCGGTGTTGGTTGACAAATCGTTTCATTCGTTTAGAATATCGCTCTGTTCTGGCAACATTGGTCTTCTCTATCAATTCACACAGTCTAGATAGCCAAGTATTTGTACTTCTGTCAAAGTTATTGACTTAGTTGCGAGCCATCATCATTGTACTCCGAACATGTCCATAGGTGCTCAGATCCCCTCCTCAGCCAGTCCCGCAGTGTCCAGCGACTGACGACTCCAGTTCTGTGTTGGTTGATAAGTCTTCTTACACGCCCACTAAGTTTCTCGTTTCTGGCTGTGCCTATCTTAACTCCCATCTCTTTCATCTGAAGGAGTGACGTGGACTCATGGTTGTTGAAATTCTGTGCCCTTACCACAGCTTAAAGGACATTGATGACGTTCGTCCGATCCACTGGTTGCCCGTCCTCAACGACAGCGCAGCTAGCCAACCTGTCCAATCTTTCATTTCCTCATACTCCCGCATGTCCAGGGACGTAGACAAAGGTGACCTTACGTATTTTTCACTTCTGCAATGACTCTTACCCATCACCATAGATCGCATAAAAGAATCTCTGTCTCTAGCCAGATCTCCCACAGAGCGTTGGATTCACCACAGACCGTATAAAATAATCTCTGTCTCTAGCCAGATCTCCTACAGAACGTTGCATTCACCACTGACCGTATAAAATAATCTCTGTCAGTAGTATACAATGTTGTATTTGACTAGTATTGTGGCGCTAAATTAACAAAGATATATAGGGCGGCGCAAATTTCGCGCGAAATGTACACGAGAGACAAGGGGAGTTAACCATGACCGCGCGTGTCCGGATGTTGACCTCTAGTCTCGGTGACCCGGAGGCAAGGTCAGAAACCTAGGAGGGAAGGTCAGAAACCTAGGAGGGAAGGTCAGAAACCAAAGAGACAAGCTGCTTAACGTTGTACCATAAATGAAGCATAAGGGTGAAACAGTTAGAGATTACTGGTTAGTCTAAGCTGGTAGTGTAAATATGTTCCTCGGTGTTAGTGGTTCGCTATCTCTCTCTCTCTCTCTCTCTTTCTCTCTTTCTCTCTCTCTCTCTCTCTACTATTCCAGCCTAGATTTCCCTCCATTGAAACACTTACTCATTCTCTCCATTTATCCCTATCATCGCGCCTTCCTTCTCTCTCTCTCTCTCTCTCTCTCTCTCTCTCTCTCTCGCTTTCTTCCCTATCCTCTCTTAGACTTCTAACCTATCAGTCCACCCTCCGCCTCTCCCTTTAGCTCCCCCGCCCTCCCTCATATTTTTAGCGTCCCTCCTATTGTAACACTTGATTATTCTCACCATTAATACATAGCATCTCGCCTTCTTTCTCATAGGCTTCTCTCGCTATCTCTCTCTCTCTCTCTCTCTCTCTCTCGCTCTTCTAACCCCTACTAGACTTCTCTCCTACCATTCCACCTTTCTTCCTCTCTCTCTCTCTCTCTCTCTCTCTCTCTCTTTACCTCGCCTAGCGTTCCGCCTTCATTCGTATTTTTACCTTACCACCAGTGTAACACATTAATAACATTGAATATCAATTACAAAAAGACTTGAAATATCTACTTTTTAAAGAACCAATAAGATAAACATATGAAAAACGAAGGAATAATACACTCGACAAGGCTTAACAGACGTACTTTATACACATCACCATTAATACAACTGAAATTCCTTTAATGATAACCTATCACATCGTTATGAGCTAAGAGAAAAACAGAAAAAAAATTCAACTTACACCGTAAAATATTCCACTACAACACAGACCGCTAGACTGAACAGTACTATGAAAATAAACGTCCGTGAATCAAGCGCGCTTATAACACGAAGTCTCACATCCGACTAGTTTAAATATAATCTGGTAAATAAAAAAATGGACGATACTATTCCACCCTCGACTAATATCTAGGTTAACCAATCAGAGAAGAAGATTTCTATCGGACACCCATCAACGAAATGACTGACCTCTGGATTAACTAATCAGAGAAGAGGATTACTGCTATCGTGATAACTGACCTCATTTTCAACTTGAAGTGCTGTCGAGTCTGATGCATGGGTTACTTTAAATCGATTCGGCCCCTGATACAATCCACCTAGCGGGTCAATGGTGGGGGAAATAATACAAGTGGCGGGTTACTTGAACGCGTTTTGGCCCCTGATGCAATACCAGGAGTTCCATGACAGTTATAAATAGTTGGATACAACGAGCAGGAAGTTATATTCAAGGTCCAAAATGTTAGACCAAATCACTAAGATTTTACCGCCAGAACACACAAATTTAGGCTCATATTCAAAAAGTCGACCTTAAAACCATACAAATCTACTCCCATACTCATAAAAGTTAGACACATCAAACAGATAATTACTTCCAAACTCCAAAAAGTTAGAACAAATCACGCCTCGATCGTTCTCTAACATTGCCACGATCGTTCTTTAACACTGCCTCCAGCGTTCTTCGATCGTTCTCTAACATTACCTCGAGCGTTCTCTAACATTGCCTCGATCGTTCTCTAACATTACCTCGAGCGTTCTCTAACATTGCCACGATCGTTCTTTAACATTGCCTCCAGCGTTCTCTTCACAAGTTTCGGAAGGGAACCATTTGTCGTACTGGGAGAAAAACTCGTTTACCCTATCCCTTTTAACGACCCCTTCTAATGATGACTCGCTGAGTGCCAAGTACAGACTATCTGTATCCATTTCACAGAGTTGAAAGTCGGACCTCTCTACGAATCTATCCAGGAAGTCATAGTAAAATTCCAACATTCGCAATTTGGCGTACTGGTAGACGAAAAAACCAATCTGTGAAGGAAGATCCCACAGGATACTTCGTTTTCCAAGCGACACCTCATACAGGTCTTCACCAATAGGCGTCATGGTTTTAAACAGGGGGTTATTTACCAACTTTGTTGTATTGGCCCCCTCTTTAACATAGGTCACGTTCACATGTTTCCCCAAATTCGTCAAGGTCTTCCCATAGGCCGAGAAAAATATTACCACCAGATCACAAAAATGTAGGCAGAAACCTAGGAGGCAAGGTCAGAAACCTAGGAGACAAGGTCAGAAACCTAGGAGGCAAGGGCAGAAACCAAAGAGGCAAGGGCAGAAACCTAGGAGGCACGGGCAGAAACCTAAGAGGCAAGGGCAGAAACCTAAGAGGCAAAGACAGAAACCTAGGAGGCAAGGGCAGAAACCTAGGAGGCAAGGGCAGAAACCTAGGAGGCAAGGGCAGAAACCTAAGAGGCAAAGACAGAAACCTAGGAGGCAAGGTCAGAAACCTAGGAGGCAAGGGCAGAAACCTAGGAGGCAAGGGCAGAAACCTAGGAGACAAGGACAGAAACCTAGGAGGCAAGGGCAGAAACCTAGGAGGCAAGGGCAGAAACCTAAGAGGCAAGCGCAGAAACCTAAGAGGCAAAGACAGAAACCTAGGAGGCAAGGGCAGAAACCTAGGAGGCAAGGACAGAAACCTAGGAGGCAAGGGCAGAAACCTAGGAGGCAAGGACAGAAACCTAGGAGGCAAGGACAGAAATCTAGGAGGCAATGGCAGAAACCTAAGAGGCAAGGACAGAAAACTAGGGAGCAAAGGCTGAAAAACACTCGTACTGACTAAGGCTTCCAAGGTGTATTTGATTGTCTCCCTATTTTTGTCTGTATAACCTAATATATCACTTTCATTTAATCTATCGATAAACGTTTCGAAGTCATTTCTGTTGTTAACTAACAAGGGTTTGTCTAACCCTGTCGCGTTATTTGAGCTTGTGTGTGAAAGTAACGCAGCCCCTGTGTCTCTCTATGTCTTAAAACTAGATGATGACTATAATTTTAGGTTACACAAATAACACGTGGATACTAAAAAAACCAACTTTTCGAAAATAGGTTACTAAAGTAACATACTATAACATTAAAGATCTAAGATAACACTTACTTTTATGTGTGTGAAGGTACGAGACACATCCATCGCCAACAACTGTAAGCGTATGTCTGATTACAAGCTTCTCAGATATATACACTTGAAACCCTAGAGGTGTTACTAAAAATAGAACTGACCTCTGAGGCAATACCGGATGTGTTACTAAAAAGATTTTGACGTATGATGGCAATTTTATGAGTTTACCCCCTGATCATTTTTTAGGAATACGCCCATGAAATCGGTAAAAATCGTAAATTTTCACTCTAGGCATACCCCAAACTCTATTTTAGACATCCCCATTGCAAAAATTTACATTAAAAACCACTTTTAGGATTTTACCCCTTATCATTTTTTTAGGGTTACGCCCATGGAATCGATAAAAAGCGTTAATTTAGCACGCAGGCTTACCTAAAACTTTATTTTAGACATCCCCACACCAAAAATTTACTTAAAAATCACTTTTGAAATTGTTACCCCTTACCATTTTTTAGGGTTACGCCCATGGAATTGATAAAAATCGTAAATTTAGCACGTAGGCATACCTAAAACTTTATTTTAGACATCCCCATACCAAAAATTTACTTAAAAATCACTTTTGAAATTGTAACCCCCCTTACCATTTTTGTGGGTTACGCCACTGAAATCGATAAAAAATTGAAATATAACCTCAAGGCATACCCCAAACATAATATTTGACACCCCTACATATCAAACTCCATCAAAAAATCAACAAAAACTAGTAGTGGTATAGTGGTTTTTGAGCCGTTCATACTACGCAGATGTACGGTGCAGCACGTGCAATCGATAAAAAAATTGAAATATAACCTCAAGGCATACCCCAAACATAATATTTGACACCCCTACATATCAAATTCCAACAAAAAAAAACAACAAACTAGTAGTATACAAGTGGTGGTATAGTGGTTATTGAGCCGTTCATACTACGCAGATGTACGGTGCAGCACGTGCAATCGATAAAAAAATTGAAATATAACCTCAAGGCATACCCCAAACATAATATTTGACACCCTACATATCAAATTCATAGTGTGGTGCGTGGTGCGCCAAATGTACACGAGAGACAAGGGGAGTTAATCGGTCGTGCGACGGCGTGACCCCTCGCGCGGGTGCGTGGTGACCTCGGGGCGGATCGCGTGTCGACGGGTGACCCCTTTAGATTAGCTCGAGTGGTTCGGACAGCGTGCTATCGGATCGGGGATTATCTCGGTTCGGTGTGACGCTATCGCGCCAGGTAGACGTTAGAAAATATTTATAGCTATGTAGTTGGGTGTCTGCTTAACGTTGTACCATAAATGAAGCATAAGGGTGAAACAGTTAGAGATTACTGGTTAGTCTAAGCTGGTAGTGTAAATATGTTCCTCGGTTTAGTGGTTCGCTATCTCTCTCTCTTTCCCTTTTGTCTCGCCTAGCGTTCCGCCTTCATTCGCATTTTTACCTTACCCCCAGTGTAACACATTAATAACATTGAATATCAATTACAAAAAGACTTGAAATATCTACTTTTTAAAGAACCAATAAGATAAACATATGAAAAACGAAGGAATAATACACTCGACAAGGCTTAACAGACGTACTTTATACACATCACCATTAATACAACTGAAATTCCTTTAATGATAACCTATCACATCGTTATGAGCTAAGAGAAAAACAGAAAAAAAAATTCAACTTACACCGTAAAATATTCCACTACAACACAGACCGCTAGACTGAACAGTACTATGAAAATAAACATCCGTGAATCAAGCGCGCTTATACCACGAAGTCTCACATCCGACTAGTTTAAATATAATCTGGTAAATAAATTTGGACGACACTATTCCACCCTCGACTAACATCTAGGTTAACCAATCAGAGAAGAAGATTTCTATCGGACACCCATCAAGGAAATGACTGACCTCTGGATTAACTAATCAGAGAAGAAGATTTCTATCGGACACTCATCAACGAAATGACTGACCTCTGGATTAACTAATCAGAGAAGAGGATTACTGTTATCGTGATAACTGACCTCATTTTCAACTTGAAGTGCTGTCGAGTCTGATGCATGGGTTACTTTAAATCGATTCGGCCCCTGATACAATCCACCTAACGGGTCAATGGTGGGGGAAATAATACAAGTGGCGGGTTACTTGAACGCGTTTTGACCCCTGATGCAATACCAGGAGTTCCATGACAGTTATAAATAGTTGGATACAACGAGCAGGAAGTTATATTCAAGGTCCAAAATGTTAGACCAAATCACTAAGATTTTACCGCCAGAACACACAAATTTAGACTCATATTCAAAAAGTCGACCTTAAAAACTATACAAATCTACTCCCATACCCATAAAAGTTAGACACATCAAACAGATAATTACTTCCAAACTCCAAAAAAGTTAGACCAAATCACGCCTCGATCGTTCTCTAACATTGCGGAACTTGTGTCCCTCATATGCTATTTCAAAAGTTGTCTTTGTCAATTCAAAAGCTGTCTTTGTCAATTCAAAAGTTGTCTTCGTCAATTTAAAAGTCGTCATCTGTACGGCAAAAAACAAGGCGGGAATGTCAGAAAACCAAGGAGGGAAGGTTAGAAACCAAAGAGGGAAGGTCAGAAACCTAGGAGGCAAGGTCAGAAACCTAGAAGGCAAGGTCAGAAACCTAGGAGGCAAGGGCAGAAACCAAAAAGGCAAGGGCAGAAACCTAGGAGGCAAGGTCAGAAACCTAAGAGGCAAGGGCAGAAACCTAAGAGGCAAAGACAGAAACCTAGGAGGCAAGGTCAGAAACCAAGGAGGGAAGGTCAGAAACCAAAGAGGGAAGGTCAGAAACCAAAGAGGCAAGGTCATAAACCTAGGAGGCAAGGTCAGAAACCAAAGAGGCAAGGGCAGAAACCTAGGAGGCAAGGGAGGCAACGACAGAAACCTAGGAGGCAAGGGCAGAAACATAGGAAATAAGGGCAGAAACCTAAGAGGCAAGGGCAGAAACTTAATAAGCAAAGACAGAAACCTAGGAGGCAAGGTCAGAAACCTAAGATGCAAAGACAGAAACCTAGGAGGCAAGGTCAGAAACCAAAGAGGCAAGGGCAGAAACCTAGGAGGCAAGGGCTGAAACCTAAGAGGCAAGGACAGAAAACTAGGAAGCAAAGGCTGAAAACAAGTAGGGAAGGTCAGAAACCTAGGAGGCAAGGGCAGAAACCTAAGAGGCAAGGACAGAAAACTAGGAAGCAAAGGCTGAAAACAAAGAGGGAAGGTCAGAAATCTAGGAAGGGGAAGGGCAGAAACCTAGGAGTCAAGGGCAGAAACCTAGGAGGCAAGGGCAGAAACCTACGAGGCACCTCGATGGACAGCTAGACAACGGAAGAAGCAGAGATTATCATTGTAAACTTTAGAATGGGAATCGGTTTGAAGGATATTAATACCTTGATTTGATGCAATGTAGTGTGGGATATCTAGCAGACGCCCTATAGGATAATCTTGAAGTTTATAAACATAAACACTCGTACTGACTAAGGCTTCCAATAGACAAACACACACGTTTTAGAACCACTGGTGTCCAATAATTCGGAATGTTTAAAATACGGAGCACGAGCGTGCCCGTTTGAGATAAGCTCCCCCACTTGACGATAAGCCCCACTTGAGATAAGACTAGTAGTGGTAAAGGGTGTTTTGAGCCGAGGTCACCTGAGATTATATTGCACGATACGAGATCGTGCTGCATGCACCATGCCAAAATGTTAAAATCCTAGCTCAAAACACCCTTTACCACTACTTCTGTCTCTAGCCAGATCTCCCACAGAGCGTTGGATTCACCACAGACCGTATAAAATAATCTCTGTCTCTAGCCAGATCTCCTACAGAACGTTGCATTCACCACAGACCGTATAAAATAATCTCTGTCTCTAGCCAGATCTCCTACAGAACGTTGCATTCACCACAGACCGTATAAAATAATCTCTGTCTCTAGCCAGATCTCCTACAGAGCGTTGGATTCACCACAGACCGTATAAAATAATCTCTGTCTCTAGCCAGATATCCCACAGAGCGTTGGATTCACCACAGACCGTATAAAATAATCTGTCTCCAGCCAGATCTCCCACAGAACGTTGGATTCACCACAGACCGTATAAAATAATCTCTGTCTCTAGCCAGATCTCCTACAGAACGTTGCATTCACCACAGACCGTATAAAAGAATCTCTGTCTCTAGCCAGATCTCTCACTTCTTCTGTTGTCATGTTCAAAAGTCACCTTGATGTCTTGATACCACCTTCTTCTTGGTCTGCCTCTGATGTGTCGCCCAGGAACCATGCCTTCCATTATCGTTCTTTTCAGCCCGCTGTGTTTTTTTTTTTTACTTGGACATAGTATTTTAATTTTCTCTTTAGAATGGTGTTTACAAGCCAGTTATTTTTCGCTTCAATTTTTTAGTATGTCTTCATTGCTCTTTTTCATTATCCAATGCATATGACAACAGACAAGAAAATCACTGGAGTCTGTAGAAATGTGGTTTTACAGAAGAATGTTGAGAGTACCATGGACAGCTAAGAAGAGTAATGAAGATGTTATGAGAGAAGTCAAAGCAAAAAGAGAGCTAATTTCCAAAATTAGGAGGAATCAATCATCATTTTTTGGCCATGTAATGAGAAGAGAACAACTGGAATATATTGTAACAACTGGAAAAATTGAGGGACGAAGAGATAGAGGGAAGCAAAGAGAAAAAATAACAGACAGCTTAAGAGAATGGCTTGGCAGAAGGTCAACAACAGAAATGATAAATAGCTGCCGAGATCGGAAGTTGTGGAGAGACATGATCACCTACGCCAGCAGGCCCGGTGCTTGATGATGATGATGAATGCATCTTAAGGATTTTTCTGTACTGTTTTCGTTTCTAGTGAATCCATTTTCTTCCTTGCTGTTTTTTTTTAGATTGTCCATGATTCCCAACCATATGTTGCTATCGGGAAGATACATACCCTCAGAAATTTTAATATTTCTTCCTTACTGGTGTTGTGCCACATGTTCATCATGACCTTTAATGTATGTGTTGCTATTGCTAATCTTCTTTTGGTCTCTTTCTGGCAATCTCCATTGTTAATTACTAGAGATTCCAGCTATTCATAATTGTTACAATTTCTTTACTGTTGATGATGATTTTGGCATAGCTTTTTGTTTTGTCAATGGGTATTATCTTGGTTATCTGTATGTTTAGATAGAGAATAGAGAGCTTGCTCTTCACTAGTGTGTGTATACATAATAATATGGTGCTTTGTACATGATGAACGTTTTGCCTTATTGTTTTTAAATGTTTATTTATGTACAACTACGCACCCCGGAGAGTATTTAATGTTTTTTATATATTTTATATTATTGGCTGTTTGATGTACGACGGGGAAAATTTGACGTCTGACTGTGTGTCTCTATGTTCGGAATTGGAGTCATCAACGATGGCCTAACATCATCAAGTGCTATGACGATCATCATTTTCAAGAGGACGTGACTTACCGGTATATGGGGATAGGCGGCGGGAACAGTTGGAGGCTGTGCATGAAAGGTGTTCCTTGCTGCAGTTTCCTCATATTACAAGTCGCATGTCTGTGTCTGTGTTAGTCACCTCTAGTGACTCGGGCTGATGGTGCTCGTAAACCTGGGACGGCCGACCATCTAAGGACAGAATCCCCCTACAGAAAAGATCGTTTGCTGTGCCTTGCAGGAAGATTGGGGACAATCAAAAGCTAAGGAAAGCAAACCTGAACAAAATGCTGGCTGAAATCGGATGCACTGGGCCACTGGCGCAGAACACAGTGCAACGTTTTAACAGGTATTCAATCGGAGTGGATCTAACAGACAGCTGTCTTCGTGCGAGAGTCTGGAGTCCGACTCTGATTGAAACCTGATCGCAGAGAGAGAGAGAGAGAGAGAGAGAGAGAGAGAGAGATATTATGCTGATCTCTAGACACGATCACCTAAGGCAGCAGCCACGAAACTTGATGATGTTTCAATAATAATACGAATTGTTTCATGCACGAAGAAGGTTAGTTAATACAAAAAGAAGAACGGGAGCTGAATGTAAACAGAAGACCAAACCATGATCCTGGGCTGTGATCGTGGCTGGTCGCTTGTTGACTTCACGTTGTTTAGTAGGGCCTAGTTCCAGAGTGTGTCATGACAACTTTGGGACTAGATATTACTCCAATAATTACCGGTTGTTGGTTTTCCTATTAAAAGTTGTGCACCATCACGCACACAGTACTTGAGCTTTGAGCACCTGCACTGTAGACTCAGACTACTGTGTACTTGTACTGTGTAGTGAAGTGTGTAGAGGTGGTAAGGTTTAGTTTACTAACTAATGTAAATGAGTTATGTAATACTACTACTCGTACGGTAATAGGTGGTCGATCAGCAAATGGCGAGTATGAGTCTTCAGGTTAGTAGTAGAAAGTAGACTAGATAGTATTAAGTAAAAGAGAGTACTATACTATATTTAATTTTTAATAGAGTATATTCAAATATTGAGTTATTTGTGGGTCATCATCATTGCACTCACTGCAAACGGGTCTATATATCATAATAATATATGTGCTCAGTTCCCCCTCCCTTAGCAAGTCCTGCAGTGTCCAGCTACTGACGACTCCAATTCTGTGTTGGTTGATAATTCTTCTTATACGCCCACTAAGTTTCTCGTTTCTGGATCTGCCCATCTTAACTCCCATCTCTTTCATCCGAAGGATATAGTATAGAGACTAATTATTAGACTACTAATTATTGTAAGGGCTAGACAGCTAGAAGAGACTCAAGCTTAGAAGAACTACAAATTATTAAAAAATATTTTTATTTGTTACAATTTTAAGTTTCTAACTTTGTCATAGCCCTTAAACATTACATTTTATAATTATGTAATTATTATTAAATGATATGGTCTATTCATTTTGTCTTTGTTATTACGGTTATTGTACTTACTTAATAACTTGTTATTATTACTATATTAATTATACATTACCGCAGACTCAGTGACATCTGTATCATCTTTAAGTAAAGTTAAAGGTAAAGTACGAGACTTGAATAGGCATCTTAGCATGCGAGTTTTCACCCATATGTGCTCGGCCACCTATCCAGAAGTGTTCGGAGACTTCTGTATAGTGTCGCTTTAAGCATAGAAACTCACTATGTAAGGCGGCATTCCTCACCTTCCCAGAGAGCTACCCTGGTACCCATTTCTGCCAGAGGCTGGGTCGACCACGAGTGGTAGGGGGCATTTTTTTTCCAACCACGAGTACAATTGACACTGCTTCCAGCAGGAATGAGACGAGTTGGCCGAATGTCAGTAGTCCAGTGAAGTGGTTTTCCCAACTAGGCTACCAAGGCCCCCAATCTCTAAGTGTACTGCATCAGAACCCTCCACAAAAGTCATGTCTAGCCCCCTTCACAGGAGAATTGTCTGCAGGCCCTCAGAAAATATAAAATAACCATAGTAATTTCATGGTCATGAACAAGTCACTTATGAGAATTAATGCAGTTGGCAACAATCAAATAACAATAGGAGAAAACTACCTCTACTAGAGATACAATCTTACATATATCTGGGCAGTAATATAGACAAAGAGGGAGGAACAGAGAATGATATCAAAATAAGGATATCAAAAGCAAGAGGAGCATTCGTTGCACTGGGAAACATTTGGAAATCCAAAGAAATTAGGTTAAATAAAAAAATAACAATTTTCAATTCAGTTGTTAAGTCAGTCCTATTAAATGGCTGTTAAACATGGAGAACAAAAAAAAAGACAATTATAAAGTTACAGACCTTCATTAATGGATGCTTGCACAGAATAAAGGGATGGAAATGGCAGGACAAAATCACTAACATACAGTTATGGAAGAGTGACAGTAAAATACCAGTGGATAAAGGGATACAGTGAGGATGATGGCACTGGATAGGACACACACTACGGAAGCCAACTGAGAGTATTACACAACAGGCCTTTTTTAATCCCTAAGGAAAAAGACAAAGAGGGAGACCAAAATTCTTGGAGAAGAAAGATGGAAGCAGAGATGAAGATGATGGGGAAGACATGGAATGATCTTAAAAGAATGGCAAGAAACAGAACGGCTTGGAAAGTGTTTGTTGAAGACCTATGCTCTACATGGAGCTGAAAGGTAGAAGAAGAAGAAGATAGTTATTTAATAGTTTTTTTATTTTTAAATCATGGTTTAAGCTACTAATCAACAATTATTTGGCAGATGCACAAGCACAATTATAATATTGTTTAGAAGAGAATACACAGCATTCAAGCCTCACACTTACAAAACTAAGCAGTGAACATTTGACATCACTAATGTCTGCATGATTATGGAAATGTACCAGTCAAACACCAGTGGATAAAGGGATACAGCGAAGACGATGGCGCTGGATAGGACACACACTGCGGAAGCTAGCTGAGAGTATTACACAACAGGCTCTTTTTTTGGAGTCCCCAGGGGATAAGACAAAGAGGAAGACCAAGGAATTCTTGGAGAAGACAGATAGAAGCAGAGATGAAGATGATGGGGAAGACATGGAATGATCTTAAAAGAATGGCAAAAAACAGAATGACTTGGAAAGTGTTTGTTGAAGACTTATGCTCCACTGGGAGCTAAAAAGGTAGAAGAAGAAGAAGAAAAATGTCTGCATGAGTCATAAGTAACATCATACATAAGTCATAAGTAATGTTATATATAACTCATAAGCAAAGTCATATATAAGTTACAGATTAGAGTTGAGCACAATAGACTAAAAGTACTTTAGCTACACTATGTCTAACTAACTCTTATCAAATCACATTCAATGCAATTACAGTTAATGAAATTTAATTACCGTTAATGAAACAGCTCATTATCTTTACTGAACTTAATTATGTTTTAAGTTTAGTTTTCTTCTTGTATCTCTAATTCCAGTTGTAATTAAATTATTTTTTTCTTTGAATGCTAATTTCATCTTTGACTCAATATCACGGCACAGGAATGAATTCTTCCTCATCACATGACATGAGGGGTCATTGGGACACCACTACTTTATCAACCTTCTTCATTTCTCTCTATCTTCAGTCATTTTTTTTTAGACTTTGTAAAGTCAAGGTTTGTCCCATCTTTGGTATTATCTTCCCATCTCTTTCTCTGTCTATCTCTCCTTCTTGCTCCTTTCACAGTTCCCTGTAGAATGGTCTTTACTAGGCCGATAATCGAGAAAAAATAGCTGAACCATTTCATTTTCTTTTTCTTCACAGTAGTCAAAAGATCATCAAACACTTTGAATGCTTATTACATCTTTCTGCAAACTTTTGTATTTGTGGTCTGATCTAAGTAAGAGTTTTCCCAAAATCTTACAATAACATTTCATCTCTGTAGCTTGTATTTTATTCTGTAACACCCACGCATGTATACTGAGTGATTCGATGAGCATGATAAAAAAAGTGGAGGCGGGCTCTGTACGCATGCAATGGGTAGAGTCATTGCTGAAGTCCAAAATACATAAGGTCACCTTTGGTTATGTCCTTGTACATTTTGGAGTACGAGGAAATAAAATAGCGGACAGGTTGGCTAGCTGCGCTGTCGTTGAGGACGGGCAACCAATGGATCGGGCGGACATCATCACTGCCCTCCAAGATGTGGGAAGAGCACAGGACTTTGACAAACACAGATCCATGTCACTTCTTTGGATGATGGAGATGGGAGTTAAGATGGGCACAGCCAGAAATGAGAAACTTAGTGGCCGTGTAAGAAGATATATCAACCAACATAGAACTGGAGTCGTCAGTCGCTGGACACTGCGGGACTTGCTGAGGAGGAGATCTGAGCACCTATGGACATGTTCGGAGTGCAATGATGATGACCAGCAAATAACTCAATAATTCTGTAACTACGCTGTAAGGGTCCATGTTACACATTCAATTCATTGGGTACCGTCTCTGCATCAAAGTTTTTACCACGGAGCGTCATTTGTGTGTTACCGGGGCCTCATTATGAGGAAAGTAAAGAATAGTGACACTGTGACCTTCCAGGCATGTCGTAAGAGGCGACTAAGGAGATTGATCGATGGCTTGACAGGCTGTCATTGTAAAAAGTATTGTTATGGAAACAGCCATAGATTTTAGAAGCAGTGATCTCTGCAATATGTGCCATTTTGGCACACAAGGTTTCTGTTTTTGAGATTGTGGTTCTGCCCTATGTGCCGTCTTCGGCTCGAAAGGACAATTGATTGATTGATTATCTTGATGGTACATGTTGTCTCAGGTTGATCTGTCTATCTTTAGATGTTATCAGTCCACTTTAGTTATGTTTTGCAAGCAAGTAGAAAAACTAATGTAACAAGGGTGAGTTTTAAGAAGCAATAAGTGATGTTCTTATCTTTCCAAATAGGGTGTAGTAGTTGCAAGAGTTGCTGTACTTTGTGCTATTCTAGCTTCTAAATCAGGTTTAGAGCCTTCATTGTTGACAATTGATGTTAGCAGGGATGAATTCATCATCATCATACCGGTTGGCATAGGCGATCATGTTCTTCCACCATCTTCTATCCACCATGCATCGTATCAGTTCTGTTGTTGACTGTTTTCCATGCCACGACACCAAGCTATAGTATTTTCTCTCTTTGTAGTCTGCGATCTCTCTTTCCCTATATTTTGCCAGTTGTAACCAACTATTTCAACTTAGAGTAGAATACAATGAAACCAAACTCCAGCATGTCCACTCTGTGAACAACCACATCAATAGAATACAATGAAACCAAACTCCAGCATGTCTACTCTGTGAACACCCACATGAAACAACATCACCTTGTTGAATACTCTAAGCACACAGACATTGGAGCAACTCTACTTCCTTAAAGACCTGATAAATTTGATGGAACACCTTATATAGAACTACAAGGGAACTCATAAATATCTGTAGATATCATTACACGGCATTGAGCCAGAGGGCATCAGCTCACAGGCTTCAGGATTCATAACAACAACAACAAGGGAGGCCAGGCAAAATGAAAGCTTATTACCAACATCAGGAAAAAAAACATTCAACAATGTTTGACCAATTATCAAGAATGAAACAGATGGAATATATTGTGAAAAATTAGGAAAAGAAAGATAGAGAGAACCAAAAAAACAAACATACTATAGAACTAAGGGTTATGAGTTATTTGTGGATTATCATCATTACACTCTGAACATCATAGGCACTCAGATCCCCTCCTTAGCATGTCCTGCAGCGTCCAGCAACTGATGACTCCAACTCTGTGTTGGTTCATAAGTCATCTTATGCACCTACAAGGTCTCTCTTTTCAGGATGTGACCATCTCTTTCATCCAAAGAAGTGATGTGGACTCATGGTTGTCGATATTCTGTGCCCTTCTCACATCTCAAACTTAAGCATTTGGCATGGTAGTAAATTAACAGCAGAATTAATTAAACAACTATAAAAAAAAGAAAATTGTGGAGAGAAATGATCACCTAGGTCAGAAATGGCACTTAATGATAGTAATGATGATAGTAGTCTGATTTGAGGGCAGAAAAGGAAGACGGAAGGAGATAAAAATGTATTCTATTTATGATTTGATTGGTTATTGTTTGAAATATTGTTACACTTCCGTTTGTTTTCCTTTACAACATACCTCACAAGGCCTTATAATTCACGTTTTAAACAGTTCTCATGAATTAAGGGAAAAGCTTACAATATGGAAGGTATGTCCTCAAACATCCCTCACTTCCAAATGGTGTGGCCTGGTATGATGAAATATTACTTCACTCCACTAAGAAATTATGTATATTGTGGGACATTACTTTACTTTAACATCCACAGCAATTTTATATGTTTGCAATTTTACAGAGTGGCCAGCCATACATATGTGAAACAGTTCTAGAGTAAAACCAGCAATTTTCTAAGTGTGCTTGTCCCAGCTGGACATAGTTCTAGTGTAAAACCAGCAATTTGCTAAGTGTGCTTGTCCCAGCTGAAGTGCAATCACAATGAAGAAAGTTATCAAAGTGGCAGTTATTGGAGCAGGAGCAGCTGGCCTGTGTGCTCTCAGACACCTGACACACTCGTGTGAAGATGAATCAACCCACTATGTTGTTGTGTGTTTTGAGCAAACACCACAGGTTGGAGGTACATGGTTCTACACTGACAAAGTTGGGAAAGATGAGTTTGGCCTTCCAGTACATTCCAGTATGTATGAGAACCTTCGGTAAGAATTGTTATCTGTTTTTTGTAATTTGCTCAATTATTATCGGCTTTGTTTTAAATAAGAGCCTGAATTTGTAAGTGAGAATTAAAAAAATAGGTCAGGGGTGATTACAGTGGATGTAGATCATACATGTTGTTTTCTATTTTAAAAATTGCATCTATCTGAATTTTTTTTTTTTTTTTTTGCATTCACCAGCTTTCACTTCTGGCGAAGTCCCTGGAGACTTAGGAAATTAACATTTTTAGTGTTAAACCATTTTTCCATGGCAACCGTGTGCACAGAGATCCCTCACTGCACATGCAGATAACTCTGTTTTTAGAGATACTCATATTTCTTTCCATCGATAAGTAAATGACGTTTCAAGCCAGGTCTCACTGCTGAGACCAGGGGTAGATCCCACAGCCATAAATAAAAACCCAAACTGGAGCAGCCTGGATTTGAACTCACAACCTCTCTGTTTCAAGGCTGGCGTCTTGCCTGGAAATCAACCAGTCCCCCATTCTGTCTAAGTGAAGTGATGCCTCTGTTTTTTATTGAGATTTGAGAGCCTGGGGAGGAACTTTCCAGCAACACCTTACATATTCAAGCTTTCTTTTAGGATCAATCTCATCTCAGACTCCAGAGGCAAAAGCGCCTCCCAACAGCAGAGCTGGAAGTTGTCAGTGATCCACAATTGATCGCTAGCGCCAGGATCTGTGAACCAGAACCATCCAGACCCTGCTCCACCTCTCCGTGGTGCCTCCAGTAACAGATTAACCTGTGTAGTGTGACCAAGCGAGTAGGGATCGAAGAGGAATGATAGGCCAGTACTGAAAAATGTTGTGCTGAAGATGAAGTGTTGGGCCAAAAGGTACAAATATCAAAATTATACTGCAAACCACAACACAACGCTGACATGCCCACTTAATGTCCTTTTAAGGGCGGATGACGAAGAGGCACACTACTTTAGTCATCGGGCGAACACAAGCAAGCAAGATCAGGAAGCGAGTGCATCAATCACTCATCCACTTGCTCTGGAAGCTAAGGCGCCATTCATGAACAGAGCTGAAGGCTGTCAGTGAATCATAGCTGATGGTTTGTGCAAGGTTCAGTGAACCAGAACTATTCTGACCCCACCCCACCTCTTTGTGGTGCCTCTAGAAACAGGCTAACTAGTCTAGTCTAACCAAGCGAGTAAGGATTGAGGGGGAAGGCAATCTGGTACTAACTGCTGTTTTCAAGTCAGATGCACTGGGCTGAAAGGCACAGATATCACTCTATTGAAAACCACAACATAATGCATTCATGCCCACTTAAATGTCCTTTTAAGGGCCGATGACGACAAAGATTTGACAATGACAAAATTTTATAAAGCATGATTTAATGATGACAAAATTTTATAAAGCATGATTTAATGATGACAAAATTTTATAAAGCATGATTTAATGATGACAAAATTTTATAAAGCATGATTTAATGATGACAAAATTTTATAAAGCATGATTTAATGATGACAAAATTTTATAAAGCATGATTTAATAATGACAAAATTTTATAAAGCATAATTTGACGATGACAAAATTTTATAAAGCATAATTTGACGATGACAAAATTTTAGAAAGCATGATTTGACAATGACAAAACTTTAGAAAGCATGATTTAATGATGGTAAAATTTTAGAAAGCATGAACATAGACAGCAAGATCTAAGAATAATAAAGAACATGTACTGGCAACAAACAGCTGCCATAAGAACTGGAAATCAATTGGGAATGTTTCAACAAATAAAACAGGGTGTTAGGCAAGGTTGTATGCTGTCACCGATTTGTTTAATATATATAGTGAGATTATTTTAAGATACATAAGGGACATGCCTGGAATAACAATTGGAGGTCATAATATAAATAATCTAAGGTATGCTGATGATACAGTCTTAATCGCTAAGAGTAAAAATGAGTTACAAGAAATGTTAGACATTATAGTGAAAGAAAACAAAAATAAAGGACTCAGCCTTAATAGCAAAAAAAACAGAAGTAATGGTAACAACAAAGAAAAAGACATCACCTCAGTGCAAAATAAAGACAAGTGGAACAATATTAAAACAGGTAAATGAATTTAAATATTTGGGAACTTTGTTAACCTCAGACGGAAGATGTACAACAGAGGTGAGATGCAGAATGGCTCAGGCGAAAGCAGCTTTCCAAAAAATGAGGAAGATACTATGCAATCCTATCCTTAGGACAACAGACAACAAAATCACTGCAGTCTGTAGAAATGTGGTTTTACAGAAGAACTTTGAGAATACCATAGACAGCTAAGAAGGAGTAATGAAAACGTTCTGAAAGAGGCCAAAGCAAAAAGAGAGGTAATATCCAATATTAGGAAAAAACAAATATCATTTTTTGACCATGTAATGAGAAGAGAACAGCTGGAATATATTGTAACAACTGGGAAAATTGAGGGACGAAGAGATAGAAGTAAGCAAAGAGAAAAGATACCAGACAGCTTAAGAGAATGGCTTGGCAGTAGGTCTACAACAGAAATGATAAATAACTGTCGAGATCGAAAGTTGTGGAGAAACATGATCACCTACGCCAGCAGGCTTGGTACTTGATTGATTGATTCATGACAAAGATGTCTAACTATTTCTTTAGTCATCAGGTGAACGCAAACTTTTAAATTCAGTGCTTGGTTGTTTTTTTTTAAGTAAAAGTGTGGAAGCTTTTTGTAAGTTTTCCTATTAATATTAGTTTTGCTTTAAATCAGTACTTGACTTTGGAAATGAAAATAATATTCTAGCAATTTTACACAAAGATGAAGCCACAATAGCTCAGTGGTTAGTGAACTGGATTACAAAGGACAAGAGGTCAGGTTCGATCCTGATTGACAGCTTCCAGATTCACCCAGCCTTAAATGGGTACCAAATTTTTTTCCTGGAAAGTAAAGCAGCACAGGCATAAATCCGACCACATGACCTCAAAAATCATGTGCCATAGGTCTATACAAATTATGGTCAATAACACCATATTCCCTATATGCCACCTAGTGTGACAGGCCTCTTTACTTTTTTTTCTGTACATATAAACAATAATATATGATGTGTGTGAATGCAAAATAAAAATGGCTACATGTTGCTCTGTTTTGGCAAAGACTAATGTAGCCACTTAAACCATTTCAGTTGTTTTGTTTGTTTTAAAATGTGTGTTTTTTTAGGACACTGGAGTTAGGAAGTAAATCTTTAGTTGTAGTTAGTCGAAGGCCCGGGTATCACAATCTATCTATTGTCCTTTCGAGCCGAAGACGGCACATAGGGCAGAACCACAATCTCAAAAAGAGAAACCTTGCGTGCCAAAATGGCACATATTGCAGAGATCACTGCTTCTAAAATCTATGGTTCTGTTTCCATAACAATACTTTTTACAATAACAGCTTGTCAAGCCATCGATCAATCTCCTTAGTCGCCTCTTACGACATGCTTGGAAGGACACAGTGTCACTATTCTTTACTCATGAGGCCCCGGTAACACACGGGAAATATACACCGGGTATCACTGCAAAGGAATTAAAATCCATAATTGCTCAACTGTCTATGCCAGTGGAATCAACCAAATTAACATCTCATCGCATGGAAGGATTCAAACAAAGAAAGGCATCTGTAGTCCCCATCATAATGTGCAATCTTTATACAATGGAAGTCATTTTGAATTAGTTTACTGTGCACTGAGATTGGGGCTGAACGGAAGTCACAGAAAGAAATGCACTTTGGTGGGACCTGTGACAATGTGAATGGAGCAGATATGGGGAATTCCTGACTGATTCCATGAACAGAACAGAATTATGAAGAACAAATTATTCAAAAGTTCAATTGCAACATGAATGTAAACATTTAATTAAGTCCAAGACATATTGCAACATGAATGTAAACATTTAATTAAGTCCAAGACATATTGCAACATGAATGTAAACATTTAATTAAGTCCAAGACATATTGCAACATGAATGTAAACATTTAATTAAGTCCAAGACATATTGCAACATGAATGTAAACATTTAATTAAGTCCAAGACATATTGCAACATGAATGTAAACATTTAATTAAGTCCAAGACATTGTTTTGTTTTTTTAAAATTTAAACAGAACTAACCTACCCAAGGAGTGCATGGAGTTTCCGGATTTTGCATTTCCAGAACTGCCGTCTTTCGTTGGACATCATGATGTTCAAAAATACCTTGAGGATTATGCATTACACTTTGATATACTTAAATATATTAAGGTATTTCTGTTTTACTTTTGTCTCTGAAGTTATTATTTTTTAACTCTTTCCGTACGTTTCGCCGCACTGTGCACCATGCCGATTTTGGCAACGTACGTTTCGCTGCATTGTGCACTATGCCGATTTTGGCAACGTACGTTTCGCTGCACTGTGCACTATGCTGATTTTGGCAACGTACGTTTCGCCACATAGTGCGCTGCTCTCATTTGATTAGTGTGAACACCATCAAACCATATTCGTTTTACATGTCTTGTATAATCTTGATATTGATGAAATCTAATACCTTGTTCAATTATTTAAACATTCATATATGATATATAATATGTTATATGTTAGATAAATATAAATATGTAGATTGATTCTTAAAACCATGAAAAATTGTGTCTCTGAAATCTCTTCTGTTGTGTCGATAAAAAGCTTCAGTACAGAAAGAGTTAATAATAAATGAACATCTGCATCGTCATCGTCTAGCTTATCCCAGTAAAATAAACATAAAATGGTAGGAGTAGCTAAACTAATAGAAAGACAAGACAAACTACAAGGTTTCGGTAAAAGCCTTCACTAGGTATAACATGCAAACTATACAAATTAAAGACATAAATCCAAGCTAGAAAACTGGAATATTTATCTGTGCCTCATCGTATGTTGTTGTTGTTCTCGTTTTCTGAAGAAGGCAGCATGTAGGCAAAAACGTCAGTATTTTGTTGTGTTCCTTTTTTGTAAAGCTGTCACCATACCTTATAGGAGTGTACTTTACACCCCACTACTGGCTCCAAACAGGACAGCTTGGAAAAGTGTTGGAGACCACAGGGAACTAAAAGGAAAAAGATGAAGAAAATAACTCTTGTATTTAATTTAAAATTAACCAGAATAATTACAAAGTGTGTAAAACCTCAAGCCACGCTATTTGTCATGTTGTAAATCTGTGACCGCCTGAACTCCATGTGAGGGGTTGATGTTACAATAATTTTTATGTTAAATTTCCTCTACTAGTTTCAAACCATCGTAACATGGGTCAGGCCTGTCTGCAACAAGGATAATAAGTTTGGCACCAGTTGGGAGGTGACAACAAAAAGCTGTACTGATTTTTCCGAAGAAACAAATGTGTTTGATGCCCTTCTTATTTGCAATGGGTATGTCATATGTTCTTTAAATTTATTTCTTCTTTCTTGTTGCATAAGAAAAAGTTTATTTATTGATTACAATAACGAATTTATATCATTGCACTTTTGTCAAACACATAGGTATTCAGCCCTCTTTAGCAGACAACAAGAATAAGCATCTCCTGATGACTCTCTTGTTGCACTAGTTATTTATATGCCTCAAGATTTCTCAAGTTCATGGCAATGATATGGCTGACACTTTGGCAGGGTCTGCCATTGTACACAAAACCTTAAAATTGGACATGTATGACATTGCGAGGACTTAACAGAACACCTCTCACAGGATGGTGACAAGGAATCTGATGATAATTCACACATAAAAAGAATGGTCGAACACGGTGCCATGAGGAGAGAAAGAAAGGAAAAGCATCCTCACTGGCAAAGAACACAACACGTTCAATCAATGATGGACAGGAACAATCAGTTGATGAACACGTTCAATCACTGCAGGACAGGAACAATCAGTTGATGAACACGTTCAATCACTGCAGGACAGGAACAATCAGTAGATGGATGCTTTCGTGTTTGTAAATTTTTCAAAGGTGTTGTAAGAACGTAATTCGCGGACAGATCTGGGCTTAAGATAATGTTGATGCTGTTTCTTATTCCCTCACAGCCACTATGCAATTCCAATGCTGCCTAATATTCCTGGATTGGATTCCTTCACTGGTGAGGTTATACACAGCCATGACTACAGGCGACCATCTGTGTTTTCAGGCAAGAAAGTGGTCATATTGGGTGCTTCAAGCTCAGGGCAAGATATTGCATTGGAAGTTTCTCGCTTTGCAAAGCAGGTAGGAGTAACCACAACCCTGATCACCATCTTTCCAGTGTCGACAAACATCACACAAGACTCGCTATGTACTTTACCATAAGTCCCTCTTCTGTGTAAACTTCTCAATTTCAGTAAATGTTTAAATTCCTGCTACCCTTGCCTCTCTTATCAGTGTTCTTCTTAGTGTCTCTCAAAGTTAGGATCTCTTTCATTTTCCTGTTGGTCTCCTTTGAGGCCTTTCTTTGTAATTCCTTTATTTCTTCTCATCACAAAGGTCACTAGCATATGCCCATCTTCTTTTCTTAACTTTTCTTATTTATTTTTAATTTGTGCTGATCCAGACATATACCTAAGCTTGAAGAAAAACAATAGAACATGTTCTGTAAGACTTTCAACTTCATGTTCTCTTGCAGACATCTATCAAGACCCCTTCAACTTACCTGGCATTTTTATCTCTTTAAAATAAAATTACAAAAGAGTCTGATGAAGTATAAGGATACACAGAACTGGAGTCATCAGTCGCTGGACACTGCTGGACTTGCTAGGAGGGGCTCTGAGCACCTATGGACATGTTTGGAGTGCAATGATGATGACCCGCAAATAACTCAATAAGGAAACAAAACTTTGTTTTGGTTGAATAAGAAGACATGTACAGAATAGTCAGCTAAATATTTTCTGTTGGAGATAAGCACAAATATACATATATATGTGGCCTTTGACGTCCTGACAGATGGTTGGTGGCAAGCAATCATGATAAGTCAGTAGTTTGTTTAAAATATTAGTGCTCTATGCTGGATGCTGCTTTGCTGAACAGCTTCTCTCATGGCTGAATCTACCAATGTTGGATAGACAGAGCCATCCGCAGAACGGACAAGATGTATTTGTGGTGCCTGGCCTCATCTACTTTCTTCTGAGCCTTTTGTCTTCTGAATTTGATATCAGCACTGTCTCGAAAGTTGCTGTGCCATTTTTACTTTAGTTCTCCATGTGCTATGATCAGCAGCCATGTTTTCCCAGTTTCTTTCACTGATAGAGAATTTCACCAAGGAAGCCCTGCAATCATCCTTCTCTATAGGACCTCTCCTTTCATCCTACCCTATAGGATCTCTCCTTTCATCCTTCCCTATAGAACCTCTCCTTTCATCCTACCCTAAAGCACCCCACCTTTCATCCTACCCTATAACACCCATCCTACCCTATAGCACCCCACCTTTCATCCTACCCTAAAGCACCCCACCTTTCATCTGACCCTATAACACCCATCCTAACCTATAGCACCTCACCTTTCATCCTACCCTATAGAACCCCACCTTTCATCCTACCCTATAACATGCATCCTACCCTATAGCACCCCACCTTTCGTCCTATCCTATAGCACTCATCCTACCCTATAGCACCCCACCTTTCATCCTACCCTATAGCACCCCACCTTTCATCCTACCCTATAACACTCATCCTACCCTATAGCACCCTCCTTTCATCCTACCCTATAACACCCATCCTACCCTATAGCACCCCACCTTTCATCCTACCCTATAACACCCATCCTACCCTATAGCACCCCACCTTTCATCCCACCCTATAACACCCATCCTACCTTATAGCACCCCACCTTTCATCCTACCCTATAGCACCCCACCTTTCATCCTACCCTATAACACCCATCCTACCCTATAGCACCCCTCCTTTCATCCTACCCTATAACATTCATCCTACCCTATAGCACCGCACCTTTCATCCTACCCTATAGCACCCCACCTTTCATCCTACCCTATAACACCCATCCTACCCTATAGCACCCCACCTTTCATCCTACCTTATAACACCCATCCTACCCTATAGCACCCCACCTTTCATCCCACCCTATAACACCCATCCTACCTTATAGCACCCCACCTTTCATCCTACCCTATAGCACCCCACCTTTCATCCTACCCTATAACACCCATCCTACCCTATAGCACCCCTCCTTTCATCCTACCCTATAACATTCATCCTACCCTATAGCACCGCACCTTTCATCCTACCCTATAGCACCCCACCTTTCATCCCACCCTATAACACCCATCCTACCTTATAGCACCCCACCTTTCATCCTACCCTATAGCACCCCACCTTTCATCCTACCCTATAACACCCATCCTACCCTATAGCACCCCTCCTTTCATCCTACCCTATAACATTCATCCTACCCTATAGCACCGCACCTTTCATCCTACCCTATAGCACCTCACCTTTCATCCTACCCTATAACACCCATCCTACCCTATAGCACCCCACCTTTCATCCTACCCTATAACACCCATCCTACCCTATAGCACCCATCCTTTCATCCTATCCTATAGCACCCCACCTTTCATCCTACCCGATAGGACCCCACCTTTCATCCTACCCTATAACACCCATCATTTCATCCAACCCTATAACACCCATCCTACCCTATAGCACCCCAACCTTCATCCTACCCTATAGCACCCCACCTTTCATCCTACCCTATAGCATTCATCCTTTCATCCTACCCTATAGCACCCCACCTTTCATCCTACCCTATAGCACCCCACCTTTCATTCTACCCTATAGCACCCCACCTTTCATCCTACCCTATAGCACCCCACCTTTCATTCTACCCTATAGCACCCCACATTTCATCCAACCCTATAGCACCCATCCTACCCTATAGCACCCCACCTTTCATCCTACCCTATAGCACCCCACCTTCCATCCTACCCTATAGCACCCATCCTTTCATCCTACCCTATAGCACCCATCCTACCCTATAGCACCCCACCTTTCATCCTACCCTATAGCACCCCATCTTTCATCCTACCCTATAGCACCCCACCTTTTCATCCTACCCTATAGCACCCCACTTTTCATCCTACCCTATAGCACCTATACTTTCATCCTACCCTATAGCACCCATCCTACCCTATAGCACTCCACCTTTCATCCTACCCTATAGCACCCCTCCTTCCATCCTACCCTATAGCACCCCACCTTTCATCCTACCCTATAGCACCCCTTCTTCCATCCTACCCGATAGCACCCATCCTTTCATCCTACCCTATAGCACCCTTCCTTCCATCCTACCCTATAGCACCCATCCTACCCTATAGCACCCCACATTTCATCCTACCCTATAGCACCCCACATTTCATCCTACCCTATAGCACCCCACATTTCATCCTACCCTATAGCACCCCACATTTCATCCTACCCTATAGCACCCCACATTTCATCCTACCCTATAGCACCCCCTCCTTCAATCCTACCTTTTAGCACCCATCCTTTCATCCTACCCTATAGCACCCATCCTACCCTATAGCACCCCACCTTTCATCCTACCCTATAGAACCATATACACGCATGGGGTACGTGTGCGCACATCAAAGTGAAAATGTGTATGCACTTGGACCTGTGTGTGCACAACATACCCCGGACATGTACCATGGCGTTCATTTTCCTCCACAGCACAGTTTGCAGGGAAGACTTTTTATTCTAACTTTATTGTTATTTCTCATTCTAGTTCTAAATTATTATTATTTTTTTATTATTTATTATCTTTTTTGTTTTAAATACATATATGAGTGTGCGTTGTATGTTTGTTCCTGCTGAAGGCCTATTGAGTTGAAACATTGTTAAAATTTGTGTTGTCACTTATCACGTACAGCTTTAAACTGTTTTTTCTATATATTTGTTTCATTTCTCCCTAAACTAAGTTTTTCTCTCGTCAATGGTTAGCCTGAATCAGCTTCTTTATTATGTATAAACTTTTACACACCAGTCACATGTTGGAAGAAAGCATTGGTCAGCTCATGTTTGATGACGATATGAACTTTTTCTGTTTATTATATGTTGACATCACTGTAGTCAGTACAAAAAAAAGTAAAGTGCCCCCATCATGCCAAGTGACATTTAGGGAATATGGTGTTAGTAACCATATATTTTACAGACATTTGGCACATGATTTTTCTGGTAATGTGGTCGGTATTACGCCTGTGCCGTTTTACTTTCCCACAAAAAAATCTACTACCCATTAAAGGCTGGGTGAACCTGGAAGCCATCGGTTGGGATCAAACCCTACCTCTTGTCCTTTGTAGTCCATTTCACTAGCCACTGAGCTATCGCGGCTCTCTCACTGTAGTAGGTGCTTGACAGTAACTTTGTCTGTGCCACAGAGAATAAAAAAAAAGAACACTGAAAAGCAGTTCTGCATAGAAGAGATCGGAGGTAAGATGGGCACAGCCAGAAACAAGAAACTTAGTGGGCGTATAAGAAGACTTATCAACCAACACAGAACTGGAGTCGTCAATCGCTGCACACTGCAGGACTTGCTGAGGAGGGGATCTTAGCACCTATTAATATGTTCGGAGTGCAATGATGATGACCCACAAATAACTCAATCTCATCTCTGCGGTGACTACCTTCCTTTTCTTTTTATTTGTGAGTGACCATGTTTGGCACTGATAACACAGGGGTGAATATATAATAAAAAATATTTGCAATATAAACATATTTATAGTGACTACCTTCCTTTTCTATTTATTTGTGAGCGACCCTGGCAAGGAAGTTTACAGGAGTACACAAATTATAGGGGAATTATGCTACTATCAGTGCCAGGACAAATATTAAACAGAATCATTGAAGAGAGACTAAAAGAGGCCATAGAGAAACATTTGAGAGATGAATAAGCAGGTTTTAGGAAGAGCAGATAATGTGCTGATCAAATAACTACCCTACGTATAATAGTTGAACAAAGTTTAGAACTAAAATCCCCACTTTATATTGGATTCATAGATTACGAAAAGGCATTTGATAGTTTGGACAGAAGAATGCTTTGGAAGTTGCTGAGTCATTACGGAATCCCCACAAAGTTTATTAAACTGATAAGAACAATGTATGAAGGAATGAAATGTAGTGTGATGCATGAAGGACAGCTTACAGAATCATTTGAAATAAGAACAGGAGTAAGGCAGGGATGCCTTCTATCTCCATTTCCCTTTCTACTGGCCATAGATTGGATTATGAAAATAACTCAAAACAGCAGAAATGGAATCACTGACCAAACAACTTAATGATTTAGACTTTGTTGGTGGCATAGCTCTCCTATCACACAACCATTAACAGATGCAAGATAAAATGAACATACTTGATGAGAGATCACAACAGCTAGGACTGAAAATAAATGGAGATAAGACCAAAATTATGAGAATAAATGCAGTTAGCAATAACCAAATAAAAATAGGAGAAATACCTGTACTAGACATACAATCTTACATATATCTTGGCAGTAATATAAACAAAAAGGGAGGAACAGAGAATGATACCAAAATAAGGATATCAAAAGCAAGAGGAGCCTTTGTTGCACTGGGAAACATATGGAAGTCCAAAGAAATTAGGTTAAATACTAAAATAAAAATTGTCAACTCCAATGTTAAGTCAGATTTATTATATGGCTGTGCAACATGGAGAACAACTAAAATGACAATCATGAAGATACAGACTTTCATTAATGGATGCTTACGCAGAATAAAAGGATAGAAATTGCAGGACAAAATCACTAACATAGAATTATGGAAATGTACAAGTCAAATGTACGTTGGTCAGGTCAGGTAATTTTACCTGCTACTGTATGCAGTAAACAGTACAACCTGTGGCTGCCCTGCTGCCTTGCAGGTAAGCTCGGGAGAGTAAAAGGCTAAGGGAGGGTACCCCGAAGTAAAACAACCCCACTGCCTTGTGGGTGAGACTTTTTAGTCAAAGGCTAGCAGAGCCAACCGTAAACAAACCAATGGAAGGCAACAGAAAACCACCATTGTAATTTCTTTGTACAATCATGAATCGCCACATCAATAGAAATAAACATAAAATAATCTATTCTGAAGGTACTGAACACCAAAGAGGAGTAGGTATCATCTTGGATGCAGAAAGAGCAAGAACAGTGAAAGGCTTTTACCCAATATCTGACAGAGTCCTTTTAGTGAAATTGAATGGAAAGCCAATAGACTTAAATCTTATACAAGTTTATGCACCAACAGCAGACAGTCTAGAGGAAACAATTGATAAATTTTACGAGTTAAATGAGGCACTTCATAAATGCAAACCACATGAAAACACCATAGTTCTAGGGGATTTTAACGCAAAAGTAGGAAAGGAAAGAGTTGAGGAAGTAGTTAGTCCTTATGGCGAGAGGAATGAAAGAGGTGAGAAACTTATTGACTGGGCAAGAACACACAACATGATGATAGGAAACACCTGGTTTAAGCAACATCCAAGACGTCAGTGGACATGGAAAAGCCCAGGGGACAACGCACGTAATCAAATTGATTATATTGTTATTGTTATTGGTTATGGAAGGCCTCGGCATCACTGCAAACGAATTAAAATCCATAATTGCTCAACCGCCCGTGCCAGTGGAATCATCCGAATTAATAACACATCTCCCAAACAAAGAAAGGTAACTGTAGTCCCCATCGTTGCAGTCTCAGCACACGCCAAAAGACATAAGGCGAAACCGCGCAGAAAGTGAACACAGCCAACTGTTCCTGTCATACGATATCACAATTCATCGTAAACAAGCGGGATATCGAAACAGGATCAAAACGGATGAGACACACAGCTCACGGTGTGCACAGAGCACTTAACTCAGTAGCTCCTGCAACAAGCCAGACTTGGAATATGAGGAAACTGCAAGAAGGAACACTTTTCAGACATAGCCTTCAATGGTTCCCGCCGCCTATCCACCATATACCATGGAAGTTCGCGTCCTCCCGAAAACGATGATCGTCGTAGCACTCGATGATGTTAGGCCATCACTGATGACTCCAATTCCAAACACATAGACACACAGTGGTGGTAAGTTATCATTTCCAATCCAACAGAAGCCACCTGACCTGTAGTTAGTAAAACCACAGAGAGAATATGATTTTGTGACCTTCACTGATTGACCTTCACTGATTCACTCTTGGATGTGAATGTGTAGTTTACACAAGAGGAGAAGTTTTCAACTACAGTGATCCCATTTAAGGCAATTCTGTGATAGCAAGGCAAGTCTCCTTTATAGCGGCAGAACTTGATGTTCTCTGCTCCCTTCTTGTAGCTGCTGCCACACGATTCTGATGTCTCATTAACTTGGACATCATTCAAGAACAATGTCAGATTAACATTCCATAGATCTGGCTCTGCTGATGAAGTGCTTGGTGCAACAGTTGTATCAATCATACAGGAGGCTCCTGGTTTGTGGTCATTAATATCACAGACGGCATATGATGTTGTTATATTCAGTATTTCTTTCTGGGGTGTAAATATGTGGCACACACATGGAGAGTGGTTTGTGGTCACAGTAATCCCATTAAAGGCAATTCTAGGGTAGCATGGCATAGCTGTTTCAGAACAGCACAATCCTATGATGTTTTCTGTGTTTGCTATAAAGCTGCTGCTGCTACACAATCCTGACCAATTATAGGTGTGAACACACTTGCAATTATTATTATTATTCACTTGCAATGACAAAACTGCTTTGTTTACATCATAAACCTCTGGAAGCGAATAATTTAATATTCAATATTCAAGGGTTTCAACATAAATGTTTGTTCACAGTTCGTTAACCTTCGCTGTAGATAAAGTCTTTAATTTGATGGCGTATGTATGTGACCTTGGTAGCTAAGGACCTAACTTGTGCAAACGGATGGCATTGGCAAGGATCATTTTGAATCTTTGAAGTGGGCTCATTTTGTGTTTAACTCAAAAGCATATGTGCTTTTTAACCAAAGACTTTTTTTTTTTGGGGGGGGGGGGACTCAAGGAAGATATCCCCGATGGAAGAATAAATTGTATTATTAGTCCCATAAATTATTGATTATATAATGATAAGCAATAGATTTAGAAACAGTCCGGTGTGTGTGAAAACTAGACCAGGGCAGATTGCAATAGTGATCATGTACCAGTTGTGGGAAAGCTTAGAGTAAAATTAAAAACAACAAAACGAGCCTCAGTTAACATCAAGTTAAATTTAGATTTACTAAAATCAGACAAGAAGCTGCAAGACAAATATAAAATCACAATTCAGAACCGGTACAATGCAATAGAGAAGATACAAAGCATTGATGAACAGTGGGAAATGCTAAAAGAATCAATGCAACAAACATCAAAAGAGTTCATTCCACCAGTGAGGGCAGATTCAAGAAAGAAATGGATGACAGACAACATTATGCAGCTAATGGATACAAGAAGAAGAAATAAAGAAAATAAAGATGAGTATAAGAGATTAAATAAAGAAATTGTAGTAAAATGCAATGAAGCAAAAGAAGCATGGCTAAAAGAGAGATGCAAAGAGATTGAAATGCAACAAAAAGGAGATGCTAAAGCTATATACAAACAAATTGAGGAATTAACAGGAAGAAAAATGCAATCAAAAAATGGATGTCTAAGATCAAAGGAAGGGGAACTGTTGATTGATCAAGAAAACATAAGGGAACGATGGACAGAATACATTAAGGATCTTTATAATGATGAACGAACGGAAGTATATATTAAGGATAATGGAGAAGGACCAGAAATACTCAGAGAAGAAGTGGAAAATGCCTTGCGCATAATGAAAGCAGGCAAAGCCCCTGGACCAGATAATATAACTAAAGAAGAGATTGAAGCCATGGGTGATTTTGGAATAGAAATAATAACAAAAATATTGAATTATATCTACAACAGCGGATATATAGCAGACGACATGCTCAATCAATATTCATAGCTCTACCAAAGAAATCTGGTGCGATTGAATGTGATGATCATCGCACAATAAGCCTTATGAGTCATATGACTAAGATATTACTAAGAATCATCATGCGAAGAGTGTGAAACAAAATCAGTCCAGAAATTAGCGATGAACAGTGTGGTTTTGTTAGAGATAAAGGAACAAGCAATGCCATTTATATCATAAGATCTTTAGTAGAAAGAGCCATAGAGGTGAAAACAGATCTATACCTATCTTTCATAGATTACACCAAGGCATTTGACAAAGTAAAGCACCAAGAAATAATCAAAATTTTAGAAAGCCTAAACGTAGACAGCAAAGATCTAAGAATAATAAAGAACATGTACTGGCAACAAACAACGGCCATAAGAACTGGAAACCAATTGGGAATGTTTCAACAAATAAAACAGGGTGTTAGACAGGGCTGTGTGCTGTCACCAGATTTATTTAATATTTATAGTGAGATTATTTTAAGATCCATAAGGGACATGCCTGAAATAACAATTGGAGGTCATAATATAAATAATCTAAGGTATGCTGATGATACAGTCTTAATCACTAAGAGTGAAAAATGAGTTACAAGAAATGTTTGACATTATAGTGAAAGAAAGCAAAAATAAAGGACTCAGCCTTAATAGCAAAAAGACAGAGGTAATAGTAACAACAAAGAAAAAGACATCACCTCAGTGCAAAATAAAGACAAGTGGAACAATATTAAAACAGGTAAATAAATTTCAATATTTGGGAACTTGTACAAAAGAGGTGAAATGCAGAATGGCTCAGGCAAAAGCAGCTTTCCAAAAAATGAGGAAGATACTATGCAATCCATTTTTGACAATAGAAACAAGAAAAAGAGTTCTTAAATGTTATGTAGAGCCAGTCTTAACATATGGATGCGAATCATGGACAATAGGACAACAGACAAGAAAATCACTGGAGTCTGTAGAAATGTGGTTTTACAGAAGAATGTTGAGAGTACCACGGACAGCTAAGAAGAGTAATGAACATGTTCTGAGAGAGGTCAAAGCAAAAAGAGAGCTAATTTCCAATATTAGGAAGAAACGATCATCTTTTTTTGACCATGTAATGAGAAGAGAACAACTGGAATATATATTGTAACAACTGGAAAAATTGAAGAACGAAGAGATAGAGGGAAGCAAAGAGAAAAAATAACAGACAGCTTAAGAAGGTCAACAACAGAAATTATAAATAGCTGCAGAGATCAAAAGTTGTGGAGAGACATGATCACCTACGCCAGTAGACCCGGTACTTGATGATGATGACCAGTCAAATACTAGTGGATAAAAAGATACAGCGAAGACAATGGTGCTGAATAGGACACACACTGCGGAAGCCATCTTAGAGTATTACATAACAGGCCCTTTTTTGGAATCCTCAGGGAAAAGGACAAAGAGGTAGACCAAGGAATTCTTGGAGAAGACAGATAGAAGCAGAGATGAAGATGATGGGGAAGATATGGAACGATCTTAAAAGAATGGCAAGAAACAGAATGGCTTGGAAAGTGTTTGTTGAAGACCTATGCTCCACAGGGAGCTGAAAGGTAGAAGAAGACCATGTCTAGCACTGATAACACAGAGGTGAATTTATAATAAATAATATTTGAAATTTATTTTGTTTCACCTTTTAGGTTTTCCTGAGTCATAACAAGCCTCTTTTAATAGCTCCACTTCCTGTAAACGTCCAACAAAAAATTGGCATTCAGAAGTTGAACAAAAACAAAGTGGAGTTTCTTGATGGCACTCAAGAAGAAGCAGATGTTCTGATGTTGTGTACAGGGTACCGTTACAACTACAGCTTCTTGTCTCCGGAGTGTGGGATTGAGGTCAATGATCAACGAGTGACTCCATTATACAAACATTTTATCCACACCAAATATCCTAACTTTGGGATAGTTGGCGTGGTCAAAATTGTTGTTCCATTTCCACTATTTGATGTACAGGTTCGGTTTTTCAGGTATATTGTTGACTTTTTTTCAAAACAAATTTGTTTAAAATTTTTTTTTGGTAACAATTTGTTTACAGCTATGTTTTATAACTTGATGTTCTAGAGCTATGTTTTATAACTTAATGTTCTAGAGCTATGTTTTATAACTTGATGTTCTATAGCTATGTTTTATAACTTGATGTTCTATAGCTATGTTTTATAACTTGATGTTCTAGAGATATGTTTTATAACTTGATGTTCTAGAGCTATGTTTTATAACTTGATGTTCTAGAGCTATGTTTTATAACTTGATGTTCTAGAGCTATGTTTTATAACTTAATGTTCTATAGCTATGTTTTATAACTTTATGTTCTATAGCTATGTTTTATAACTTTATGTTCTATAGATATGTTTTATAACTTGATGTTCTAGAGCTATGTTTAATGTCTTCTTTTGTCTTCCGATTCCTTTTTTGCAATAGAAATGCAAATTTCTCCCAATAATATCTGAAACCCTAGCCCCCTTCAAAGTATTCTGTTTGGGACTGCACATGGTTCTCCCAACAGTCCTGCCGTTGTTGGAAGTATTTCCAGAAAGCCTCTTTGGGTTTGGAGCACAGATTGGCCATTGTGCTCTGCATAATATGTTTTTGTGACTCCAAATGAAATAGAGAGAGAGAGAGATAAAAGTCAGAGAGAGAGAATTAGAGAAAGGGCAGAGAGAGAGAGAGAGATGTGGAGATAAAGGTGAAGGTCATTAGTAGGCAGGGGGGAGAAGAAATGACAGAAAGCATGAAAGGCATGAAGGTAATAACAACTCATAGAAATAGCGGGCCGCACGATTTTTGTGTGGACCGAAGTGAGTTAGGTGAAGATGTGAAGTGTGAAAAATAAGTCAGTCTGAGAACGAGCGGGCACCAAGTAGGTGGCATCCCGTAGGGTATTACCTTCGTAGGTTAATAGCCCTTAAAGTAATGTATATAGTTAGGTTGTTAGTTGTTGTGTTAGTGACAATGTAAGTTTGAATTAGCAATGACCAGGCAGGTCATAATTAGGCGAGTGATAGCCAGAGACAGTAGACAGCAGTCCAGCTGTTTGTAAATAGTTTTGTACGTTATGATTGCAATTAGTATCAAGTTAAGAAATATCGTGAGCAGACTGTCAGAACCCCTAACATAGGGATGTGTTAGTTTTCAGGTGAAATAGGTAAATCACGAGTTTTTGAATAGTTAGGGACGATGTGTCCAAGACTAGTGGTCAGTGTTAGACCATAGAAGAATTTCAATTGTGATTCTCGAAGTTAAGGAGAAATACGGGTGGAACAAATGCCCGGTGCCCTTCAGTATGATTCTGAGAGTGGGGCAAGGAATGTGTGTTCTTAAATGGTGAGTAGAGTGCTCAACCAATATTTGATTGTCAATGTGAAATGGTCACGACGACGTTGTCATGTCAGGGAAACTGTTTGCCAATGTGAGCAAACAGTTAATGTTCTTATCAATGTCATCAAAGGAACAGTAAATGTTCTTACTACAGTAGCAGACGATAAATCTGCTAAGAGGCATCAGAGAAGTGTCTCAGTCAACGCAAAGGAACAGTAAATGTTCTTCCCACAGTAGCAGACGATAAATCTGCTAAGAGGCATCAGAGAAGTGTCTCAGTCAACGCAAAGGAACAGTAATGTTCTCACCACAGTAGCAGACGATAAATCTGCTAAGAGGCATCAGAGAAGTGTCTCAGTCAACGCAAAGGAACAGTAAATGTTCTTCCCACAGTAGCAGACGATAAATCTGCTAAGAGGCATCAGAGAAGTGTCTCAGTCAACGCCAAGGAACAGTAAATGTTCTTCCCACAGTAGCAGACGGTAAATCTGCTAAGAGGCATCAGAGAAGTGTCTCAGTCAACGCAAAGGAACAGTAATGTTCTCACCACAGTAGCAGACAGTAATCTGCTAAGAGGCATCCGAGAGTGTCTCAGTAAACATAATGAACAGTCATTGTTCTCACTAAGGTGGCAGAGGTCAGTCTGCCAAGAAACACCACGAAAAGAAATTGTCAAGGCATGCGAATTAAAATATGTAAGGAATTCGTTAATGTATGATCATAAGAAGATATGTCCATCTGATAATGACACCCAGGGAGTGTCATGTTTGTGAGGAAGGTGTGTGAGGTTACACAAGAGTTTATTGTGAATTATTACTCAGTTTACAAGGAATAATCGACGTCAGTCACATCAGTGACTGAGTGATGTTTTGTTATAATAAAGTTACGTTCATTTATACAGGTGTGTTTGTTGACTGTTGCTATCATAAGTTTCATAAGTTCTGTGAAGAACGAATTTGAGTGTCAGCGGATAAATTACACAACACGAAGTACTAACCATTTTGAATACGGCAATAGTTCACTTAACGGCAGCTAGTGGCCTGAGGCTAAAGTAGGCCAGGTTGCGGCGTGGTCAATGACAGTGGAGAACATGTTAAAATGGGCGGAGAGAGCAGGGGAGGAATGAGCCTGACCTAGGCCCGTCTGTAAACACAAGACAGGCAAGGGGCGCGTGCAGGCGCAGGCGACCACCACAGCCTGTGGTCAAGAAGTTGCATTCAACGACTGCGGCGTGCATTATCCATCAAATTAGATTCTCCTTGCTTGCAGCCAAACACAGACAAGCGAATGACGATCGCAAAGGGGCGATCGGGTGCTCTCAATATAGCCTGTTAATCAATATATTTATTACTCTCGAGAGAGAGAGAGTAAACTGTTACGTCTTGTGGAGGAAAGTGGTTTACGATTAGTACGTAGGAGTACTGATAGATATCGTTGCTGTTACATTTGGCGCCGTCATCAACACAGAACGAAACTGCAGGCAGCACGTCAACAACACCAATTAAAGGGTGCAGACAACTATAATCAATAGTAAAGAGATGTGATTTGTGTAGTAAAGAATGAAAATAACTATCAAAATAATTTAAAAGGAGATAGGCAAATTCCAAGGACGTCAGAGATGGTAGTATAAAATAACGAAACAACTATAATCAATAGTAAAGAAATTTGATCTGTGTAGTAAAGAACGGAAATAACTATTAGAATAATTTAAAAGGAGATAGGCAAATTCCAAGGACATCGAACAAAGTGTAGATAACATAGTAATATTAGTATATTATGATGCATGTTTTTGTCCACAGGAGGAAGAGTCCTGAATGAATAAAAAGGCGCAACGACAGGGAAAAAGAACAATAGAATATAGGAATGACAAAAGACAAATATAGGGTAAATAGGAAGGGAAAAGAGGGACAGACAGACAGGACACAAGGGGAAGTTAGTTGACAGTCGTAATTCCTTCCACAGGGTAGAGAAGGACAAACAGATGATGATTTTGTGAAATACGTGTCAAACATTTTTTCTGTTGGTGATAAACAGAGGATGATTTTGTGAAATACATGTCAAACATTTTTTTCTGTTGGTGACAGAGGATGATTTTGTGAAATACATGTCAAACATTTTTTTTGTTGGTAACAGACATGAGTTTGTGAGATACATGTCAAACATTTTTTTTGTTCTGTTGGTAACAAACAGGTTATGAATAGATAAGTTACATGTCAAATATCAAATTTTTTATGTTGGATAACAAACAGATTGTGAATCTATGAGATATCTATCTATCTATCTATCTATTGACCTTTCGAGCCGTAACCGGCCCATAGGGCGTAGACCAAGATACACCTTCTCCTATATGAATTTTTGTTCTAGCAGTTTTCTTTTAAAGATATTTTATCAAATCTCGCCATCTGTCTCTGTTCTGTGCAAGCAGTTCTATCTCATTGAGGGAGCCGATTCCTGCTGCTCTTGCCTCTCTCATCAATGTTCTTCTCAGTGTCTCCCTGGGTCTTCCTCTTTTTCTTTTACCTGTTGTTTCCCATATGAGGGCTTGCTTTGCTATTCGATTATTATCTCTTCTCATCACATGTCCAACGTATGACCATCGTCTTTTCTTTATTACTGAAGATATTAGTGGTTGATTGGCGATTTCTCTAATTTCCTCGTTTGTTTTGAATTCGTTCCATTCTATACCAAGTATTTTCCTTAGACATTTATTTTCGAATGCGTTCAACTTTGTTTCTATATCTCTTGTTGTTTTCCAGCTTTCACACGCATACGTAAGGGTTGATAGTACATTTGATTTGAATAGCCTAAGTTTTGTGTTTGTGCTAATGAGTTTTGATTTCCACAACTTTTCAAGGCTTCTGAAAGACATTGCTGCTTTAGCCAGTCTGATTCTAATTTCTTTGCTCGTATCCCCTTCTCGATCAATGTGACTTCCAAGATAGATGAAGTGATCGATCTCTTCTACTGGTTTGTTTTCCATGTATATTTTGTCACTTGTTGGAATTAAACTTTTCATGACTTTAGTCTTTTCATGATTGACCTCAAGCCCATGAGATATAGGTCAAACAAAATTTTTTGTTTCGATGTGCAAACCAGAATTATATCTGGTAACAAACGAAGTATGAATCTATGAGATATAGGTAAAGAAAAAGATAGTGTGTGTGTATGTGTGCACAAACCAGAAGTGTGATTGGGAGAATCCGAGTGATAAACGTATCATATGCAAGAAAAACAACAGTTGGTGTGACTTAAATAAATAGTAAAGATTATTGGGGAAAATAAGTAGAATATAAATGGAAGGAGTAAGTCAAGAAATGTATATGTGGCAAGCTATGCAGAAAGTGGGGGAGGCAGTAGAGAGACTAGGAAATAGTTTACAGGTGCAACAGATAGTGGGAAGGGTTCCAGTATTTCAAGGAGACCCAGAGACATTTGAAGGATGGGCAAATGCCATCGAATATTGGTGCAAAAGTAAGAAAATGGAACAAAAGGAATGGAAGGAACTAGCGTTAGCGACAAGCCAAGGAGGAGTAGCAAATTGTGTGAGAAGAAGAATTGAAGAAATGGAGAATGAAACATGGTATGAATTTAGAGCATACCTAAGTAATAGGTACGCAAAGATTAAAGATTCGCGGCATGCGATGATGAAATTGACAACATTACAGCAGTTAACGGAGTCAATACACGAGTATGGAGATAGAATGGTAGAGACAGCACAACAGGCGTTTGGACAAGGTATAGATACAGAGCATATAAGGAACTTGTTAGTGACAACATTTATAACAGGGTTAAGGAACAAAGGGTTAAAAGTGATGTTGGCCAGGAGAGCATTAACAACAATATCACAGGCAATAAATGCAGCAATAGAAGGAGTATAACAAATAGATTTGACGAGGAGCAAAGACAAAATAGAGAGGAAAGAGGAATAGATAGGCAGGAAAACGCCATGGAAGTAGATCATGTAAGGAATATGAACAATGGACATAGAAATAGACAGGTAGTAAACGTTGTGCAGGAAACAAGGATATGCTATAGATGTGGTAGGAAAGGACACATAATGAGATATTGCAGAGAAGGAATAGTTAGACAAAGGAGAGGAGAGAGATATCAGTGGCAGGGAGAAGGAAGGAGTACTCAGAAAGGCAGGAGGTTCTGAGTACAAATAAAAGAGAAAAAAATATATAAATTTAAGATAGAGAGAGAAGTGAAAGGGCAACGACGTATAAGTAGGGTTGGAAAGTGTGAGATGTAGCGAAGGACTAATGGGAGATGATTAGGCTACATAAAGAGGAGAAGGTGATGTAGCGAAGGACTAATCTGAGGGATTAGGCTACACAGAGTAAATAGGCAACAAGTAGGGGCCTATGAGAACGAGGAAAGTAGAGAGGGTAGTCCCGGCAGTGTGTCCGGTGAAAATTAGACTACACAAACGAAATATTGTGCAAACAATAAGAGAGTATTGCAATGAGCAATGTAGGAATAGGAAGAGTGACAGAGTAGAAAGGGCAGAGAGAGAAAGAGAGAATATGTAAGAAATGGGAGATATGTGACAAAGAAGGGTTAGACAGGACGAGACAAGTTTATGTGTTGTCAGAGATAAACGAGGGACTAACCTGGTCTGCGGGTTCCATGGGGCCCGTAGTGGAATCCGGAGACAAGGGGACGACATAGACCAACAGAGACAAGGAGTAAGGGGGGAGAAGATAGAGTAGATAATAGATAAATATCAGAGATTGTGGAGGTGGTTCCAAGATAGAGTAAGAAATAGGAGAATAGTGAATATATAGGGTAGTACGTAGGAGTCGTTAGAATGTAGCAACGACTTCGGAAGAATAGGGGCATTGAAATAGAGAGAGAGAGAGAGATAAAAGTCAGAGAGAGAGAATTAGAGAAAGGGCAGAGAGAGAGAGAGAGAGAGATGTGGAGATAAAGGTGAAGGTCATTAGTAGGCAGGGGGGAGAAGAAATGACAGAAAGCATGAAAGGCATGAAGGTAATAACAACTCATAGAAATAGCGGGCCGCACGATTTTTGTGTGGACCGAAGTGAGTTAGGTGAAGATGTGAAGTGTGAAAAATAAGTCAGTCTGAGAACGAGCGGGCACCAAGTAGGTGGCATCCCGTAGGGTATTACCTTCGTAGGTTAATAGCCCTTAAAGTAATGTATATAGTTAGGTTGTTAGTTGTTGTGTTAGTGACAATGTAAGTTTGAATTAGCAATGACCAGGCAGGTCATAATTAGGCGAGTGATAGCCAGAGACAGTAGACAGCAGTCCAGCTGTTTGTAAATAGTTTTGTACGTTATGATTGCAATTAGTATCAAGTTAAGAAATATCGTGAGCAGACTGTCAGAACCCCTAACATAGGGATGTGTTAGTTTTCAGGTGAAATAGGTAAATCACGAGTTTTTGAATAGTTAGGGACGATGTGTCCAAGACTAGTGGTCAGTGTTAGACCATAGAAGAATTTCAATTGTGATTCTCGAAGTTAAGGAGAAATACGGGTGGAACAAATGCCCGGTGCCCTTCAGTATGATTCTGAGAGTGGGGCAAGGAATGTGTGTTCTTAAATGGTGAGTAGAGTGCTCAACCAATATTTGATTGTCAATGTGAAATGGTCACGACGACGTTGTCATGTCAGGGAAACTGTTTGCCAATGTGAGCAAACAGTTAATGTTCTTATCAATGTCATCAAAGGAACAGTAAATGTTCTTACTACAGTAGCAGACGATAAATCTGCTAAGAGGCATCAGAGAAGTGTCTCAGTCAACGCAAAGGAACAGTAAATGTTCTTCCCACAGTAGCAGACGGTAAATCTGCTAAGAGGCATCCGAGAGTGTCTCAGTAAACATAATGAACAGTCATTGTTCTCACTAAGGTGGCAGAGGTCAGTCTGCCAAGAAACACCACGAAAAGAAATTGTCAAGGCATGCGAATTAAAATATGTAAGGAATTCGTTAATGTATGATCATAAGAAGATATGTCCATCTGATAATGACACCCAGGGAGTGTCATGTTTGTGAGGAAGGTGTGTGAGGTTACACAAGAGTTTATTGTGAATTATTACTCAGTTTACAAGGAATAATCGACGTCAGTCACATCAGTGACTGAGTGATGTTTTGTTATAATAAAGTTACGTTCATTTATACAGGTGTGTTTGTTGACTGTTGCTATCATAAGTTTCATAAGTTCTGTGAAGAACGAATTTGAGTGTCAGCGGATAAATTACACAACACGAAGTACTAACCATTTTGAATACGGCAATAGTTCACTTAACGGCAGCTAGTGGCCTGAGGCTAAAGTAGGCCAGGTTGCGGCGTGGTCAATGACAGTGGAGAACATGTTAAAATGGGCGGAGAGAGCAGGGGAGGAATGAGCCTGACCTAGGCCCGTCTGTAAACACAAGACAGGCAAGGGGCGCGTGCAGGCGCAGGCGACCACCACAGCCTGTGGTCAAGAAGTTGCATTCAACGACTGCGGCGTGCATTATCCATCAAATTAGATTCTCCTTGCTTGCAGCCAAACACAGACAAGCGAATGACGATCGCAAAGGGGCGATCGGGTGCTCTCAATATAGCCTGTTAATCAATATATTTATTACTCTCTCGAGAGAGAGAGTAAACTGTTACGTCTTGTGGAGGAAAGTGGTTTACGATTAGTACGTAGGAGTACTGATAGATATCGTTGCTGTTACATTTGGCGCCGTCATCAACACAGAACGAAACTGCAGGCAGCACGTCAACAACACCAATTAAAGGGTGCAGACAACTATAATCAATAGTAAAGAGATGTGATTTGTGTAGTAAAGAATGAAATAACTATCAAAATAATTTAAAAGGAGATAGGCAAATTCCAAGGACGTCAGAGATGGTAGTATAAAATAACGAAACAACTATAATCAATAGTAAAGAAATTTGATCTGTGTAGTAAAGAACGGAAATAACTATTAGAATAATTTAAAAGGAGATAGGCAAATTCCAAGGACATCGAACAAAGTGTAGATAACATAGTAATATTAGTATATTATGATGCATGTTTTGTCCACAGGAGGAAGAGTCCTGAATGAATAAAAAGGCGCAACGACAGGGAAAAAGAACAATAGAATATAGGAATGACAAAAGACAAATATAGGGTAAATAGGAAGGGAAAAGAGGGACAGACAGACAGGACACAAGGGGAAGTTAGTTGACAGTCGTAATTCCTTCCACAGGGTAGAGAAGGACAAACAGATGATGATTTTGTGAAATACGTGTCAAACATTTTTTTCTGTTGGTGATAAACAGAGGATGATTTTGTGAAATACATGTCAAACATTTTTTTCTGTTGGTGACAGAGATGATTTTGTGAAATACATGTCAAACATTTTTTTGTTGGTAACAGACATGAGTTTGTGAGATACATGTCAAACATTTTTTTTTGTTCTGTTGGTAACAAACAGGTTATGAATAGATAAGTTACATGTCAAATATCAAATTTTTTATGTTGGATAACAAACAGATTGTGAATCTATGAGATATCTATCTATCTATCTATCTATTGACCTTTCGAGCCGTAACCGGCCCATAGGGCGTAGACCAAGATACACCTTCTCCTATATGAATTTTTGTTCTAGCAGTTTTCTTTTAAAGATATTTTATCAAATCTCGCCATCTGTCTCTGTTCTGTGCAAGCAGTTCTATCTCATTGAGGGAGCCGATTCCTGCTGCTCTTGCCTCTCTCATCAATGTTCTTCTCAGTGTCTCCCTGGGTCTTCCTCTTTTTCTTTTACCTGTTGTTTCCCATATGAGGGCTTGCTTTGCTATTCGATTATTATCTCTTCTCATCACATGTCCAACGTATGACCATCGTCTTTTCTTTATTACTGAAGATATTAGTGGTTGATTGGCGATTTCTCTAATTTCCTCGTTTGTTTTGAATTCGTTCCATTCTATACCAAGTATTTTCCTTAGACATTTATTTTCGAATGCGTTCAACTTTGTTTCTATATCTCTTGTTGTTTTCCAGCTTTCACACGCATACGTAAGGGTTGATAGTACATTTGATTTGAATAGCCTAAGTTTTGTGTTTGTGCTAATGAGTTTTGATTTCCACAACTTTTCAAGGCTTCTGAAAGACATTGCTGCTTTAGCCAGTCTGATTCTAATTTCTTTGCTCGTATCCCCTTCTCGATCAATGTGACTTCCAAGATAGATGAAGTGATCGATCTCTTCTACTGGTTTGTTTTCCATGTATATTTTGTCACTTGTTGGAATTAAACTTTTCATGACTTTAGTCTTTCATGATTGACCTCAAGCCCATGAGATATAGGTCAAACAAAATTTTTTGTTTCGATGTGCAAACCAGAATTATATCTGGTAACAAACGAAGTATGAATCTATGAGATATAGGTAAAGAAAAAGATAGTGTGTGTGTATGTGTGCACAAACCAGAAGTGTGATTGGGAGAATCCGAGTGATAAACGTATCATATGCAAGAAAAACAACAGTTGGTGTGACTTAAATAAATAGTAAAGATTATTGGGGAAAATAAGTAGAATATAAATGGAAGGAGTAAGTCAAGAAATGTATATGTGGCAAGCTATGCAGAAAGTGGGGGAGGCAGTAGAGAGACTAGGAAATAGTTTACAGGTGCAACAGATAGTGGGAAGGGTTCCAGTATTTCAAGGAGACCCAGAGACATTTGAAGGATGGGCAAATGCCATCGAATATTGGTGCAAAAGTAAGAAAATGGAACAAAAGGAATGGAAGGAACTAGCGTTAGCGACAAGCCAAGGAGGAGTAGCAAATTGTGTGAGAAGAAGAATTGAAGAAATGGAGAATGAAACATGGTATGAATTTAGAGCATACCTAAGTAATAGGTACGCAAAGATTAAAGATTCGCGGCATGCGATGATGAAATTGACAACATTACAGCAGTTAACGGAGTCAATACACGAGTATGGAGATAGAATGTAGAGACAGCACAACAGGCGTTTGGACAAGGTATAGATACAGAGCATATAAGGAACTTGTTAGTGACAACATTTATAACAGGGTTAAGGAACAAGGGTTAAAAGTGATGTTGGCCAGGAGAGCATTAACAACAATATCACAGGCAATAAATGCAGCAATAGAAGGAGTATAACAAATAGATTTGACGAGGAGCAAAGACAAAATAGAGAGGAAAGAGGAATAGATAGGCAGGAAAACGCCATGGAAGTAGATCATGTAAGGAATATGAACAATGGACATAGAAATAGACAGGTAGTAAACGTTGTGCAGGAAACAAGGATATGCTATAGATGTGGTAGGAAAGGACACATAATGAGATATTGCAGAGAAGGAATAGTTAGACAAAGGAGAGGAGAGAGATATCAGTGGCAGGGAGAAGGAAGGAGTACTCAGAAAGGCAGGAGGTTCTGAGTACAAATAAAGAGAAAAAAATATATAAATTTAAGATAGAGAGAGAAGTGAAAGGGCAACGACGTATAAGTAGGGTTGGAAAGTGTGAGATGTAGCGAAGGACTAATGGGAGATGATTAGGCTACATAAAGAGGAGAAGGTGATGTAGCGAAGGACTAATCTGAGGGATTAGGCTACACAGAGTAAATAGGCAACAAGTAGGGGCCTATGAGAACGAGGAAAGTAGAGAGGGTAGTCCCGCAGTGTGTCCGGTGAAAATTAGACTACACAAACGAAATATTGTGCAAACAATAAGAGAGTATTGCAATGAGCAATGTAGGAATAGGAAGAGTGACAGAGTAGAAAGGGCAGAGAGAGAAAGAGAGAATATGTAGAAATGGGAGATATGTGACAAAGAAGGGTTAGACAGGACGAGACAAGTTTATGTGTTGTCAGAGATAAACGAGGGACTAACCTGGTCTGCGGGTTCCATGGGGCCCGTAGTGGAATCCGGAGACAAGGGGACGACATAGACCAACAGAGACAAGGAGTAAGGGGGAGAAGATAGAGTAGATAATAGATAAATATCAGAGATTGTGGAGGTGGTTCCAAGATAGAGTAAGAAATAGGAGAATAGTGAATATATAGGGTAGTACGTAGGAGTCGTTAGAATGTAGCAACGACTTCGGAAGAATAGGGGCATTGAAATAGAGAGAGAGAGAGAGATAAAAGTCAGAGAGAGAGAATTAGAGAAAGGGCAGAGAGAGAGAGAGAGAGAGATGTGGAGATAAAGGTGAAGGTCATTAGTAGGCAGGGGGGAGAAGAAATGACAGAAAGCATGAAAGGCATGAAGGTAATAACAACTCATAGAAATAGCGGGCCGCACGATTTTTGTGTGGACCGAAGTGAGTTAGGTGAAGATGTGAAGTGTGAAAAATAAGTCAGTCTGAGAACGAGCGGGCACCAAGTAGGTGGCATCCCGTAGGGTATTACCTTCGTAGGTTAATAGCCCTTAAAGTAATGTATATAGTTAGGTTGTTAGTTGTTGTGTTAGTGACAATGTAAGTTTGAATTAGCAATGACCAGGCAGGTCATAATTAGGCGAGTGATAGCCAGAGACAGTAGACAGCAGTCCAGCTGTTTGTAAATAGTTTTTGTACGTTATGATTGCAATTAGTATCAAGTTAAGAAATATCGTGAGCAGACTGTCAGAACCCCTAACATAGGGATGTGTTAGTTTTCAGGTGAAATAGGTAAATCACGAGTTTTTGAATAGTTAGGGACGATGTGTCCAAGACTAGTGGTCAGTGTTAGACCATAGAAGAATTTCAATTGTGATTCTCGAAGTTAAGGAGAAATACGGGTGGAACAAATGCCCGGTGCCCTTCAGTATGATTCTGAGAGTGGGGCAAGGAATGTGTGTTCTTAAATGGTGAGTAGAGTGCTCAACCAATATTTGATTGTCAATGTGAAATGGTCACGACGACGTTGTCATGTCAGGGAAACTGTTTGCCAATGTGAGCAAACAGTTAATGTTCTTATCAATGTCATCAAAGGAACAGTAAATGTTCTTACTACAGTAGCAGACGATAAATCTGCTAAGAGGCATCAGAGAAGTGTCTCAGTCAACGCAAAGGAACAGTAAATGTTCTTCCCACAGTAGCAGACGATAAATCTGCTAAGAGGCATCAGAGAAGTGTCTCAGTCAACGCCAAGGAACAGTAAATGTTCTCACCACAGTAGCAGACGGTAAATCTGCTAAGAGGCATCAGAGAAGTGTCTCAGTCAACGCAAAGGAACAGTAATGTTCTCACCACAGTAGCAGACAGTAATCTGCTAAGAGGCATCCGAGAGTGTCTCAGTAAACATAATGAACAGTCATTGTTCTCACTAAGGTGGCAGAGGTCAGTCTGCCAAGAAACACCACGAAAAGAAATTGTCAAGGCATGCGAATTAAAATATGCAAGGAATTCGTTAATGTATGATCATAAGAAGATATGTCCATCTGATAATGACACCCAGGGAGTGTCATGTTGTGAGGAAGGTGTGTGAGGTTACACAAGAGTTTATTGTGAATTATTACTCAGTTTACAAGGAATAATCGACGTCAGTCACATCAGTGACTGAGTGATGTTTTGTTATAATAAAGTTACGTTCATTTATACAGGTGTGTTTGTTGACTGTTGCTATCATAAGTTTCATAAGTTCTGTGAAGAACGAATTTGAGTGTCAGCGGATAAATTACACAACACGAAGTACTAACCATTTTGAATACGGCAATAGTTCACATAACGGCAGCTAGTGGCCTGAGGCTAAAGTAGGCCAGGTTGCGGCGTGGTCAATGACAGTGGAGAACATGTTAAAATGGGCGGAGAGAGCAAGGGAGGAATAAGCCTGACCTAGGCCCGTCTGTAAACACAAGACAGGCAAGGGGCGCGTGCAGGCGCAGGCGACCACCACAGCCTGTGGTCAAGAAGTTGCATTCAACGACTGCGGCGTGCATTATCCATCAAATTAGATTCTCCTTGCTTGCAGCCAAACACAGACAAGCGAATGACGATCGCAAAGGGGCGATCGAGTGCTCTCAATATAGCCTATTAATCAACATATTTATTACTCTCAAGAGAGAGTAAACTGTTACGTCTTGTGGAGGAAATTGTTACATCTGTTACTCTTTATACCCTTGCTGTTACACAAATGGGGCAGAGCCAAAGATCACAAAGAGCCATGATGGGAGAGTAGAGACTCTGACGAACAAGAGGATGTTGTGTTTGGCCAAAAAAAGTTTGAATCAGATTCTGCATATGAGTTATTTTCTGATTGTGAAGTGAGCAGGACAAGATGAGTTATTTTCTGATTGTGAAGTGAGCAGGACAAGATGAGTTATTTTCTGATTGTGAAGTGAGCAGGACAAGATAAGTTATTTTCTGATTGTGAAGTGAGCAGGACAAGATGAGTTATTTTCTGATTGTGAAGTGAGCAGGACAAGATAAGTTATTTTCTGATTGTGAAGTGAGCAGGACAAGATGAGTTATTTTCTGATTGTGAAGTGAGCAGGACAAGATGAGTTATTTTCTGATTGTGAAGTGAGCATGACAATATGAGTTATCTTCTGATTGTGAAGTGAGCAGGACAAGATGAGTTATTTTCTGATTGTGAAGTGAGCAGGACAAGATGAGTTATTTTCTGATTGTGAAGTGAGCAGGACAAGATGAGTTATTTTCTGATTGTGAAGTGAGCAGGACAAGATGAGTTATTTTCTGATTGTGAAGTGAGCAGGACAAGATGAGTTATTTTCTGATTGTGAAGTGAGCATGACAATATGAGTTATTTTCTGATTGTGAAGTGATCAGGACAAGATGAGTTATCTTCTGATTGTGAAGTGAGCAGGACAAAATGAATTATCTTCTGATGTGAAGTGAGCACGACAAGGTAAGTTATTTTCTGATTGTGAAGTGAGCATGACAAGATGAGTTATCTTCTGATTGTGAAGTGAGCAGGACAAAATGAATTATCTTCTAATTGTGAAGTGAGCACGACAAGGTGAGTTATTTTCTGATTGTGAAGTGAGCACGACAAGATGAGTTATCTTCTGATTGTGAAGTGAGCACGACAAGATGAGTAATCTTCTGATTGTGAAGTGAGCATGACAAGGTGAGTTATCTTCTGATTGTGAAGTGAGCACATTATCCCAGAACTGCAGGAACTTACTGATTTGTAATTCTTCAATTATGTAAATATTGCTAATTTTTGTTTGTTTAATAACCAGGTCAATTCTAGATGGGTCCTTGCACTCCCATCAGAGCAAAACATGAACAGAGATACGGAGGAAGATTACAGAGGTCGATTAGAAGCTGGAATGCCTCATCGATATGCTCATGTTTTGGGTGAGAAACAGTTTAGTTACAATGATGAACTTGCAGACATGGCCAAGACTCCTCGACTTGCAGAAAACTTTAAGCAACTCTTCTACTAATCCACAAGATGAGACGAGACAATCTGATGAGGTACAAGGAGACGAACTTTGTTCTGGACCAGAAAGAAGACATGTACAGGATAGTCAACTAAATATTTTCTGTTGTTTTAGTCTTCATCTCTTTTCTCTTTTCACTGATACCTAAAAGGTGTCGTGGTTTATATCATTTGTCGTTCTTGAGCTGCTTGAACTGTCTGAATTAGTGATTTTCCTTTGTTGTTACATGTCTCTGTCACTGCATCTATCCATCTTCTTCTGGGTCTTCCTCTTGGTCTTTTTCCATGCATTCTCGAGAAGAACGCCCTTGATGGTGATTGGTGAGGATTCATTCTGACCAGGTGGCCAAACCATTTAAGTTGTTGTTGTTCTATATATTCTTGGCAGGGTTTTGTTCCTACCATTTTTCTTATGGTTTCATTTGGTATTCTATCTCTTCTTGTGTTGTTTGTTACTTTTCTCAAGCATCGCATCTCACATGTATTGATCTTTCTTAAATGTGATTTAGAAAGGGTCCATGTTTGACTTTCATAGCACAAAGTTGGTATGAAGATGCTATTTATCATTTGTTGTTTAGCTGGCATAGAAATGTTTGGATTGTTTTAGTAATCAGTTCAAATTAAGCAATAGCTACTTCTGCATCAATGGTTACCTCGAATCATCTTTTTTACTTATACCTACACTTTTACAATGCAGTACTAAGGTCAATGAAAGCATTGGTCAACTCATGTTTGATGACACATGACCTTTCTCTGTTTATTATATAACATTTAATCTTCGTTTATTTTTCTTTAGTCTATTTGGGTTTGATCTGAACAGATGTTTCTTCTTATTGCTAGATATTTGCTGATGCGAACCATTGTCAATTTATTACATTCAATTTAGAATGATCTTGTTGAATATTTACTTTCAACTCTTTCCATGCAGAAGCTTTTTATCAATGTAATGGAAGAGATTTCAGAGACAAATTTTTTCTTGTTTTTAAGAATCAATCTACATATTTATATTTATCTAACATATAACATATTTATCATCATCATCGAGTGCCATCTCTGCATCGAAGATTGGCTACCATGGAGCGCCATTCTGCTCTGTCTCTTGCTTTGATGTTGCAAGTTGTCATAGGCTGGTTTGTCTATCTTTTGATGTTACTCGTCCATGTTAGTCTTGGTCTGCCTCTGCCTCTTTTACCTTGTATTTTCCCCTACAGGATTACTTTTAGTAGGCTGTTGTGTCCTTTAACATGGCCAAAAATCACATTTGTCTTGTTTGAATTGTGTTTAGTAGTTCTCTTTCATTTTTAGTTGTTTTAAGACTTCATTGTTTGTTTTCTTTTCCTTCCATCCAATTCTACCTATTCTTCTATATATCCACATTTCAAAGGCTTTAATTCTCTGTTCTGTTTTCTTGTCTAATGTCCATGTTTCTGCACCATATAGGAATGTTGAGAAGACATAACATTTTGCTATTTTTAGTTTTAGCCCTGGTGTTATTTGTTTTGATGTTAGTATGTTCTTCATGACATTAAAATTACTTTTTGCCATTCCTATTCTTTTGTTTATTTCAGTTGTACATTTTCCATTACTGGTTATAGTATGTCCATGGTAGTAGTAGTTCTGAACTGTCTCCAGGTCTATTCCTTCAATTTTGAGATCCACTTGTGGGTTTTGAGTATTTTCTTTGTTTATGATCATAATTTTAGTCTTTTTGATATTCATATCTAGTCCATATTTTTTGCTTGTCATGTTTATTTCATTAAGTATAACATATTATATATGAATTTGTAGATAATTTAACAAGGAATTAGATTTCGCCAATACCAAGATGATACATGACATATAAAAAGAATACGGTTTGATGATGGTTCACACTAATCAAATTGAGCGTGCCGCACTATGCGGCAAAACATACATGACTGAAATCGGCATGATGCACTGTGCGGCGGAACGTACGGAAAGAGTTAAATGGGTATGAGATTTTTCTTGGAAAGAAAGACAACACTAGTGCAATAGCGGCCACATTATCCAAAGCTATGTAGATGGTCCAACACCATATTTCCTATACTTCATAGGCCGTAATGGATTTCTTTATCCTTCTTGGTTGTTTTATGAGTTGATGCTCTATTATCCATCTTCTGACATCCCCTGCAATTCAACTTTGGTTTTGAACATAAGAACCTCGTCCATACTTTGGGGTATGTTTGGGCAAAACACTATACCCCATATTTATCACCCAGACATAACAAGCAGGCGATAATGTCAAACTATGTTTTATAACTTATAAACTATATCACCTCCTTTACATAAATATTGAGGCTAATGTACCTTGTTATTACTGTGTTCATATTTTAAGTCAATATTCAGAGATATGATGTCATCAAGTTGCCTGTCATATGATATAAAGTTGACATATGTGCAGGGCCAGATTTTGGCCTAAATGGGCTACAGTTTAGGGTCTAAACACCAATTTTAGTCTACTTCAGTTAGTGGCTGACCACAAGCTGCTACAGGGTCACAGGGAAGTAACCTTTTTTTTCCCCTTTTTTTAAATTCTTGAATATTTAACATATTATTACTATGTAGTTAGATTTGTATTTATATCTTTATATATATTTTTGTGTTGTTGTTTGTTGTTCCAGCTGAAGGCCTACTTGGCCAAAACGTCAACTTTTGTTTTGTTTCTCACCTATGTCAAGCTATTACCATACCACTTTTTGTCCTTTTTTTTTAAATTGTCATTATTGTCATCAGCTTTAAAGTAGCTTCACATCTCTATGCATCTTGGTGCATCTCTATGTATCTTGATGCATCATCTTGGTGCATCTTGATGCCTGTAACTACAGCTTAGGGTCTCACAATCTGAGGTGGCCTGACGTTTGTTTATTTTGTAATCTGTGATAGAGACCTTCTGGTGTTAATGTTAGTACCAGGGGCCTCAACATTTCATTTAGCGTTAGCCAGGGACTCACCAAGGCAAAATCTGTACCTGTATAAAAGATTGTGTTTTGTATGGATATTATTATTAATATGGCTATAATACAACACTGGTGGCTGTAGAAATATGGTTTTACAGAAGAATGTTGAGAATACCATGGACAGTTAAGACTAAGAAGAGTGATGAAAACGTTCTGAAAGAGGCCAAAGCAAAAAGAGAGCTAATTTACAATATTAGGAAAAAAACAATCATAATTTTTTGGCCATGTGATGAGAAGGGAACAGCTGGAATATATTGTAACAAGTGGGCAAATTGAGGGACGAAGAGATAGAGGGAAGCAAAGAGAAAAGATACCAGACAGTTTAAGAGAATGTCTTGGCAGAAGGTCAACAACAGAAATGATAGATAACTGTCGAGATCGAAAGTTGTGGAGAGACATGATCACCTATGCCAGCAGGCATCGTACTTGATGATGATAAATGCAAATCTAGTGCACAAAATTACAAATGTCTGTAAATATTTGTTTGATGAAAATTATGAACATCAGATAGTATGACAAGATCAGAAATGAAGATATCTAGGATAGAACAGAACAAGGGCCAATTGGGCAATGGATTATAAGTAGAAAGTAGTTTGGACACACACTAGAAAACCTGGTGCCAACATAGCAAGACAGGTACGTGGAACCCACAGAGAAAGAGAAGTCATAGAAAACTTCAAGAATATTGACAAAGACTGGACAGAAGTAGTTAAAATGTCCAGAATAGCGATGGAAGGAGAGACTTCATCTGTGGTCTATGCTACTAAAAGGGGTCTAAAGAGTTTTCATCGGTTATTCCATGGCATGTAATAAATTTCTTTATTCTCCTTATTTGTTTTATGAGGCCTTAACTAATTCCTCCCCTATAATTATTAAGGTTAATGTATCTTGTTGTTACCATGTTCATGTTTCAAGTCAGTATTCAGAAAGATGATGTCATAACTGCTTGCCATATGATAATATAATGTTGAAATATGATGTCATAACTGCTTTCCATATGATAATATAATGTTGAAATAATTAGACTTTGTATTGATAATAATGTTGTTACAAATATAACTCAATATAACCCATTACTTGTGTTTTGTTATTTATGTTCAATCATTACCCCTATATTGCGATTCTGTCATAAAAATTACCCCTGAAAATAAAAATTCTAGAAATTTGACAGTTTTAAAACATCCCCCCCCTTCCCCCCCCCCCCCCCCCCCCCCCCCCCCCCCCCCCCCCCCCAATTAATTTTTAAAATTCATTTACCTGTTTTAATATTATTTCACTTGTTTTTTATTATGCATTGTGATGATGTCTTTTTCTTTGTTGCTACCATTAATTAGGAAGAAGCAATCATCATTTTAGGCCATGTAATGAGAAGAGAACAGCTGGAATATATTGTAACAACTGGGAAAATTGAGGGATGGAGAGATAGAGGGAAGCAAAGAAAAAATATACCAGACAGCTTAAGAGAATGGCTTGGTAAAAGGTCAACAACAGAAATGATAAATAACTGGCGAGATAGAAAGTTGTGGAGAGACATGATCACCTAGGCAGCAGGCATGGTACTTGATGATGATGAACATTATTTCAGTCCTTTTGATATTAAGGCTGAGTCCTTTATTTTTGCTTACTTTCACTATTTCTGAACATTTCCTGTAACTCATTTTCACTCTTAGCGATTAAGATTGTATCATCAGCATACCTTAGATTATTTATATTATGACCTCCAATTGTTATTCCAGGTATGCCCCTTATGGATCTTAAAATAATCTCACTATAAATATTAAACAAATCTGGTGAGAGTACACAACCTTGCCTAACACCCTGTTTTATTTGTTGAAACATTCCCAATTGATTTCCAGTTCTTATGGCCGCTGTTTGTTGCCAGTACATGTTCTTTATTATTCTTAGATCTTTGCTGTTGACCTTCTAAAATTGTGATTATTTCATGGTGCTTTACTTTGTCAAATGCTTTGGTGTAATCTATGAAAGATGGGTATAGATCTGTTTTCACTTTTATGGCCCTAACTACTAAAGGTCTTATGATTATATGGCATTGTTCATACCTTTACTTCCAACAAAACCACACTGTGTAACCGTGAATGATGACACATACATATTTAGATCATAATAAAGTGAGGACATAGGACAGAACAGGACTAGACAAATTTAGCATAGAGATGACTAAGAGACCATGTTGAGAAATAAACCGCCATGACTGGCCACAATGTTGTAAACTGGGAATGACCTTAGCTGTCGATAAGGAATGTAGAACTCATATACTAAAAGCTAGTCACACAGTGTCAGATGGTTGGGGAAGGTCACTTGGAGTTCAGAGAGGATTGGAGCAGTGTTGGATGTCATTTTTATCTGGAGAAAGAATAGTTAGCAGGGAGGTAGAAGTTTAGCCAGAGAGGAAGACACGAAGATCAAGTTACTAGTAACGGATGTGAACTTGACCAAATGACCCCGCTCTGGGAAATTCCAGGGTTTGGCTCGGAGATCTGTCACAAGTGGACGGAAAGAGGCAGGGAGTAAGGTTAACTGTCGGTCAAAGGACAGGAGTATAAAAGTTAGAGGGCAGACTTGAGAAGGGGCTTCCACTTTTACACTTAGACTTCGACTTAGGAACACACAGAGATAGCCAGGCACTAGGGACCGATAGGAACTGAGATAATCACAGAAGAACTTCAACTTAGAGAAGAGACTAGAAATAGAGAAGCAGAACTACAGGAGAGCAGAATTAGAATTACAGATCAGAATTAGAAGTCACGCACCAGAACTAGAGGATGAGAACTAGAGAAGAGATGGTGAACTAGAGAAGAGATGGAGAACTAGAGATACACATCGAGATAGCCATTGGATAACTTTAGAAACAGAAGACACAGACAAAAGAGAGCTAGATATAGAGAGAAAGCTAGAATATCCACTATAGGAATAGCTGAGGTACAACACCGACGGTAGTCGAAGTGCTTCAGTGGCCAAGACTGTTAATAGATCGAACAAGTATCTACAGAGATGCCAGGAAGGATAGCTTGATATTATGTGTGTGTGGGTGTGTGCGTGCGTGTGTAAAATATAATATAATAATTGAAGACTGATTTGTAACGTACAAAGTTTGTTCATTCTCGAATGTGTGGTTTCGTGTCTTATACGAAGAACAATTAGAACACGGCTATAACTGTTCATCTCTAATTTCTGGACTGATTTTGTTTTGCACTCTTCACATGATGATTCTTAGTAATATCTTAGTCATGTGACTCATAAGGTTTATTGTGCGATGATCATCACATTCATTCACATCAGATTTCTTTAGTAGGGCTATGAATATTGTTTTAGCAGATCATCTGGTATATATCCACAGTTGTAGATATCATCCAATGTTTTTGTTAATATTTTGTATTCCAAAATCACCCATGGCTTCAATCTCTTCTTTAGTTATATTATCTGGTCCAGAAGTTTTTCCTGCTTTCATATTGCGCAAGGCATCTTCCACTTCTTCTTTGAGTATTTCTGGTCCTTCCCCATTATCCATAATATTTACTTCTGTTTGTTCATCATTATAAAGATCTTTAATGTATGCTCCATCATTCCCTTATGCTTTCTTGTTCAATCAACAGTTCTCTTACAATAATGATGTTCAATCATTGCTTGAATAATTTACTCGTTTTGCCTCGTTTAGAGCATTTGAATGTCAATTTGAACCACTGTTTATCCACTCTACACTACAGCAATCATGTCTGCACACTCACTTGCTGATGTCCCTTTACAGAAAAATGAAGCAGACTCCAGCCACTCTCTTTAGCCCCAGCCCATTTTGATCACACTCAATAGGTAGCTGAAAAGTCTTTGTGGATCAGTGTACTTTACTCACTGATTAGCTGAGACATCTATGTGTGTAAATGTACTTTACTCACTGATTAGCTGAGACATCTATGTGTGTAAATGTACTTTACTCACTGATTAGCTGAGACATCTATGTGTGTAAATGTACTTTACTCATTGAGTAACTGAGAAAGTCTATGTGGGTAAATGTACTTTATTCACTGAGAAGTTTATGTGTGTAAATGTACTTTATTCACTGAGAAATCTATGTGGGTAAATGTACTTTATTCACTGAGAAATCTATGTGGGTAAATGTACTTTATTCACTGAGAAATCTATGTGGGTAAATGTACTTTATTCACTGAGAAATCTATGTGGGTAAATGTACTTTATTCACTGAGAAATCTATGTGGGTAAATGTACTTTATTCACTGAGAAATCTATGTGGGTAAATGTACTTTATTCACTGAGAAATCTATGTGGGTAAATGTACTTTATTCACTGAGAAATCTATGTGGGTAAATGTACTTTATTCACTGAGAAATCTGTGGGTAAATGTACTTTATTCACTGAGAAATCTGTGTGTAAATGTACTTTATTCACTGAGAAATCTATGTGGGTAAATGTACTTTATTCACTGAGAAATCTATGTGGGTAAATGTACTTTATTCACTGAGAAATCTATGTGGGTAAATGTACTTTATTCACTGAGAAATCTATGTGGGTAAATGTACTTTATTCACTGACATGAAGACCAAACAACTTTCTTTGGTTTGGTTTCTTTGGTTATGGAACGCCCCGGTATCACTGCAAACGAATTAAAATCCATAATTGCTCAACCGCCCGTGCCAGTGGAATCATCCGAATTACTAACTCATCTCCCAAACAAAGAAAGGTAACTGTAGTCCCCATCGTAGCAGTCTCAGCACACGCCAAATGACATAAGGCGAAACCGCGCAGAAAGTGAACACAGCCAACTGTTCCCTGTCATACGATATCATCATTCATCGTAAACAATTGGAATATCGAAACAGGATCAAAACGGATGAGACACACAGCTCACGGTGTTCACCGAGCACTTAACTCAGTAGCCCCTGCAACAAGCCGGACTTGGAATATGAGGAAACTATAACAAGGAACACTTTTCAGACATAGCCTTCAATGGTTCCTGCCGCCTATCCACCACATACCGGAATGTCACGTCCTCCCGAAAATGATAATCGTCATATTGAGAACAATAAATGTATAGCGCTTGACGATGTTAGGATATCGTTCTTGACTGCAACCGAACATATAAACACACAGGTAGTCGTCGAATGATCCCCGTCACACATCAAACAACAGACCGTACGGTTAGCGTACAACGAACGAAACACGGTGCAAATTCCCCAAAGAAGAAAATCATCGGTCGACTTGACGGAGCAGTCCACATTAAATGCGTTTCAGCTTATAAATAACTTGCGTCAAATAATACCAACGTCGGCCATTGAACCAAATAACTTGTAGTAATGTAGTCAAGAAAGCAAAAATGTACTTTACTCGCTGACATGAAGACCAAACAACTTGTAGTAATTTAGTCAAGAAGGCAAAAATGTACTTTACTCGCTGACATGAAGACCAAACTACTTGTAGTAATGTAGTCAAGAAAGCAAAAATGTACTTTACTCGCTGACATGAAGACCAAACAAACTTGTAGTAATGTAGTCAAGAAAGCATAAACTTCTCTGTCTTCCTTTACAATTCTCTCCCTGGTCTAGGACGTGAAAGGCATCAGGATGCATGAGCTCTGCCTTCTTAAACATCAGAATGATCATTGGAGGTGAAGGTGTGCCTCACAGCAGCAGAGCTGGAAATTGTCAGCGACCCACAGCTGATGGCTGGTGACAGGATTGATGAACTAGAACCATCCTGACCCTGCTCCACCTCTCCGTGTGCCTCCAGTAACAGACTAACGTGTTTAGTCTGGCCAAGCGAGTAGGGATCGAAGAGGGAAGGCAACCCGGTACTCAAAATGTTGTGCTGAAGTCGGATGTGTTGGGCCTAAAGGTGCAAATATTACATTTATACTGCAAACCACAACACAACGCAGAGATGCCAACTTAATGCTCTTTTAAGGACGGATGATGAAGAGGTGTACTTCTTTAGTCATCGGGCGAACGCAAGCAGAATGATCTTTTGTGAACATGAATCAAAGTCTGTTATTCTGCCTCCACAGCAACTGAGTTATTGAGTTATTTGCGGGTCATCATCATTACACTCCGAACATGTCCATAGGTGCTCAGATCCACTCCTCAGCAAACCCCGCAGTGTCCAGCGACTGACGACTCCAGTTCTGTGTTTTATGATAAGTCTTCTTTCACGCCCACGGAGTTTCTCATTTCTGGCTGTGTCTATATTAACTCCCATCTCATCTGAAGGAGTGGCGTGGACTCAGGTTGTCAAAGTCCTATGCCCTTCCCACATCTTGGAGGGCATAGATGACGTCCGCCCTATCCATTGGTTGACCGTCTTCGATGATAGCGGAGATAGCCAACCTGTCCGCTCTTTCATTTCCCCTTACTCCTGCATGTTCAGGAAAGCAGGCAAAGGTCACCCTACGTATTTTTGACTTCTGCAATGACTTTACCCAATTTTCGTGTACAGAGCCCGCCTCCACTTTTATTATCATTCTCATCAAATCACTTAGTATACAGGCGTGATTGTAGTCTTGTGACTCTAACCAGATGAATGCCTTGGTCACTGCCATCACCTCCATCATCATGCTACTTGTGGTCATGACGCATGCACCAGCCTTCGTCGACTATTCTGCCAGTGTTGTGTTGTAAGTATGCACTGTAATAGTACCATACATTATTATGTTATACATTCATTACGACACTTGTAACTTGTTATTCTTACTGAATTCAATTAGTTAGTCTAGTAACTGGTCGGTGTCATGAGTTACTGCGAGCAGAAAACAGTAATCGTTTAAAGCCAGAGTGAAAAGATTGAGAGAGAGAGAGTGACCACTGATTAGGTATTGGTCGTTTCAAATCTAAATGTTCACGATTAACATGAAATATCTCCTCTTTCCCTGCACTTACAAACTTGATTTTTTGCATATGGCCTTGTTTTTCCAAGGTCCCACCGATTTCACAAAATTTAATGATGTAGGAAGTATGCTTCATCATGAAGCAGCACTTTCCTTTGATCTCAGTGAATTTACGGATCTTTTTGCTCCTGGAGAAAATAATTTACCGTACATTAATGGAAATCAGCTTCTCGGCATAGGCGTCTCTACACAACTTGAAAGTTGGAGGTGTTTATCAACTGTTTACTTTCTATTGTTTACTTCTTTAAAATACTATGAGAATGTCAATGTTATAGCCTTTACAGACGGTCTAAAACAAATCAGCGTATAAACAGTTCCATTAATGAAAACTATTTAAACAATATACAACAAAGAATACATTAAAAAAAATTAATTATCCGTTGCGAGCGATAACGAGCATGACATATCAAGCAAAGTTATTGTTTATGGGTACGCATGTGACTAAAGAGTCCGATGTAAGCACGGGATCCTCTTCACTGTAAAGAGCTACACTGTTCGTTTTATGTCTTTCCATGTGACTTTCATTATTTTACGTAAACAAGACATATGAAAGTGATTTAGTTTCTTTGCATGCCTGCAGTACACATATCAAGAATCTTTACATTTTCAAAACGTTATCAACTTTAGGTAAAGATTGATCATGCGGACATATAAAAAAGTCCATTATTATTTCATTTATTCTGAATCAGAGGAGTCTAACATATTGATTACTAATCTGGGCTGAACGAACGATAGTCCATCTTTTTTCCAATAGTCATTTTCTTCTTTTAAGACATGATCTTCACATTTGCACCAAAAATCTTTGTCAATCTGTGATAGAGCAGCATATGTCAGTCCTTTTATATCGCATAGTTTAAAACTTGTATTCTCAGCTGCCACCTGCCCTTTAATTTTTGCCCAAACGAGTTCAATGGGGTTTAATTGTGGATGATAAGGGGGCAGTCTCAAGCACGTATGACCATGCTGTTGAATGATTTTGTCTATTTGGAATACTTTGGTCTTTTGCGATTTCTTAACAAGTGACAGTAATTCAGGTTTCAAAAATCCCTCGTTAAATGGAATTCCTTCCTTTCTTAGCCAAATCTTTATAACATCTTTTGTACTGGTAGATGTAGGAATTTTGTCTTCTTCTGCCACAGCGTTGTGGTACGACGCGTTGTCCATTACCAGACAGGATGGTTTGTCTAGAATTGGAAGAAGAGTATTTTCAATCCACTCTCTAAATATATGGTCATTCATCTCGGTGTGATAGTCCCTGTTGTCAGTATAATTAGAGGTGAATATAAGTTCTGCATTTTTCACCAACCCTTATTTTCGGCTGCCTGCATGTGCCATTATAATACGCTGTCCTTTTCCAGTGGGTACACATCTTTTAATACTTCCATCTGATAACTGCCATTCCTTGGCACTTGTGTGGTGATAATTTATCCAAGATTCATCTAGAAATACAATATCATAACCTTGGTTACGCATTTCCCGTACTTCACGTAAATATTTACTCCTCATAGAAACTAAGTGCGGCTTCTCGCAGATGACATTTCTACCACTATCGTACTTTCTAAACGTAAAACCGATGCTTCTAACAGTTCTCCATAATGTTGTTTTCGACACAACAATGTCATTTTCTGCTCTCAGTCGAATTTTCAGTTTTCTTAAAGTCACAGTTTCTTTGGAATCGAACATTTTACAAATTGCTCTTCTAATCACTTCCTTGTCAAAACTATCTACTACTTTCTTTCTTCCTAGCGTCCTAGTCTTGATTGAACTGGACACTCCGTTAGCTTTAAGCACTTGTTTGAAAAAGCGTTTGCTTATACCCAATGCGTGAATAGTTCTCTTTTCTGGCTTTGAGATGCTTCGATACAGTTTTCCACGCTTAGCTTCTATGCAAAAATATTTATACACCTTTATTGCCACTGATTGCAATGTAAGGAACTTTACTTTTATATCCATTGACTAACAGATCACAAATTTAACGAAATTACCCAATAATTAGGATACGCCGTTGCACATAAATCACAACAAAACGACAGGAAATGGATGCACCGGATATAAAATTATAACTATGACGCGTTTTATGTGTTTTTTAGTGCTTAAAACAGGGAAATTGGCGCGCATTACGTTCAAGATGACAAGTCCGTGGGTGCTCACTCATATGAAGCGGTAATTCCTTCAAATATATGGTTTGACCAAAATGCCTTAAATTTGTATACTTCAAATAAAGAATATTTAAAACTATACGTTTGTTGGTGAGGAAATGAATGTACTTCTTGGGACCAAAAAATCACAAGACCATATGCAAAATTTCAGCATTATCAATCAATTGGTTGCAGAGATATGGAATTTTAAACACCTTCAAAATATTTTGAAACGACCAATAGAGTGCTAGACTATTGGTCGTTTCAAAATATTTTGAAGGTGTTTAAAATTCCATATCTCTGCAACCAATTGATTGATAATGCTGAAATTTTGCATATGGTCTTGTGATTTTTTGGTCCCAAGAAGTACATTCATTTCCTCACCAACAAACGTATAGTTTTAAATATTCTTTATTTGAAGTATACAAATTTAAGGCATTTTGGTCAAACCATATATTTGGAGGAATTACCGCTTCATATGAGTGAGCACCCACGGACTTGTCATCTTGAACGTAATGCGCGCCAATTTCCCTGTTTTAAGCACTAAAAAACACATAAAACGCGTCATAGTTATAATTTTATATCCGGTGCATCCCATTTCCTGTCGTTTTGTTGTGATTTATGTGCAACGGCGTATCCTAATTATTGGGTAATTTCGTTAAATTTGTGATCTGTTAGTCAATGGGTATAAAAGTAAAGTTCCTTACATTGCAATCAGTGGCAATAAAGGTGTATAAATATTTTTGCATAGAAGCTAAGCGTGGAAAACTGTATCGAAGCATCTCAAAGCCAGAAAAGAGAACTATTCACGCATTGGGTATAAGCAAACGCTTTTTCAAACAAGTGCTTAAAGCTAACGGAGTGTCCAGTTCAATCAAGACTAGGACGCTAGGAAGAAAGAAAGTAGTAGATAGTTTTGACAAGGAAGTGATTAGAAGAGCAATTTGTAAAATGTTCGATTCCAAAGAAACTGTGACTTTAAGAAAACTGAAAATTCGACTGAGAGCAGAAAATGACATTGTTGTGTCGAAAACAACATTTTGGAGAACTGTTAGAAGCATCGGTTTTACGTTTAGAAAGTACGATAGTGGTAGAAATGTCATCTGCGAGAAGCCGCACTTAGTTTCTATGAGGAGTAAATATTTACGTGAAGTACGGGAAATGCGTAACCAAGGTTATGATATTGTATTTCTAGATGAATCTTGGATAAATTCTCACCACACAAGTGCAAAGGAATGGCAGTTATCAGATGGAAGTATTAAAAGATGTGTACCCACTGGAAAAGGACAGCGTATTATAATGGCACATGCAGGCAGCCGAAAAGAAGGGTTGGTGAAAAATGCAGAACTTATATTCACCTCTAATTATACTGACAACAGGGACTATCACACCGAGATGAATGGCCATATATTTAGAGAGTGGATTGAAAATACTCTTCTTCCAATTCTAGACAGACCATCCTGTCTGGTAATGGACAACGCGTCGTACCACAACGCTGTGGCAGAAGAAGACAAAATTCCTACATCTACCAGTACAAAAGATGTTATAAAGATTTGGCTAAGAAAGGAAGGAATTCCATTTAACGAGGGATTTTTGAAACCTGAATTACTGTCACTTGTTAAGAAATCGCAAAAGACCAAAGTATTCCAAATAGACAAAATCATTCAACAGCATGGTCATACATGCTTGAGACTGCCCCCTTATCATCCACAATTAAACCCCATTGAACTCGTTTGGGCAAAAATTAAAGGGCAGGTGGCAGCTGAGAATACAAGTTTTAAACTATGCGATATAAAAGGACTGACATATGCTGCTCTATCACAGATTGACAAAGATTTTTGGTGCAAATGTGAAGATCATGTCTTAAAAGAAGAAAATGACTATTGGAAAAAAGATGGACTATCGTTCGTTCAGCCCAGATTAGTAATCAACATGTTAGACTCCTCTGATTCAGAATAAATGAAATAATAATGGACGTTTTATATGTCCGCATGATCAATCTTTAGCTAAAGTTGATAACGTTTTGAAAATGTAAAGATTCTTGATATGTGTACTGCAGGCATGCAAAGAAACTAAATCACTTTCATATGTCTTGTTTACGTAAAATAATGAAAGTCACATGGAAAGACATAAAACGAACAATGTAGCTCTTTACAGTGAAGAGGATCCCGTGCTTACATCGGACTCTTTAGTCACATGTGTACCCATAAACAATAACTTTGCTTGATATGTCATGCTCGTTATCGCTCGCAACGGATAATTAATTTTTTTAAATGTATTCTTTGTTGTATATTGTTTAAATAGTTTTCATTAATGGAACTGTTTATACGCTGATTTGTTTTAGACCGTCTGTAAAGGCTATAACATTGACATTCTCATAGTATTTTAAAGAAAGTAAACAATAGAAAGTAAACAGTTGATAAACGCCTCCAACTTCCAAGTTGTGTAGAGACGCCTATGTCGAGAAGCTGATTTCCATTAATGTACGGTAAATTATTTTCTCCAGAGCAAAAAGATCCGTAAATTCACTGAGATCAAAGGAAAGTGCTGCTTCATGATGAAGCATACTTCCTACATCATTAAATTTTGTGAAATCGGTGGGACCTTGGAAAAACAAGGCCAGATGCAAAAAATCAAGTTTGTAAGTGCAGGAAAGAGGAGATATTTCATGTTAATCGTGAACATTTAGATTTGAAACGACCAATAGTAGACTACTAGCAGTGACTCCGTAGAGTAGTGTAGTAAAGTAAAGAGCCCCCGTCACGCCAAGTGGCGTATAGGGAATATGGTGTTAATGACCATAAATGTTACAGACCTTCAGCACATGATTTTTGGGGTAATGTGGTCGGTATTACGCCCGTGCCGCTTTACTTTCCCAGAAATAATCCGGTACCCATTTAAGGCTGGGTGAACCCGGAAGTCGTCGGTTGGGATCGAACCCTGTCTCTTGTCCTTTGTAGTCCAGTTCACTAACCACTGAGCTATCACGGCTCCCATGATCTATCTGCTATAAGATTATCAATTTTTAATTTACCAATATGAATATATTTTGAAAATGTCATGCCATTTCATATTTCGAGGAAAACAAAACAATCTCATTTTTCAAGTAGGCAACTTAGTCCCAATGTTATCAATGAGACAGTCTGGGCCAGGGACCTACTATAACCTACTTTGTGAAGACAACTACCGACCAGCCACAATCACATCCCTAAACCTACATAACTATGTGAAGACAACAACCGACCAGCTACAATCACATCCCAGGACCTACATAACTATGTGAAGACAACAACCGACCAGCTACAATCACATCCCAGGACCTACACAACTACGTGAAGACAACGACCGACCAGCTATAATCACATCCCAAGACCTACACAACCACGTGAAGACAACAACAACTGATCAGCCATAACTACAACAAAGGACCTACATAACTACGTGAAGACAACTGCTGATCAGCCATACTACAACAAAAGACCCACATAACTACGTGAAGACAACAACTGACCAGCTGCAATAACACCATAGGAACTACATCACTACGTGAAGACAACAACTGACCCGGCACAATCACACCCTATGACCTCCCTTAACTACGTAAAGACAACAATAGATCAGGTGGACATCATCAATACCCGTCGGGAAGTGGGAAGGACACAGGACTTCGACAACCATGAGTCCACGTCACTCATTCGGATGAAGGAGATTGGAGTTAAGATGGCACAGATAGAAACGAGAAACTTAGTGGGCGTGTAAGAAGACTTATCAACCAACATAGAACTGGAGTCATCAGTCGCTGAACACAGCGAGACTTGATGAGGAGGGGATCTGAGCACCTATGAACATGTTTGGAGTGCAATGATGGCCCGCTAATAACTCAATAACAACCGACCAGCTAAAATAACACACCAGGGACCTACATAACTACGTGAAGACAACAACTGACCAGGCACAATTATACCCCATGACCACCGTAACTACGTAAAGACAACAACTACTGAGTTAAGTGCTCTGTGTACACCGTGAGCTGTGCACTTCATCCGTTTTGATCGTGTTTCGATATTACGATTGTTAACAATGAATGACGATATCGTATGACAGGGAACCGATGGCTGTATTCACTTTCTGCGCGGATTCGCCTATTGTCTTTTGGCCTGTGATGAGGCTGCTATGATGGGAACTACATCTCTACCTTTCTTTGTTTGGGAGATGAGATAGTAATTCGGATGATTCCACTGGCACGGGCGGTTGAGCAATTATTATGGATTTTAATTCGTTTGCTGTGATACCGGGGCCTTCCATAACCATGTTAGACAACAACTGACCAGCTACAACCACACCACCATGAATTACATGAAGACAACAACTGACCAGCCAGAACCACACTCCCATGGACTACATGAAAACAACTGATCAGTCACAACCACAACCCCAGGGACTACATGAAGACAACAACTGATCAGCCACAACCACAACCCCAGGGACTACATGAAGACAACAACTGATCAGTCACAACCACAACCCCAGGGACTACATGAAGACAACAACTGATCAGTCACAACCACAACCCCAGGGACTACATGAAGACAACAACTGATCAGCCACAATCACAACCAGGATCATAATTTTGTTTTCTGTTTACATTCTGTTCCCGTTGTTCTTTTTAACATTCCTTAACCTTCTCCGTGCATGAAACATTTCGCATTATTTCCCTCGTGTCAATTCAATCAGTGCTCTTGGCTCATTCGGAAAGGAAAGCCATAGGGTAGAACCCCAACAATTATAACGGTGGATTTAACTGACTTTTAACTACAGTAATAGTTCATTAAAGTTAATGTCCGTTTTATTTTTTTTATTGATTAGTCATAGCTGAACTGCATTTCATTTATTAGCGCAGCCGCAGCGAGTAGAACGATCAAGCCGAGAGTGAGAGTCTGGCAGTGGCCGCCTAGTTCCAGCCACTCAGACCTTCTTCTCTATACAGACCCGAGGCCGTAGAGAATTTCTCAGAAATCGTTGGAAGGAAAGGTTGTCAATAAAGCAGGAGAATGGAATATCAATATGTTTATAGTTAATAGGAATTTAATATTTGATAGACAAATGAACAATATGTATAATATTATTGTATATTATTATGGATTAGTCACTGACACTGGATATACTTAAAATACAGACCGAGTTTGACACTCAAAAACAACTGCCTACACTTTAATTCCGAGTTTAATACAATTCGTTCCTCGCTCAATTCTTTACAGACAGTAATTATTTGTCTATTCCTTTACCTGCTAATTTTACGGAACATGACTGTTATTTTCAAGAATGTATTGAATTCTTGATCTGTAAATCATCGCGTATAAAATAAAGTTGAATATATATGAAGTTGTTTTTGAAGAAGTTGCGTTGACTACTCAGTCACTCAGTGATTGAGATGAGACTATTTATTCTGGATCTCTACTTACTAAACCAGGAATATATATATTATTATCCTCTTCATTGTGATCGCCTGTGTAATATTATTATGTAATGTTAAAACAAGACAAAAGTAAAGTTGTGGGCATTATAGTGTTGATTACAATTAAATTGACGTTTTAGAGTACTGAAAGCTCAGTCCCAGTTATTTTATTTACATTTTATAGTTATAATTTATCATGTATGTGCCAAAGAACCAGGCTAGTGGTATATATATTTTACTGTTGTCAAAAACAATATCATTAGGGACTTGTAGTTAGAAAATGGCATCAGAAAATGGCTTCCTGGATATCCATATATGTGGGCCATGCCGTTCAGAATTCAGTGACATTAGTAAGTTTATCCAGCACAAAAAGAATGTTATCTTTCTGTGGCAAGAGGGCAGCAAGGACAGGCACCAGACCTGTCTCATTTGACGGAACAGTGTATCCAACATTTGCATTCTTCCGACGGGCTTGAACTTCAGGTGGTGAATACGGAATTTCACCCTGAAACTTACCATTATTCTGCTGTTTCTGCACCAGAAAGTTTACAAAATGAAGATGCTTCCCAGACCGCAGTACAGATATCTGTGTCCTCTGCTTTAAATGGAACAGAACATTTTGTGCCAGATTGTCCCAGGAAGGATCATCCCCATTATTTCTATTCACTAAATTCACCACTAGTTTCTGAACACAAGAACTTGGATGTAGCTACACTGTATTCGTATTCATGGTCAGCTGAGCCTGATATTAAAACAATTCCAGCAACCATGGGACATGCTGCAGACAATGAACTAGCACTTGTTACGGATGCCGCAGCCCACATAAAAAATTCAATGAATGTTGAAAATGCTTCAGAAGAGCCCAAAAATAATTTAGACATCTCAACTGATAACATCGCTGTTTACGTTATGAGCTCTAAATCTTTTGCTTCATCGATTGGAACTCAATCAAAATATAACCATAATTCAAGAGGTAAATCACTTTCAGATTTCAGTTCGGGGTCAGTGTGGCCTGAGTCACATTCAGAGTCAGACCAGCAGAGCCACATGTTAGATGCATTTGCTAGTGTAACCACAAGTCCCACTGCTAGCTCTAAAAGATCGTTTATAAACTTTGATGGAGGAGAGCAACATAATGATCTTATGTATTTTCAACAAGAGAGTGCAGGATCAGAACTACAGAAGCCTGTTGGTGGTTCAGGTTTTTACAGTGATGTAGAGTTAGTTCCTGGCTCAAATAATTCAACCCCTTGTCCTGAAGATTTGGAAGTAGGTCACATCTCTGCAGCGATGTTCGGAAAGAAAAAGCAGCAAGAAGACTTCAAGGTAGTGGTAAGCTTAAGCAATACCCAAACCAATGCCACAGCTTCCGTTGTTTCACAATCTGACTCGTACTTAAAAATATTGCTTGATGATGTTGACAGTGCCAATGGGTATATTAGGGAAAGTACAGTAGATGCCCCAATCAAAGATATTAAGAACGAGATAGATGTTCAAAGCAGACGAAGAATCTCTGATGAAAAAAGAGAGCGACATTTAGGTGTCTCTGAAGATATGGCTTCATCAATGAAGGTGTCTACAAATGGTGCTACAAATCAAAAGTTGGAGTCAAGACAAACAACTGCAAAGCAGGTAATATGTTTATTTGCTGTGTGTTAATTATAGCATAGTACTGTGTTTATATGAATAATTTTTCAGGTTTTGTTTCAAAGTTTGTAAGATATAATTTTACACAGTACTAGGTTATCATAATTTGAATTATAATTAAAATTACGGAAAAGTACCAGTCAAATACTAGTGGATAAAGAGATACAACGAAGACGAATACATTGGATAGGACACACTGCAGAAGCCAACTGAAAGTATTATGCAACAGGTCCTTTTTTGGAATCCACAGGGGAAGAGACAAAGAGGAAGACCAATGAAAGCAGAGATGAAGAGGATGTGGAAGACATGGAATGATCTTAAAAGAGTGGCAAGAAATAGAACGGCTTGAAAAGTGTTTGTTGAAGACTTATGCTCCACAGTGAGCTGAAAGGTAGAAGAAGGTTATCATAGTTGTAGAGTATTGTAGTATATGTGTTTTAAGTGGCCTCAGTAACACATGCTTTCTCTTCCAAACTTTTAATTCCTATTTGACTTTCAATGTCTTTAGAAATAAATGCTTGCATTTAAAACATACCTCAGACTGATATCAGTGTGAAACTGTTGAGCATCATCTTTTTTAATGTCCAATTTTTGACAATGTTGTCAACCATTTCGTTCTCAAAGGTCTCATAAATAAAATACTCTAAATGTGGTAGGAAAACAACTCACACACAAATTTATAGATACCACTACATAGCATTGAAATCAGTGGGTACAGGCTCAAGGACTGTTGTATCAATAACTAATTACCATAAACAAAATTCAAGCACATATTTTTTTAATGCAAAGTGGAAACAAAATATTTCAAATAAAATAAAATGCTGTGTGAAGAGACCAACAAGATTATATTTCCATCTTGACGCAGAAATCGAAGCAATAAAGTTGCCAATAGAAAAACTGCTGAACAATAATCTTGACCCACAATCTGTTGTGTTTCTGACAGATGCAAGATCAACACTCCAAACACTACAATCCAGAAAATTACCACATCTGCAGACCTTATTGACTGAACTCTGCTACCATATCCCAGATCACCCTGGGATAAATCAAATCTCACTGGGGAATACCAGGAAATGAGAATACAGACAAGCTGCAAAGGAAGGCACAGTATATAAACAACCAAATCAGCATTTACATATCATAAGATGAAATAGATAATCAAATCAATCAGAAGACCACAGTCCAAAATCAAGACACCTACCATAATATAAATAGATGGCAACAAGTTATCATTATACACCTCAGAACAGGGCACAATCGACCCCATAGTCACATGTATACAAAATTCAAGATCGGCATCCCAGCTACATATACATGTTGACAGGTGCCCCACTGCTGAACACATACTTCAAGACTCTACTGAATGGTTATGTTGGTTATGTTTATGGAAGGCCTATGTGTTACTGCAAACCATATATAAATATAGAAAGCCACAAAGAAACTTTGGATTCGAGAGAAAAATATCCAGTACCTATGATCACTTCCGGTGTGTGACTGTGCTGGCAACACGATGCAATTTTCGATGGGAGTCAAATTTAAATTATAAGTGAATTTCAATGCCCGTAGTAAAAGAAATTCAAGCGTTCTTGTGTGTGATTTTGGACGGATTTATTTATGATTTATTCTGACAGTTTGTGTGGGATATAAGTAGAATTGCCATCCATTGTGCTATTACTACCCTTTCTAAATCACATTTAAGAAAGATCAATATATGTGAGATGCAATGCTTGAGAAAAGTAACAAACAACACAAGAAGAGATAGAATACCAAATGAAACCATAAGAAAAATGGTAGGAACAAAACCCTGCCAAGAATATATAGAACAACAACAACTTAAATGGTTTGGCCACCTGGTCAGAATGAATCCTCACCAATCACCATCAAGGGCGTTCTTCTCAAGAATGCAAGGGAAAAGACCAAGAGGAGGACCCAGAAGAAGATGGATAGATGCAGTGACAGAGACATGTAACAACAAAGGAAAATCACTAATTCAGACAGTTCGAGCAGCTCAAGAGCGACAAATGATATAAACCACAACACCTTTTAGGTACCAGTGAAAAGAGAAAAGAAAGACCTATGACAGGATTTTAATCCAAGAGCTTCTTGTCCAGAGGCCAATGGCTTACCTCTAGGTAACTAGCCGCAGACATGGGTGAAAACAGAGTTACTCTTCTTATTGCTCTCTTGTTTAACTTTGCTGCAAATGCCTTCATAGAACCACAGGAAGCTTTGACCAAATATCCTGTTAATGTTTTCATAGACCCTATTTTTTGAGTGCTCGCTCTCTCTCTCTCTCTCTGTCTCTGTCTCTCTCTCTCTCTCTCTCTCAGTCTCTGTCTCTCTCTCTCTAGCTCATCAAGTAAGTATTAAGTATTTTAAGAAAAATTCTTATTTTGGTCTTGATGATTTCAAACAACCTTCTTTGAACATTACACCATAGGGGTTGGGAAAGTCCACCACAGGTGGTGGGAATTTAGAAAAAAAAAAAAGAATTTGTGGTTTCCTCATGGCTTTACCCTCCTCCGGTCTCTGGGTAGTGAGATCTGATGTCTGGCCCTCTCTAGGTAGTGAGATCTGATGTCTAGCCTTCTCTGGGTAGTGAGATCTGATGTCTAGCCTTCTCTAGGTAGTGAGATCTGATGTCTAGCCTTCTCTGGGTAGTGAGATCTGATGTCTAGCCTTCTCTAGGTAGTGAGATCTGATGTCTAGCCTTCTCTGGGTAGTGAGATCTGATGTCTAGCCTTCTCTGGGTAGTGAGATCTGATGTCTAGCCTTCTCTAGGTAGTGAGATCTGATGTCTAGCCTTCTCTGGGTAGTGAGATCTGATGTCTAGTCTTCTCTAGGTAGTGAGATCTGATGTCTAGCCCTCTCTGGGTAGTTAGATCTGATGTCTAGCCCTCTCTGGGTAGTTAGATCTGATGTCTAGCCTTCTCTAGGTAGTGAGATCTGATGTCTAGCCCTCTCTGGGTAGTGAGATCTGATGTCTAGCCTTCTCTAGGTAGTGAGATCTGATGTCTAGCCTTCTCTGGGTAGTGAGATCTGATGTCTAGCCTTCTCTAGGTAGTGAGATCTGATGTCTAGCCTTCTCTAGGTAGTGAGATCTGATGTCTAGCCTTCTCTAGGTAGTGAGATCTGATGTCTAGCCTTCTCTGGGTAGTGAGATCTGATGTCTAGCCTTCTCTGGGTAGTGAGATCTGATGTCTAGCCTTCTCTGGGTAGTGAGATCTGATGTCTAGCCTTCTCTGGGTAGTGAGATCTGATGTCTAGCTCTCTCTGGGTAGTGAGATCTGATGTCTAGCCCTCTCTGGGTAGTGAGATCTGATGTCTAGCCCTCTCTGGGTAGTGAGATCTGATGTCTAGCCCTCTCTGGGTAGTGAGATCCGATGTCTAGCCCTCTCTAGGTAGTGAGATCCGATGTCTAGCCTTCTCTGGTTAGTGAGATCTGATGTCTAGCCCTCTCTGGGTAGTGAGATCTGATGTCTAGCCCTCTCTAGGTAGTGAGATCCGATGTCTAGCCCTCTCTGGTTAGTGAGATCTGATGTCTAGCCCTCTCTGGGTAGTGAGATCTGATGTCTAGCCCTCTTTAGGTAGTGAGATCTGATGTCTAGCCCTCTCTGGGTAGTGAGATCTGATGTCTAGCCCTCTCTAGGTAGTGAGATCTGATGTCTAGCCCTCTCTGGGTAGTGAGATCTGATGTCTAGCCCTCTCTAGGTAGTGAGATCTGATGTCTAGTCCTCTTTAGATAGTGAGATCTGATGTCTAGCCCTCTCTGGGTAGTGAGATCTGATGTCTAGCCCTCTCTAGGTAGTGAGATCTGATGTCTAGCTCTCTCTAGGTAGTGAGATCTGATGTCTAGCCCTCTTTAGGTAGTGAGATCTGATGTCTAGCCCTCTCTAGGTAGTGAGATCTGATGTCTAGCCCTCTCAGATAAACACGAAAAACATAAGTACACCAATGCACTCACGCATGTTAAACAACTCTTGACAGTTAAAAGTTGAAAAAAGTATGCCAAAAATGGCCGCTGCCTGAGCAGAAATTGTTAAGCAAATCTACCCATGCTGAATATGGATGTGACGGACTGAAAGGCACAGATATCACAGCTTTCTTGTAAATTAGCAATACAATACAACGACCCCCACATAACGGGTGAATGCTAAGAAGAAAAACAGAAAACCTTCCGAACTCACACAGAGCTTGAGATGACCATACGAGACTGACTTGTATTCACTCATTTTATTCAATTCATCTTTATTTCACATTTTATAAGCTTTCTAACTGGATTCTTCCAGTTTGTCCCACCACTTCCGAAGCGTTACAGTATATCTTTGACCTGCCTTATTCATTTCAACCTCTCCTTCTCCCCAATAAATTTTGTGTTTATTTCATGTGCTCTTTTTTCTGAGTCATAGTTCACACATCGCTCAAAAGATCATTAGCCATAACTCACACATCATCCAACATTGGGTGATACATTATTAGGTCATCGTTACTGCTAATATTTTTATCTATATCATTCATTTCCATAATCTCACCCCCATAATTTGCATATTTGATGCTTTTTTTATACATATCCCAGCATTCAGTCTGCTACACAAGATGCAATGGCTGTTAAGCAATAAATGTCATGTTAGTAATGGCTAATCCTGTCACAGATGGTTTCTTTAAATAGTTCAAGTGTTAAAGTTTTTATTTCTAGTTTGTTGTTTGTCTGTTGAACTGTACAAAGATATAGTTGAATGTACAAAGATATGGTTAAATGTACAAAGATATGGTTAAATGTACAAAGATATGGTTAAATGTATAAAGATATGTTTAAATAGGTAAAGATATGGTTTAATGTACAGACACATGGTTAAATGTAAAGAGATATGTTTAAATGTACAAAGATATGGTTAAATGTACAGAGATATAGTTAAATGTACAAAGATATGTTTTAATGTACAGAGATATGTTTAAATGTACAAAGATATGGTTAAATTTACAAAGATATGGTTAAATGTACAAAGATATGGTTAAATGTACAAAGATATGGTTAAATGTACATAGAAAGTTTAGTGCAAACCTTGGCAAATGTTAATAGCACTTTTTGATGGTAGGAATAAATTATATTAATCATAAAATAGGGGTAGATAAGAGTTTTGTTAAAGAGTTCCCGGGGAAGGTAGAAAAGAAATGGTCAAATATACTTGGAGAAGACAGATGGAAGCTGAAATGAAGAGGATGTGGAAGACATGGAATGATCTTTAAAAAATGGCAAGAAACAGAACGGCTTGGAAAGTGTTTGTTGAAGACCTATGCTGTACAGGGAACTGAAAGTGTTTGTTGAAGACCTATGCTGTACAGGGAACTGAAAGTGTTTGTTGAAGACCTATGCTGCACAGGGAATTGAAAGTGTTTGTTGAAGACCTATGCTGTACAGGGAACTGAAAGTGTTTGTTGAAGACCTATGCTGTACAGGGAACTGAAAGTGTTTGTTGAAGACCTATGCTGTACAGGGAACTGAAAGTGTTTGTTGAAAACCTATGCTGCACAGGGAACTGAAAGTGTTTGTTGAAGACCTATGCTACACAGGGAACTGAAAGTGTTTGTTGAAGATCTATGCTCCACAGGGAGCTGAGAGTGCTTGTTGAAGACCTATGCTCCACAGGGAACTGAAAGGAAGAAGAAGAATATAAGGATATTAGTAGGAGAAGTAAAGTGTCTCCTTTCCTCCTAGTCATCGAAATAGCCCTGGGCAAGGTGGCAAATCTGTTTAGGCTTAGGTCAGCAATTCGTGAAGCCTTTTATTTGGTGGCTTGAGTTATTGAGTTATTTGCGGGTCATCATCATTGCACTCCGAACATGTCCATAGGTGCTCAGATCCCCTCCTCAGCAATTCCCTCAGTGTCCAGCGACTGACGACTCCAGTTCTATGTTGGTTGATAAGTCTTCTTACACGGCCACCAAGTTTCTCATTTCTGGCCGTGCCCATCTTAACTCCCATTTCCATCATCCGAAGAAGTGACGTTGATCTATGTTTGTCGAAGTCCTGTGCTCTTCCAACATCTCGAAGGGCATTGATGATGTCCGCCCGATCCATCGGTTGCCCGTCCTCAACGACAGCGCAGCTAGCCAACCTGTCCGCTCTCTCATTTCCCCGTACTCCCGCATGTCCAGGGACATAGACAAGGTGACCTTACGTATTTTGGATTTCTGCAACGACTCTACCCATTGCATGCGTACAAAGCCCGCCTCCACTTTTTTTATCATGCTCATCGAATCACTCAGTATACATGCGTGGATGTAGTCTTGTGACTCTAACCATTTGAATGCCTTGGTCACTGCCATCACCTCCATTGTCATGCTACTCGTGGTCATGGCGTATGCACCACTGTCTTCCTTGGCTATTCTGCCTGCTGAGCGTGCTGTAAATGCCCATGCACTTCTTTCGTGTCGTCTTACAGATCCGTCTGTATAGATGACTGCATCTTTCTCATCGGTATTATCGCAGATGAGACCGTTTACCTCAGCATTAACCATGACCGGGTTCTGTTCCCTACTTTTCCTGTCGAGTGTGACAATACATGAGAAAGTTCCCTTGAATGACGTAGGCACCTGTATCCACTCCTCACCAACGCTGATATTGGTAAGCCCACAGACCTGTTTGATGACATCTTCTGCCCGGCCCACCCATGATTTGCCTCTTTTTAGCCTGGTACCTTTCTCTGTGTTGAGCACGTGGTGCAATGGATGCTCTGTATCTGTACTAATCTTCAGGTATGCTCGTGCTCTCCAGATCTTGATTCTGTCATCCATGGTTGGAAAGTCAAGAAGATACCTCATTGCTACACAGGGAGTGTCCCTCGTACATCCCAGGATAATGCGCATGGCTTCATTTTGTATTTTCTCCAGCCTATCAATTTGAGTTTTTTTCCCATCCACACTCGGAGGTTATAGATATAACAAAGAGACATGGCTCAATGCGGCAGTATTTGCCTATGACGTCTTCGAAGGCTTCCACAGACGAGAGGAGACATGTGCTGCTGCTATAGATCTTGAGGATGCATACAACAGGGTACCATTTGAATATCTCATGCATATGCTTCTCAAACTGGCGGTGAACCCCTTCCTCATTAGATGGATCGCCGCGGCACTGTTTCAGAGGAAGGTGATACTCAGATGTGGAAGTTGGTCTTCCGAGCCAACATCCATTTGTCCTGGGCTGCCACAAGGCTCACCATTGTCACCAGTTCTATTTAACGTGTACACAATAACGATCATGGCCCAACAGCTGGATGGGAGGGGAAGAACTATGACTTTTGCTGATGATATTCTGGTATATCGACAGGAAAGAGACAGACGGGGAATCGCCTCCACAATGCAAGACGAACTCGATCGCATTTCTTCCTGGTGTGGGGTTTCAGGTGCCTTGGTTAATCCTAATAAAGCATCAGTTTCATGGTTCTCCCTTAACAATCATATCGTTAATACGACCACACCGGTAGTACGAATGGGAGCTGATGAGGTGACCAGGGACAAGTTGATGACATACCTCGGAGTTAAGTTTGATCGCAGCCTGTGTTTTCAGGACCACATCGACCATGTGATAACAAAATCCCGCAAAGGATTAGCTGCCTTGAAGGTCATGGCAGCTGCCAACATCGAGCAGAGGCTACTTATTCTTCTGTTCCAGGGATTAGTCCTCGCACCAATCGAGTATGCCCTGGCCATTCTTACTGTCAGTACGACTCAAATTGATAGGTTGGTGGCTTGAGTAGTCTAGAAATGGTGGCCTGAGGACTTGAAGGAACAGAATCAAAGCCCATCAGAAGTGTTGGTGATTTTTCAAATTAGGAAAAATTAATCTGTGATTTCTTTATGATGTTACTGTCCCCTTATCTCTTGAATAGTAAGATCCAATATCTAGTCCTCTCAGATGACGGCAGTAAACAGGAGGACCTGTGTTCACTCGTGCAAATTAAAGATATCTTTGCAGTAAAAGAGGTAAAGAGCCCCATCATGCCACGTGGCATATAGGAAATATGATGTTAGTGACCATAATATTTATAGACCTTCAGCACATTATTTTTGGGGTAATGTGGTCGGTATTACACCCATGCTGCTTTACTTTCGCGATAAAAAAATCAGGTACCCATTTAAGGCTGAGTGAACCTGAAAGCCGTCGATCAGCTCTTGTCCTTTGTAGTCCAGTTCACTAAGCACTGAGCTATCGTGGCTTCCGAAAAAGAGCCCCGTCACACCAAGTGGCGTATAGGGAATATGGCGTTAGTGACCATAATTTCTCTGCCTCTTTTACTTTGTATTTTCCCTTCCAAGATTACTTTTAGTAGGCTTTCATGTCTTTTAACATGGCCCAAAAATCTTTTTGTCTTATTTGAATTATATTTAGTAGTTCTCTTTTCATTTTTAATTGTTTTAAGACTTCATCGTTTGTTTTATTTCCATCCAATTTACCTATTCTTCTATATATCCACATTTCAAAGGCTCCAATTTTCTGTTCTGTTTTCTTGTCTAATGTCCATGTTTCTGCACCATACAAGAATGTTGAGAAGATGTAACATTTTGCTATTCTTAGTTTTAGCCCTGGTGTTATTTGTTTTGATGTAAGTATATTTTCCGTTTATTCTGCATAAATTATTTTATTTTACTTAATCAGTTTGTTCATGTATTTTTTTTACTTGTGAACACTAGCAAATTTATATTCTTTTCTTGTAGGTCACTAGTGGCAACATGACAGGCAGCCTTTTGTCTCAGCCGTCGTCAGAGATAACTTCGGCAGCATCTTTGACAAGCTACAAGGCAATTTTTACCAGCCCTTCATGTGGAGGACACAGACTAATAACAACTCAGACAGAGAACTCTGGGCCCATAAACTGCTCTGTACAAGGCTTTTCTAATTTAAGAAAACAGCTTTTCTCTTTGGGCTCCAGCAGTTTAGTTTCTAAGTCTGTTGAATATAAAAATATATCAGCGACAATTCAAAACCAGGGTAAAGAGTGTAATGGGCTGCCTAATTCTAATGCTAGTCCACTTATACTGGGTAAGACATCAGAGGGACAAATAAACGATGAGACAAATGTGAATCAATTGACAAGAGATACACTTAAACAAGAAATAAATCTCAATCATGATTTAACAATGTCAACCATTTTGAACCATGCCAGAAATACCGCACAAACAGCATTAAAACCAACAAATAGAATAAATAATTCATTTCCTTCAATGACCACTCCCTTGAATAATTCACTGATCAATTCATCTAAGGTGCAGCCATCTTTACTTACAAATGTGGAACAACAGCATCATCCCATAAGCACAAATTTCAACATTGAAATGGGTTTAGTTGACGGTTCAACCCATATTATAGAAGATTCTCCAGTATTAGTTGTGAGCAACCTTAGTGGCTCACAAGCGTACGCAGGGCAGTGTTTGAGCAGTAATTACCATGTAGATACTAATTCTGGAACAAAGATAGAGCTTCCATTGATGACCGAGAAAGATGAATCCCCCGAAGCTTCATCTTTGGCAAGTACCAGTAACGCTTCTGTTCTTATGATCTATAAAAACAATGAAGGTCGCATCATTATGATCCCTAAAGTGCTATATAGCACTGCACTTCAAAACGTTTCACAGTCAGCAGAAGTGGTTCAAGTGGTTAGAGCAGCCACTAACAAGATAAAATTACCCTTTGGAAATGTGTCCCAAAATTCTAATCACATTCAACAGCAGATTTCAGACTCTGCCGTCCACATCGATGCGATGAATGAAAGTAATAATTCAACTGTCATTTCACAGCATTATTATATCCAGAACGTGGATGCTAATTTGATCAACTCTGGCCAAGTTCTGTCCAATGTTGACGGCAACACAAGTCTAGACAGTTGTTTAACTAGTTCAGGAGGTTCTTATTTAGTAAACCAAACCACTGGCATTTCTTCAAACAATACTCTCTACAAGTCTCCCACAAACAATGTAGCCTTGACACATAAAACTCCTGTCTCCACCCCCAGGCAAAGCGAATCAACAACTTTGGAAAAAGAGAAATACATTATCAAGCCAAAGAAAATAGATGGATCTTCTAAAAATTCTATAGAACATTCAAATGTAAACAAAACTCTTCAGACATCTACATTGAAAGGTAAATTTTTATAGAAATTAATTTCCCTCTTTTGGATCTAGGATAACAATTGATTAATGCACCTTTAGCTTGTCACTTTTACCTAATTGCTTGGTAATTAAAAGGATTGTGGTTGTTTATGTAATTCTTCTTCTACCTTTCAGCTCACTGTGGAGCATATGTCTTCAACAAACACTTTCCAAGCCATTCTGTTTCTTGCCATTCTTTTAAGATCATTCCATGTCTTTCCCATCATCTTCATCTCTGCTTCCATCTGTCTTCTCCAAGAATATTTTGGTCTTCCTCTTTGTCTTTTTCCTTGTAAGTAAGTAAAGTACCCCCGTCATGCCAAGTGGCGTATAGGGAAATATGGTGTTAGTGACCCTATATTTTACAGACCTTCTGCACGTGATTTTTGGGGTAATGTGGTCGGTATTACGCCCATGCTGCTTTACTTTCCCAGAAAAAAATCCGGTACCCATTTAAGGCTGGGTGAACCCGGAAGCCATTGTTTGGGATCGAACCCTACCCCTTGTCCTTTGTAGTCCAGTTCACTAACCACTGAGCTATCGCGGCTCCCGTCTTTTTCCTTGGGGATTCCAAAAAAGGACCTGTTGTGTAACACTCTCAGTTGGCTTCTGCAGTGTGTGTCCTATCCAGCGCCATCGTCTTCACTGTATCTCTTTATCCACTGGTATTTGACTGGTACATTTCAATAATTCTATGTTAGTGATTTTGTCCTGCCATTTCCATCTTTTTATTCTGCGTAAGCATCCATTAATAAAAGTAAGTAAAAGTAAAGTACCCCCGTCACGCCAAGTGGCGTATAAGGAATATGGTGTTAGTGACCATAACTTTTACAGACCTTCGGCACATGATTTTTTGGGGTAATGTGGTCGGCATTACACCCGCACCGCTTTACTTTCCCAGAAAAAATCTGCTACCCATTAAAGGCTGGGTGAACCTGGAAACCGTCGGTCAGGATCGAACCTGACCTCTTGTCCTTTGTAGTCCAGTTCACTAACCACTGAGCTATCATGGCTGCCCATTCATTAATGAAGGTTGTTTATTTAATTAAATTCATTGACTGATTACATCTATTCCTTATCTGCACTTGGGATCCACAATAACTCAGAGGTTAGTGATTCGGACACAGCCTTAAATAGACACAGCCTTAAATAGACACAGCCTTAATTAGACACAGCCTTAAATAGGTACCGGATTTCTTTCAGGTGAAGAAAAGCAGCACAGGCATAATGCTGACCACATTACCCCAATAGTAGTGCTGAAGGTGTATAAACAAATATGGACGCTATCACTATATTCCCTATACATCACTTGATGTGACCAGGCTCTTTTCTTTCTGTAATCTGCACTTTTAAGCGTGGTAAGAGTAATAACAAGATGTGACTGAGCATCTGACTCTTGATCCACTCTTACAATGTGGTCCTAGAGTGCATTGTTATGTTGATCACACCATGCCCTACGAATGGTAACATCTGGCAAGTGTTATAACAACTCGTTTCACTACAAATTATATATATTCTGCAGCTTGCGAAACTGAATAAGAATGGCTTGTTGACTGATTGATTTATTGATTCAAAATATTAAATTTCAGCCTTGCTTTTCTGTTAAGAAATATTTGTGGCTTTTGCCTCATCATCAAGTAGCTACTGGCGTACGTGATCATGTCTCGACAACTTTCAATCCTCTTAGTTTGTCTGTTGTGTTCCTTCAATTTTCTGTCTCTATATTTGTTTATGAATTCTGTTGTTGGCTTCCTACCAAACCAATATTTTTTTGTGTGCAGTATCTTTTTTCTCTATTTCCTTCTGCTTCTCCCTGCAAATTTTTTCCTGTTTTAACAATATATTCCCAGATGTTACCTTCCTCTTGCATGGCACAAAATTGAAAGTTTCCTTTTGATGTAAATAATAACCCTCTTTTTGATTTGGTTTCTCTTAGAGTGTTCTCATTTATGTTTTTAGCTGTCCAAGGTATTTGCACATCCCATGGTGTCTCCACCTATCAGGGTGCAAGGTTTGAGTGATACAATGATTCCGAGAACTGTGCTGGCGGTAGCATAGCTACCAGTAGGTTCTCCCAAGCTGGACAGGTCAAGAGGTAGGAGCCAGACACACTGGTCCTCCAGGTTTGAGGTTTTGGCATTAGGCCAGCAGCCTGTACATAGAAAGATGACAAAATGCTGCAGAAACACAAGCAAGAGAACCTACCAATCAAGTCTTGGAGGAACGAACAGGGACCCTAGCAGAAATGCAGTCTGTGACGGACAGAGATGAAAACCAATTGAAAATGATAGAGGCTGGCAAATCCTGGCGAGAGTTGTCCATGCTTATTCATGATTGGATTAGATGGATATCTCTTGTAAGTATCCTACGCTCCGATCGGAGAGGATTTAAAAGTAAGAAGAAGGTATTCGCAACATTCTTCTTTAAAACCACATTTCTGTGGCCTCCAACAAATCCTCTTGTCCTCCATCATCTTGTAGTCCAGCTCTCACATCTATATATCAGTACTGGCTCCATATAGCACTGAATAATATTATTTCTTATTTTCCATTTATAAAGATGGGTTGTGTAACATATTTTTCTCATTCTTTTGAGTGCTGCCTTTGCCTGGGCTGTTCTGTATCTCACCACTTTTATACATCTACCATCTGACATTAATATTGTTCCTCAATTAACATCTATCTATCTATCTATTGACCTTTCGAGCCGTAACCGGCCCATAGGGCGTAGACCAAGATACACCTTCTCCTATATGAATTTTTGTTCTAGCAGTTTTCTTTTAAAGATATTTTATTAAATCTCGCCATCTGTCTCTGTTCTGTGCAAGCAGTTCTATCTCATTGAGGGAGCCGATTCCTGCTGCTCTTGCCTCTCTCATCAATGTTCTTCTCAGTGTCTCCCTGGGTCTTCCTCTTTTTCTTTTACCTGTTGTTTCCCATATGAGGGCTTGCTTCGCTATTCGATTATTATCTCTTCTCATCACATGTCCAACGTATGACCATCGTCTTTTCTTTATTACTGAAGATATTAGTGGTTGATTGGCGATTTCTCTAATTTCCTCGTTTGTTTTGAATTCGTTCCATTCTATACCAAGTATTTTCCTTAGACATTTATTTTCGAATGCGTTCAACTTTGTTTCTATATCTCTTGTTGCTTTCCAGCTTTCACACGCATACGTAAGGGTTGATAGTACATTTGATTTGAATAGCCTAAGTTTTGTGTGTTTCATTAACAACATCGTTTTTACGATAGCGGCTTGTTAAACCTCTGATCAACGGTTCAATACCAAGCCGGAGAAAAATAATTCCTCCATTTTGGAAACAACCGGAAACAGTCAATTAACATAGACCTCTTTTAATATTGTCTGATTAACTTTAATATCCACTTCATGGGGTTTGGGTGGTCTAGAGGTACAAAGTCAGTCTCAGGACAGGAAGGATCCGGATTCGAAGCCCACAAGAAGCGGCGGTGATTTTTTAAATATAGGGGAAAAATCCATGGTTTCTTTATGATGTTACCCCCCTCTGATCTCTGGGTAGTGAGATCCGATGTCTAGCCATCTGTGGGTAGTGAGATCCGATGTCTAGCCATCTCTGGGTAGTGAGATCCGATGTCTAGCCATCTCTGGGTAGTGAGATCCGATGTCTAGCCATCTCTGGGTAGTGAGATCCGATGTCTAGCAATCTGTGGGTAGTGAGATCCGATGTCTAGCCATCTCTGGGTAGTGAGATCCGATGTCTAGCCATCTCTGGGTAGTGATATCCGATGTCTAGCCATCTCTGGGTAGTGATATCCGATGTCTAGCCATCTCTGGGTAGTGAGATCCGATGTCTAGCCATCTCTGGGTAATCAGATCCGATGTCTAGCCATCTCTGGGTAGTGAGATCCAATGTCTAGCCATCTCTGGGTAGTGAGATCCAATGTCTAGCCAGCTCTGGGTAGTGAGATCCAATGTCTAGCCATCTCTGGGTAGCGAGATCCGATGTCTAGCCATCTCTGGGTAGCGAGATCTGATGTCTAGCCAGCTCTGGGTAGTGAGATCTGATGTCTAGCCATCTCGGATAACGGCAATAAACAGGAGGTCCTATGTGCACTTGCGCACGCTAAAGAACCCCTGGCAGTTAAAATAAAAAAGAGTAGACCATAAATATGGCCGCTGCCTGGGCAAAATTGTCAGCAGAAACCTACCCATGCCGTGGATCCCAAGCCGTGTTAAGGAGTTTGTGCACGTGGACCAGGGTTCTCCTCAGATTTTTTTAGATTCTCGAGGGGACATCGGAGCACCTATAAATTCGTTAGGTGTGCAATGATGATGATCCTAACAACAAACAAACAATGCATTTCCTTCCCCTGTCTATTACCAAAAAATCAGTTTTACCATCTGTTATGGTATTATTCAAATAAAATAGGGTGTTAGACAAGGTTGTATGCTGTCACCAGATTTGTTTAATATTTATAGTGAGATTATTTTAAGATCTGTAGAGGCATGCCTGAAATAACAATCTGAGGTCATAATATAAATAGTCTAAGATATGCTGATGATACAGCCTTAATCGCTAAGAGTGAAAATGAGTTACAAGAAATGTTAGATATTATAGTGAAAGAAAACAAAAATAAAGGACTCAGCCGTAATAGCAAAACAGCAGAAGTAATGGTAACAACAAAGAAAAAGACAATCACCTCAGTGTAAAGTAAAGACAAATAGAACAATATTAATATAATCAATATTATTTACCAAATTAGGTATCAATAAAAGCAAAACGTGAAGTAATAAAGCCAAAACACGGGAAGCTTACACAGAGGTGAACAAAGAAGTGAGAAGATGCATTAAAAGGGATAAGAGGAAATATATAGTTGAACTAGCTAAAGAGGCAGAAGAAGCAGCAAATAAAGAGAATATGAAAGAACTGTACAACAGCACACAGAAATTAAGTGGAAAATACAAACAGATCAATGCTTTTCTTAAAGATAAGAAAGGAAATCTGCTTAGTAATGTAAGGGAACAAATGGAGAGATGGAAGGAGCACTTTGAAGAACTTTTGAACAGACCCGGCTCAAATAATCCTCCAGATATACTACCAGCAGAAGAAGAGTTACATGTTAACTGTGGAAAACCAAGCAAAGAAGAAATAATGAAAGCCATCAAACTATTAAAAAATGGTAAAGCCACAGAACCAGATGAAATTCCTTCGGAAGCCATCAAAGCAGATATTAACACCTCTACCAAGATGTTACATAATCTATTACATAAAATTTGGAAGAGGGAAGAAATACCTAAAGACTGGAAAGAAGGTTATATGATCAAACTACCAAAGAAAGGAAGTTTACACGATTGGACAAATTATAGGGGAATTATGCTACTATCAGTGCCAGGAAAAATATTAAGCAGAATCATTCTGGAGAGACTAAAAGAGGCTGTAGAGAAACATTTGCGAGATGAACAAGCAGGTTTTAGGAAGAACAGATAATGTGCTGATCAAATAACTACTCTACGTATAATTGTTAAACAAAATTTAGAACTAAAATCCCCACTTTATATTGGATTTATAGATTACGAAAAGACATTTGATAGTTTAGACAGAAGAATGCTTTGGAAGTTACTGAGTCATTACGGAATCGCCATAAAATTTATTAACCTGATAAAAACAATGTATGAAGGAACAAAATGTAGTGTGGTGCATGAAGGACAGCTTACAGAAGCATTTGAAATAAGAACAGGAGTAAGGCAAGGATGCCTCCTGTCTCCATTTCTCTTTCTACTGGCCATAGATTGGATTATGAAAATAGCTCAAAACAACAGAAATGGGATCCAGTGGTCACTGAACAAACAACTTGATGATTTAGACTTTGCTAATGACATAGCTCTCCTATCACACAAGTATCAACAGATGCAGGATAAAATGAGCATACTTGATGAGAGATCACAACAGCTAGGATTGAAGATTAATAGAGATAAGACCAACATTATGAGAATTAATACAGTTGGCAATAACCAAATAAAACTAGGAGAAATACCTCTACTAGATGTACAATCTTACATATATCTGGACAGTAATATAGATAAAGAGGGAGGAACAGAAAATGATACCAAAATAAGGATATCAAAAGCAAGAGGAGCTTTCATTCCACTGGGAAACATATGGAAATCCAAAGAAATTAGGTTAAATACAAAAATAAAAATTTTCAACTCAAATGTTAAGTCGGTCCTATCATGTGGCTGTGAAACATGGAGAACAACAAAATTGACAATCATGAAGATACAGACTTTCATTAATGGTTGCTTACGCAGAATAAAAGATTCGAAATGGCAGGACAAAATCACTAACATAGAATTATGGAAATGTACCTGTCAAATACCAGTGGATAAAGAGATACAGTGAAGACGATGGCACTGGATAGGACACACACTACGGAAGTCAACTGAGAGTATTACACAACAGGCCCTTTTTTGGGATCCCCAGGCGAAAAGACAAAGAGGAAGACCAAGGAATTCTTGGAGAAGACAGATAGAAGCAGAGATGAAGATGATGGGGAAGACATGGAATGATCTTAAAAGAATGGCAAAAAAACAGAACGACTTGGAAGGTGTTTGTTGAAGACCTATGCTCCACTGGGAGCTAAAAAGGTAGAAGAAGAGAACAATATTAAAACAGGTAAATGAATTTAAATATTTGGGAACTTTGTTAACCTCAGGATTTATCCCAGTTGTCACAATATATTCCAGCTGTTCTCTTCTCATTACATGGCCAAAAAATGATGATTGTTTCTTCCTAATATTAGAAATTAGCTCTCTTTTTGCTTTGGCCTCTTTCAGAACACTTTCATTACTCTTCTTAGCTGTCCATGGTATTTTCAACATTCTTCTGTAAAACCACATTACTGCAGTGATTTTCTTGTCCGTTGTCCTATTATCCTTGATTCACATCCACATGTTAGGACTGGCTCTACATAACATTTAAAAACTCTTTTTCTTGTTTCTATTGTCAAAAATGGCTTGCACAGTATCTTTTTCATTTTGTGGAAAGCTGCTTTTGCCTGAGCCATTCTGCATCTCACATCTGTACGAAGTTACTATTGCGATAATAATAATAATAATAACAGTAACATTTGTAGTAATATTATGGAAATTAAATTTAAGAAAACAAAACTTTCCCCTGAAAAGATTGGTGTCTTTACTTACTTAGTGTGATACTTGACACAACTTTTTCTCTGACGACGGAGAACAATTTAACAGCAGGGATTATGTCATGGGTCCCAGAAAAGTAAGTAGAGGGCAACATGTACCCACAGGTGTTGCATTGGACAGTTCTAGTGTACAGGATAGTGTTTTATATTTCACCTGTGTTGGAAGGAATTAAGAAAGGCGAAATGAAACTCTAAGAAGAACAACTAACAGAGGGGTTCATCTATGGTTATAAGAACAACTAACAGAGGGGTTCATCTATGGTTATAAGAACAACTAACAGAGGGGTTCATCTATGGTTATAAGAACAACTAACAGAGGGGTTCATCTATGGTTATAAGAACAACTAACAGAGGGGTTCATCTATGGTTATAAGAACAACTAACAGAGGGTTCATCTATGGTTATAAGAACAACTAACAGAGAGGGTTCATCTATGGTTATAAGAACTAACAGAGAGGGTTCATCTATGGTTATAAGAACTAACAGAGAGGGTTCATCTATGGTTATAAGAACTAACAGAGAGGGTTCATCTATGGTTATAAGAACTAACAGAGAGGGTTCATCTATGGTTATAAGAACAACTAACAGTGAGGGTTCATCTATGGTTATAAGAACAACTAACAGAGGGGTTCATCTATGGTTATAAGAACAACTAACAGTGAGGGGTTCATCTATGGTTATAAGAACAACTAACAGTGAGGGTTCATCTATGGTTATAAGAACAACTAACAGTGAGGGTTCATCTATGGTTATAAGAACAACTAACAGTGAGGGTTCATCTATGGTTATAAGAACTAACAGAGAGGGTTCATCTATGGTTATAAGAACTAACAGAGAGGGTTCATCTATGGTTATAAGAACAATACATCTAACAGTAAATTGCCATTCATGGAGAGTTTTGATTTCTGCCCTTAATGCCTTCTTCGACTGAGAGGAGCTATCTATCTGATGATTGAGGAGCTATCTATGTGATGATTGAGGAGCTATCTATGTGATGATTGAGGAGCTATCTATCAGATGATTGAGGAGCTATCTATCTGATGATTGAGGAGCTATCTATCTGATGATTGAGGAGCTATCTATGTGATGATTGAGGAGCTATCTATGTGATGATTGAGGAGCTATCTATGTGATGATTGAGGAGCTATCTATCTGATGATTGAGGAGCTATCTATCTGATGATTGAGGAGCTATCTATGTGATGATTGAGGAGCTATCTATCTGATGATTTAGGAGCTATCTATGTGATGATTGAGGAGCTATCTATCTGATGATTGAGGAGCTATCTATGTGATGATTGAGGAGCTATCTATCTGATGATTGAGGGGCTATCTATCAGATGATTGAGGAGCTATCTATGTGATGATTGAGGAGCTATCTATGTGATGATTGAGGAGCTATCTATCTGATGATTGAGGAGCTATCTATGTGATGATTGAGGAGCTATCTATGTGATGATTGAGGAGCTATCTATGTGATGATTGAGGAGCTATCTATCTGATGATTGAGGAGCTATCTATGTGATGATTGAGGAGCTATCTATCTGATGATTGAGGAGCTATCTATGTGATGATTGAGGAGCTATCTATGTGATGATTGAGGAGCTATCTATGTGATGATTGAGGAGCTATCTATCTGATGATTGAGGAGCTATCTATCTGATGATTGAGGAGCTATCTATCTGATGATTGAGGAGCTATCTATCTGATGATTGAGGAGCTATCTATCTGATGATTGAGGAGCTATCTATGTGATGATTGAGGAGCTATCTATCTGATGATTGAGGAGCTATCTATGTGATGATTGAGGAGCTATCTATCTGATGATTGAGGGGCTATCTATCAGATGATTGAGGAGCTATCTATGTGATGATTGAGGAACTATCTATCTAACTATCGAAGCGATAGAAAAGTAACCCGTATTAGTGGTTAGTAAACTAATCTATTTAAGACAAGTGATCAGGATTAATCCCTCACCAGACTGGTTTCTAAGTTCATAATCGTCATCCATGCCATACCGGTTAATGTAGACGATCATGTCCTTCCATAATTCTCTGTCCTCGAAACATCTTATTAATTATTTTGTTGAATGCTTACAAAACTACGACACCAAGCTATTTAGTATCTTTTCTCTTTATTGTCCACAATCTTTCTTTCATTCTTCTCATGATGCACCCGAAAAATGTTGATTGTTTCTTTCTGATGTTTCTTAGAGCTCCCTATTTGTGTTGGCCTCATTGAGTACTTCCTTGCTGGTCTTTCTGGCTTTCCAGGGAACTCAAAACATTCTTCTGAGAAATCCTATCTCTGTGGCCTTTAATTATTTTTGTCATTTGCTTGTTGACTGTCCATAATCCACTTCCATAGGTCAAAACTGGCTCTACATAGCACCAATGAACTCTCTTTCTCGTCCAACCTTGAATATGTACCAAAGATATTTTTTTCTGGCAAAAGTAATTCAACCTGGTGTGATGTTGATGACATTACTCAATGATCTACCGTCGTTCATAAAAATATTCTATGTACACCACACACTCCTCATCAAAAGATGGACAAGTCAATCTATGTCAGCCTGCACCATCAAAGCAAGAAACAGAGTAGAATGGCGATCCATGGTAGCCACCCTTCGTTACGGAGAAGGCATACGATGATGATGATGACACCACACTCCTCAGTATGACATTATTCTTTTTTCTTTTCTCATTGGACAAAATCCTTGACCCAAATGGAACCGATTTTCACATTAAATAAATTTTTTGCTTTACTAGCCTTCCTAATTTTAAAGCTGAAAAAAAATGTGTAGATAAGAACACAACTTTGCATTTTTAATACCCTTTACCCCTTTCTAATTTTACTTTTTCATTTATTTTCTTCCCTACTTAGCCCGCTTCAAAATAAAATCCTGCCTACATTCTTGATTTAGCAGCAATTTGGCTTTTATTTTTCCAGAAACCCTAGCCAGTGACGCAACTAATCGGGAGGAACTTAAAAAGACTAGGACCTTCACTTGTAAATTTGATATATGCAGGTAGGTCTTTTATGTCCTCAGAGGTCATGCCAGTAATTGAGGCATATGGAATCACCTTACCTCTAGCAATTTGTGAGGCCACAGTCTTTTGTTAAAAATAAACTGGTCTTTTGCCCCTTCTCCTACTAAAAGACATTGGAAAATAAAGGGGTGAAAGTTTATACTGGTGTGTCTGTTGTTGACCAATTTTGTGTATACTATGTCACGATGATGAACGATTGTATATCCCAAACTGCACACTCGAAAAGAAGGGTGAGATTAAGATCTTGATGCTGTTTATGTATCTGCAGCCCTGGTGGAACTCCTGGATCATTATATTAGTTATTAGGGGACCTCAGTAGCCTAGTTGGGAAAACCCACTCCACTAGCTACCAACGTTCAGACAACCTGTGTTTGGTTCCCGCTGGAAGCAGTGTAAGTTGTATTCCTGTTTGGAAAAAATAGCCCCACAGTCGACCCAGCCACTAGCAGAAATGGGTACCAGGGTAGCACTCTGGGTAGGTGAGGAATGTCGCCTCGCTTGTGAGTTACGATGCTTGAGGTGACACTAGACAGGAGTCTCCGAACACTCCTGGATACATGACCGAGTACATTTGGGTAAAAATCTGCATGCTAAGACACATATTTAAGTCTCATATCTTTATGTTAGTTAAAAGGGATGTTGCTTAAATTCAGGAGAGCTCTGTGGAGAGCAGGGGAGAGGACTTGTGAATCAGTTTGTCATTCCATGTTGTGGGATTTGCTGGGGAGGAGATATGAGGGTTTATATGAAGGTTTTTTTTTAGGGCTTATATGAGGACTTATGGAGAATTTATATGAGTGTTTATATGAAGGTTTTTAGGAGGGCTTATATGAGGGTGTAACTCATTTTCACTGATTAAGACTGTATCATCAGCATACCTTAGATTATTTATATTATGACCTCCAATTGTTATTCCAGGCATGCCCCTTATGGATCTTAAAATAATCTCACTATAAATATTAAACTAATATGGTGACAGCACACAACCTTGTTTTTATTTGTTGAAACATTCCCAATTGGTTTCCAGTTCTTATGGCTGCTGTTTGTTGCCAGTACATGTTCTTTATTATTCTTAGATCTTTGCTGTCTACATTTATGCCTACTACAATTTTGATTATTTCTTGGTGCTTTACTTTGTCAAATGCTTATAATTTATGAAACATAGGTATAGATATGTTTTCACCTCTATGGCTCTTTCTACTAAAGATCTTATTGTGTATATGGTATATTAAAACAGGTAAATGAATTTAAATATTTGGGAACTTTGTTAACCTCAGACAGAAGATGTACAACAGAGGTGAGATGCAGAATGGCTCAGGCAAAAGCAGCTTTCCAAAAAATGAAGAAGATACTATGCAATCCAATTTTGACAATAGAAACAAGAAAAAGAGTTCTTAAATGTTATGTAGAGCTAGTCTTAACATATGGATGTGAATCATGGACAATAGGACAACTGGATCACTGGAGGCTGTAGAAATGTGGTTTTACAGAAGAATGTTAAGATTACCATGGACAACTAAGAAGAGTAATGAAAACATTCTGAAAGATGTCAAAGCAAAAAGAGAGCTAATTTCCAATATTAGGAAGAAACAATCATCATTTTTTGGCCATGTAATGAGAAGAGAACAACTGGAATATATTGTAACAACTGGACAAATTGAGGGATGAAGAGATAGAGGGAAGCAATGAGAAAAGATACCAGAGCTTAAGAGAATGGCTTGGCAGAAGGTCAACAACAGAAATGATAAATAACTGTCGAGCTCGAAAGTTATGGAGAGACATAATCACCTACGCCAGCAGGTCCTGTAATTGATGTTGATGATATGAGGGTGTATATGGTGTATATGAGGGCTTATATGAAGGTTTTTATGAGGGCTTATGGAGGGTATATACGATGTCTTATATGAGGGTTTATGGAGGACTTATATGAGGGATTATGGAGGGCTTATGGACAATTGTTCAGTGTACGATAAGGATAATCTAACAACTAACGTGTGAAAGCTTAAGGATTGCTTGATCTCAAGCAAATAAACAATTTACTAAACCTCACTTCTGTTTGCAGATATACAACAAGTTTGTACAAAGATTTTCAGCGCCATTGTCGAAGACACACTGGAGAGAAACCTTACCAGTGTGTTGACTGCGGGAAGACTTTCAACAGATCAGACAAGCTGAAGCTACACCAGCGTAGGCACAGTGGCTTGAAACCATTCCAGTGTCAGTTCTGTGAGTCATTCTTATTATTATTAGTCTCCCCTTCTTGATCTATACATTTATTATTAGTTCCCCCCCCTTCTTGATCTATACAATTATTAGTCTCCCCTTCTTGATCTATACATTTATTATTAGTCCCTCCCCTCTCCCCCCCCCCCCCCCCCCCCCCTTTTTTGATCTATACAATTATTATTAATCTGCTGTTCTTTGGACTTTCAAGATATACGAAGTTACCTACTTCTTTCACTGCTTTCCCTTTCAAGAATAATTGTCCATTTTGAGTAGCTAGATTTAGTCATCACTCTCATTTTTGTCCTGGGAGCCAAGATAGCTCAGTGGTTAGTGAACTTGACTACAAAGGACAAGAGGTCTTTTTTGATCCTGATCGATGGCTTCTAGGTTCACCCAGCCTTAAATGGGTACTGGATTTCTTTCTGGGAAAGTAAAGCAGTACAGGCATAATACCAACCATATTGCTCCAAAAATCATGTGCCGAAGGTCATTAAAAATGATGGTCACTAACACCATATTACCTAGATGTCTCTTGGTGTGATGGGGCTTTTTACTTTTTATGTTGCATGCAATGTGTGTGGTATAATGTGTCTTCTTTTTTTGCTCTTCTGTTGGCCTCTTCTAGCGTTATCCCTCCTAGTGACTCTAGTATTCCCTTTATCCATCTTTTTCTCGGTCTTCCTCTTAATCTGGCGTTTTCGTAGTGTTTGTTTATGGCTCTTTGAGTTTTTTTCTAGGAAAGTAAAGCGGCATGGGTGTAATACCTAACCACATTACCCCAAATTCATGTGCTGAAGGTCTATAAAAATTATGGTCACTAACACCATATTCTCTACGCTACTTCATGTGGCGGGGCTCTTTACTTTTTTTGTTTTCTTTTCTTAATTTTGTTCTGTTGACCATTGAAGATATGGCCTCTGTTTTCTTTCATCTTGCTCATGTTTCGACTAATACAAACTATGTCATCCATAAAATCAAGGTCTTCCACTTGAGTAGCTGCCATGTATGCAGCATTCAAGATTGGCAACTCAGTCACGTATACATGTGGACAGATGCACTAGACTTCTGAACACATACTTCAAGATTGTACTGAATATAGTAGACTGAGGAAAATCCATTGGCCCATACATACAACACTACAGACAAAACTATATCGGCCACTGCAAGAATTACAAAAAAAAAAAAAACAGTAAAATTTATACAGGAAACAACATTGCAGATATAGACAATATTTCAGGAGAATAAAAGATAGATAGATGAGTGGTTGTGATAGTTCAGTAGTTAGTGAACTGGACTACTAAGGACAAGAGGTCAGGTTCAATACTGATTGATGGCTTCCAGGTTCAACTAGCCTTAAATAGGTTCTGGAATATTTTTTTACCTGAGCACTTTATGGTGACCTCACTGAGCATTTGCCTTTTTTCTAAGGACTCATAGAAACCCATATGACCAAGACCTCGAAAAAAATTGGAGAGAAAAGGCCACAACGAGAGGTTTTTTTTTTTTAAAATAATTTTTCTGATTAGTTATATTCATCTGTCTACCAAGTTAATGTTTATCTTATTAACTTATTTACTTTTCAATTTACTTTTTGCAAAGTAATTTTTTTTATGATCGCTCAGTATAATTTTTTGTTTGTTTTTGGGTTAATAGATCAACAGTCTGTCAATCAAAACCCAACCAATTTAATCTCATTTGAACTTATCAATCCTCATTACAAAAGAGTGTAGAGTTGTTAAGAACCATAACTGTTATAATTATTTTTTTTATGTTCAGAAAAAAAAACATTCATATTTTCTATGTGTTTTTGTTGCTTATATACAGATGACTTTTTGTTGCTTATATACAGATGACTATTTGTTGCTTATATACAGATGACTTTTTGTTGCTTATAAACAGGTGCCTTTTTGTTGCTTAAAAACAGGTGACTTTTTGTTGCTTATATACAGGTGATTTTTGTTGCTTATAAACAGGTGACTTTTGTTGTTTATAAACAGGTGACTTTTTGTTGCTTATATACAGGTGACTTTTGTTGCTTATATACAGGTGACTTTTGTTGCTTATATACAGGTGACTTTTGTTGCTTATAAACATGTGACTTTTTGTTGCTTATAAACAGGTGACTTTTGTTGCTTATAAACAGGTGACTTTTTGTTGCTTATAAACAGGTGACTTTTTGTTGCTTATAAACAGGTGACTTTTTATTGCTTATATACAGGTGACTTTTTGTTCCTTATAAACAGGTGACTATTTGTTCCTTATAAACAGGTGACTATTTGTTCCTTATAAACAGGTGACTATTTGTTGCTTATAAAACAGGTGACTATGCTGCTATTGAAGGGGGGAGTCTAAAGAAGCATATGCGCATTCATACTGACGAGAGACCTTTCAAGTAAGTTGGATGATGTCCCTTTAAATCTTTTAATAGACATACTCCACCTTGTGCAATTTTATATAGTTTTTAAAAATATGTTCAGCGCTGGGTAGTCTGACAGTAAGATGTCGGTCTCTGGGTAAGAAGGGCTCCGGTTTAAATTGGGCGCTGGGTAGTCTGGCAGTAAGATGTCGGTCTCTGGGTAAGAAGGGCTCCGGTTTAAATTGGGCACTGGGTAGTCTGGCAGTAAGATGTCGGTCTCTGGGTCAGAAGGGCTCCGGTTTAAATTGGGCGCTGGGTAGTCTGGCAGTAAGATGTCGGTCTCTGGGTAAGAAGGGCTCCAGTTTAAATTGGGCACTGGGTAGTCTGGCAGTAAGATGTCGGTCTCTGGGTCAGAAGGGCTCCGGTTTAAATTGGGTGCTGGGTAGTCTGGCAGTAAGATGTCGGTCTCTGGGTAAGAAGGGCTCCAGTTTAAATTGGGCACTGGGTAGTCTGGCAGTAAGATGTCGGTCTCTGGGTCAGAAGGGCTCCGGTTTAAATTGGGTGCTGGGTAGTCTGGCAGTAAGATGTCGGTCTCTGGGTAAGAAGGGCTCCAGTTTAAATTGGGCACTGAGTAGTCTGGCAGTAAGATGTCGGTCTCTGGGTCAGAAGGGCTCCGGTTTAAATTGGGCACTGGGTAGTCTGGCAGTAAGATGTCGGTCTCTGGGTAAGAAGGGCTCTGGTTTAAATCCCACTACAGACCTAAGGAATTTTCACTTCAAATTTATGGTTTTTTTCATGGCTTTACCCTCTTCTGGTCTCTTGATAGTGAAATCCGATCTCCAGTCCTCTTAGAAAAAGGAAAAAAAAAAACCACGGGTCTCATGTACACTCTGCACATGTTAAATAACTCTTGGCTGTTGGAAGTTGAAAAAAGTAGAGTTTTAAGTGCCTTGGAACTTTGCTTGTGATATAAACCTGGCAAACAAACAATGCACATAAAATTAGCTAGATAAATTATTAGCTGGAAATAAAATATTTACATATTAGATAACTGTCAAAAAAGTTTTTTAATGCACATAAAATTAACTAGAATAATTTCCCTTTGTTAAGCTTCTGTTCTTAAAATTTTTTAACATATTAGAGTTGAAAGCACTGTGGTAGAGATGAAAGTTTTTCTGTGAAAATGTATAATCTTTAATAAAGAGAAGTAGGGCTTAGTAGGTTTTTTAAACTACTGTAGAGAGTCATACCCGACAATATAACAATCGAAGAGATAAATGCATTAGGAGAGCTGGGAGTACAAGTCATAACAAAACTACTCAATGACATATATAACACTGGACACATACCTGAAGATCTACTAAAATCTATCTTTGTAGCCATACCGAAGAAGTCAGGCGCCACTGATTGTAACGACCATCGCACTATTAGTCTCATGAGCCATATGACTAAAATATTACTAAGAATCACCATGAGATGTGTAAGGAACAAAATAAAACCACAAATAAGTGAGGAACAATGTCCATTTTATGGAAGGAAAGGGCACCAGTAATGCAATATACATCTTAAGAACGTTGATAGAAAGATCTATAGAGGTAAAGAAAGATCTATATATGTGCTTTATAGACTACATGAAGGCATTTGACAAAGTAAAATATGTGGAAATAATAAATATGCTGGAGAAATTAAACATTGATGGCAAGGATCTGCGAATCATAAAAAACATGTACTGGCAACAAACAGCAGCAATACGAATTAACAACCAAACAGGACAATTCCAATATATAAAACAAGGAGTCAGACAAGGCTGTGTTCTGTCGCCGGATTTGTTTTCACTTAACAGCGAACATATGAGATCATTACTAGACAAAAAAGGAATTGAAGTCAATGGTCACAGCATAAATAATTTGCGACATGTAGATGACAGTCTTAATAGCAGAGACAGAGAATGAACTACAAGAAATGATAGACATAATAGTAAAAGAAAGCAACAAGAAAGGTCTCAGTCTGAATAGTAAGAAAACAGAAGTAATGGTTATATCGAAGAAACAATCATCACCATCACGCAGAATAAAAATAAACAAGACAAATCTGAAACAAGTGCAATGTTTCAAATACTTGGGTACAATAATAACATCAGATGGGAGATGCACCACAGGAATAAAAAGCAGAATAGCTCAGGCAAAATAGCATTTCAGAAAATGAAAAATATCTTATGCAACAAATCTATGTCAATAGAAATGAGAAAGAGAGTTCATCTGTGCTATATAGAACCAATTCTGACCTATGGAAGCGAATCATGGATAGTAGACAAACGAATGAAAAGACGATCAGAGGCCACAGAGATGGGATTTCTCAGAAGGATGTTGAAAGTTCCCTGGACAGCTAAAAAGACCAATGAGGAAATTCTCAAAGAGGCCAACACAAAAAGGGAGCTCTTAAAAAACATCAGAAAGAAGCAATCAACATTTTTCGAACACATCATGAGACGAGGAAAGTTGGAATACTTGGTTACAACTGGCAAAATAAAAGGAAAGAGAGATCGCGGACGTCAAAGAGAGAAAATACTGGATAGCTTGGTGTCATGGCATGGAAAACAGTCAACAATAGAACTGATACGATGCACTGTAGATAGAAGATTGTGGAGGAACATGATCACCTACGCCAACCGGTATGGCACATGATGATGAGAGAGTCACAATAGCTCAATGGTTGGTGAACTGGACTACAAAGGACAAGAGGTCGGGTTTGATCCTGATCGACGGCTTCCGGGTTCACCCAGCCTTAAATGAGTACCGGATTTCTTTCTGGGAAAGTAAAGCAGTACAGACATAATACCGACCATATTGCTCCAAAAATCATGTGCCGAAGGTCTATAAAAATGATGGTCACTAACACCATATTACCTAGACGCCACTTGGTGTGATGGGGCTTTTTACTTTTTATGTTGCATGCAATGTGTGTGGTATAATGTGTCTTCTTCTTCTTTTTTTTTCTTCTTCTATCCTTCCTCTATTGCCATTGGTATCAAGGGGAGATACAATCAGTGATTCTTTGCTCTTCTGTTGGCCTCTACTGGTGTTATCCCTCCTAGTGACTCTAGTATTCCCTTTATCCATCTCTTTCTCGGTCTTCCTCTTAATCTGGCATTTTCATAGCATTTGTTTATAGCTCTTTGAGTCATTGTTAGTTCTTTTTGTCTTGTTATGTGGCCAAACCAATTTACATGTTGTTTCTTTATGTATTCGATGGCTGGTTCAATTTCGAGTTTCTTCCTCAGGTCAGTGTTTCTTACTCTAACCCTTAAGCTGTTTCCTGGTATCATGTGTGAATTATTAAAACATCTGGGGAACTGGGTGGTCTAGAGCTACGATGATATATTTCCTCATTCCCAGGAGTGGTAACTCTATTTGAACTGACAGGAAGTAATGTAAAACAATTCAGAGTTGAAAGTTTTGTTTCTTGCATCAGAATTGACAGGTATATTTTAAATAGATTTTATATGAATGTGTCTGACCTAGATGCCAGATCTGCACTTACGCAAGTCGCAACTCCAGTCAGCTGATTGTCCACCTTCGCACCCACACGGGCGATTCACCCTTCCATTGTACAAAGTGTACAGCAAAGTTCAAAATTAACTCTGATCTCAAGAGACACATGCGCATTCACACTGGGGAAAAGCCATTTCAGTGCGAAAAGTGTGATTACAAGTCTTCTAATAAAGGTGAAGTGATTATGTGGTTTCTGATTTGTGTTATCTTTTATCTTCTAATGAATAATAAAAAAAAAAACTATCTTTACAACACATAAAACCATTGCTGGTGTATGTTGGGGGGGGGGGTGGCCCTCACGATAGAACCAGAGGGATAAAGGCCGCTTGGTCAAAGCAATTGCTATGACGTGTGAGACTTACAATTTTTATTTCACCCCCGATAGAAAAAAATCCTTTCTTTCTACTGCGGGTTTCGAACACCGTACACCAACTTTTCAGCCAGCGAAACAGTGGTTTTAACCACACGGCCACACACACCTTCTAATCAATAGTAGACAAAAAATACATTTTTGAAGTCAACAAGCACAACATAATCTACAATATGCGGATGACACAGTTTTAATATCAGAGACTAAGAATGAATTACATGAAATGATAAACATAATTGTGAAAGAAGGCAACAAGAAAGGTCTCAGTCTGAAGAGTTAAGAAAACAAGAAATGGTGATATCGAAGAAACAATAATCACCACCATGCAACATAAAAATAAATGGGACAAATCTAAAGCAAGTGCTGAGCATCAAATACTTGGGCACAATAATAACATCAGGGGGACTTCCGTTATAACATGGTGGAATGAGGTTCATGTTCTCTGGACCGCTGCAGAAATTGCATTTGAGGACTGATTAATTTTGGCTCTTCAATGCAATTTTCTGCGTTAAAGTCAATCTGATGATCCATTTAACAAATTTCGCCGATGGTGCTGAGTCGTACACACCTCAATGCTCCTCTTTGTCAAGTCCAAGTTTGTGAATAGGACCTTCCCCTATCTAGAGTTGATATGCAGTTTACGTCAACACATTGAGTGTTGTTCCAAGACCATCAGAATTTTTGTGGAATTGTTTGATGCCAAGTATTTACATGTTACTACTCATTAATATGGACTGCTCTGCCAAGTCAATCGCAGTTTTCACTTTAGAGATTGTGCATCGTCTTTTCATGCGTTGTTAGCTGCATTTATAAGAGTAATTGGGATTTTATGGACGCAGCCATTGTTGTGTGTGCTATGTATTCACAAAGGCTGATTGTATATCCCTAAAATGGCCGTGCGCTAATAGTGAAAGTACATGACTTTGCAGCACCAGGGTGACTCCCCAAGGTTCATGTTAGTCAGGAGAGATTCATAGTTTCACAAATACACATTGCAGGGAGATCTTACAGTCTGTTGTTTGATGTGCGACGGGGATAGACCGATGACTAACTGTGTTTCATATGTTTGGATTTGGAGTCAAAGTGATGTCCTAGCATCATCAAGCGCTATACATTTAAAAAAAAAATATGACAATCATTTTCAGGAGGACGTGAACTTCCGGTCAATATGGTGGATAGGCAGCAGGAACCATTAAAGGCTATGTCTGAAAAGTGTTCCTTGTTGCAGTTTCCTCATATTCCAAGTCCGGCTTGTTGCAGGAGCTACTGAGTTAAGTGCTCTGTGCACACCGTGAGCTGTGCATTTCATCTGTTTTGTTCATGTTTCGATATTCCGATTGTTTACGATGAGTGATGATATTGTATGATGGAGAACAGATGGCTGTGTTCCACTTTCTGTGCGGTTTCGCCTTATGTCTTTTGGCATGTGCTGAGACTGCTATGATGGGGACTACAGCCTTTCTTTGTTTGGGAGATGAGATAGTAAGTAATTTGGATGATCCCACTGGCACGGGCGGTTGAACAATTATGGATTTTAATTTTTTTTGCACTGATACCAGGGCTTTCCATAACCATAATAACATCAGATGGAAAATGCACCACAGAAATAAAAAGTAGAATAGCTCAGGCCAAAATAGCATTTCAGAAAATGAAAAACGTCTCTAACAACATGTCAATAAAAGTGAGAAAGAAAGTTCAGCAGTGCTCTATAGAGCCAATTCTGACCTATACAAGTGAATCATGGACAATAGATGAACAAATAAAAGGATGATTGAGGTCCAGAGATGAGATTTCTCAGAAGAATGTTGAGTGTTCCCTGGACAGCTAAAAAAGACCGATGAGGAAATTCTCAAAGAGGCCAACAAAAAAAGGGAGCTCCAAAAAAATATAAGAAAGAAACAATCAACATTTTTCAGGCATGTTACAAGAAGAGGAAAGGTGGAATACTTGGTTACAACTGGCAAATAGATGGAAAGAGAGATCATGGATGACAAACAGAGAAAATACTGGATAGCTTGGTGTCATGGCACGGAAAATCAGTCAACAATATAATTGATGTCATGTGCTGTGGATAGAGAATTGTGGAAGGATATGATCGCCAACTGATATGGCACACAATGATAATGATTATCTTTTCCCAGACAAACAGGGTCAGCAACAGTGAGCTAATTTATACATGCCATTTCACTCGCTACGGAACCTGGCATTTCCTCATTAATTATTATCCTTTTAGGGCGTAGATGGTAGTCACTTCCAGCATCTGTTATGATGTCGTCACATTTCTTTAAAAATGAGGTAAGTCCGCTTCCAATTTCTTTGCAATATCCCCTTTTTGTGTACATCCATTAAAGAAATGTCGGGTTATGTAGTGAGTGAGACACTCTGTATTTAGGGATCATCGTAGAAATGGAGGGCCACAATAGCTCAATAGATAGTGAACTGGACTAGTAGAGACAAAGAGTTTGGGTTCGATCTTGATAATGGCTACCAGGTTCAGCCAGTCTTAAATGGGTACCTGATTTTTTTTTCTGGGAAAATAATGTGGCATGATCATATTACCCCAAAACATAATATGCCAAAGGACTGTAAAAAATATGGCACTAAAACCATATTCCCTATATGCCATGTGGCGTGACGGGGCTCTACTTTTTTATTTACAATGTTTTGTGGTTTCTGGTGTCAGCTATCTTTTCCTTTACAAACAGGCACAGCAGAATTGAACTAACATATATGTATAGGGTCACTGTAGCATTGAGGTTAAGCTATTCCTCACACACGAGAAGATAGCCAGTTGTAGGAGCAATCTGGATTCTTCCATTCAACCCTGATCTCAAGGTAGATAAAATAGTACCTAGTCTTATTAGAGCCTGATGATAAATATTAATTCCCGTGTTCAAGTTGAGCACATGTGCAAACCATTGACAGTTGAAAACTTTCTTCCTAAACCTTTAGTAGAGGTTTCTCCTTTATCCACTTCTTACCTTATTTCACTGTTCCTACTTGTAAAACATGGCCCTTTCTGCCCTGCCTGAGTAGTCACATCATTAATACTGCCTAATTATCTGACCACTTACCGGTCAGGTGTTCACTTTTCCACAATAGACCTTGTGGCAATGTCTTCACAAGCTTCTGACTAAAGCTAAGTAGAAATCTATGTAATCATCTTTCATGTGCTTGTTATCTTGTTCACAGCCGCTTGTTCTAGTCTCAAAATGGAATTTTGGTTTTAATCTAAAAAATGTTGCCATATTTATGAATGATGTCCTACGTCCTAAGAAAACTACATTCTACTCATTCTTAAGATAGATTGTTATGTTTAGTCAAAGGTCCGGTATCACTGAAAACGAATTAAAATCCATAATCACTCAACCGCCCATGCCAGTGGAATCATCCGAATTAAAACTCATCTCATTGAAGGATCCAAACAAAGAAAGACTTCTGCAGTCCCCATCATTGCAGCTACAGCACAGGCCAAAAGACATAAAGCCAAGTGGCACCAAAAGTGAGCTCAGCTGAGCTCTGTTCTTCATCATATGATATCATCATTCATCGTAAGCAATTGGAATATTGAAACACGATCCAGATGAAGAACACATCTCACGGTGTGCACAGAGCACTAAACTCAGTAGCTCCGGCAGCAAGCCAGACTTGGAATGTGAGGAAACTGCAACAAGGAACACTTTTCAAACTGAGCCTCAATGGTTCTTGCTGTCTATCTGCCATATTGACCGGAAAGATTATGTGTTTTGGAGCCACATGCTGTTGGAGCCGACCAGAATGTTTGGGGTTCAATTCCTAGATTGGCTAATTTATTATTATTTTTCAGCAAACACAACCCAGGGTTTGGCCAGTCTTTGAAAATAGGTACCAGAGTTTGTTTTTTTTATATTGGAAGGATGTGCAATCTGGCATGATATCAACATATAAAATATGTTGTTAGCTATTAAAAAAAAATATGAGCTCTAATTAAATTGGATAGACGGCCAAGCACATATGGGTGAAAACTCACGTGCTAAGACACCGATTCAAGTCTTGTACTTTACCTTTATCTTATATTTACTAAACAAATAGGTGACACCATATTCTTGACTTTTGTTTTAGGTAATCTGAAGACCCATTTGAGAATCAACCATTTGGAGGAGAATGAAATTCACTGTTCAGCCTGTAAGTTTGTTACCTCCTCAAAGAAAAGACTCCGAGAACACGAGAAAAGCCATAATGTTCAAGTGATTAAGTGTCCGCAGTGTGACTACACTTGCACAACATCCAGTCAGTTACGGAGCCATATTATTATTCATAATTCACTTAAGCCTTTCAGGTGCAACTTCTGTTCATATTCGTCCAAGCAAAGTGGAAACCTAAAGAAACACATCCATAACATGCATTTATACAAAATACAAGGAAGATCCAAGAGCTCTGCAACAGATATGGAGAATGAGGTCAAGCCACAAAGTATTAATAGGGAGAATGTGCTGCTGCCGATTGCAGAAAGATCTATCATTCACAGACGTCGTGGGACAGCCAATTGTAGGAAGCTGCATACATGTGAACACTGCGGCTCTAATTTTGTGCGAGAAGATTCGTTGAGGTGCCACAGGAAGCAGCACTGCGCAAGTACTGAAGAGGTAGGTGGTTTTTACAAAAATAAGGAATTTAAAAAATCTTCTTCTTTCCTTCCTCATCTGTCTTTCAGCGTCAAGGGGAGATATAATTTGCGGTCTTTTGCACTTCTGTTCGTCTCTGCTGCTGTTATGTTTCCTAGTGCTTCTAATATTCGATCGATCCATCTTTTTCGTGGTCGACCCTTGGGTCTGGTGTTCTCACAACGTTTGTTGAAGGCTCGTTGTGTTGTGTTTTGATCTTTCTGCCTTGTTGTTGTTCCTTATATATTCTATGGCGGGGGCTATTCCTAACTTTTTTTCTCAGTTCTTCATTTCTGATCTTATCTCTCAGACTGTTTCCTGTCATTCGTCTAACACATTTCATCTCTGTATAGGTTATTTTTCTTATTGTTCTTGCATCTAGGGTCCAGGTCTGGCATTGATAGGACAACGTTGGGATGAAGATTGTATTGTATAGTGCTCGTTTTGCCTCAATGGTGTCACCTATTTTTTTAATGAAAGACAAAATTTATTTCTTAAACTTGTATAAGAGTTTCTTCTTCTTTCCATTATCAAAATATTATGTTGCATTGTGCTTTCATTGAGTGGACCAGCACATTAATCTCCAGCACACTTTTCTTCAGGACCGCTTCCCTTGCTTTGACATTTCTTCTTGAGCTTGTTTCTTATTTCACTAATGTGGTAAGTTTATAGAAGTCTATGGTAATGTGGTTAATCTAACATACAGGAAATGTTGTTTGGAATGAATCCTGACCCAATGCAGTTCTCACTGTTGTTCTGGTAATATCTGTGACACCTCTATAATTATCAGGTCAAATCAAAAGTTGACCCATAAATCCAAGTCCTGTATCTACAACAGCTAAATCTCCTTGGCCATTGTCTCTTCTTCCTTTCTTGTATTGATTAAGCTTGTATTTTCTTTTATTCCTTTCTTGTATTGATTAAGCTTGTATTTTCTTTTATTCCTTTCTTGTATTGATTAAGCTTGTATTTTCTTTTCTTCCTTTCTTGTATTGATTAAGCTTGTATTTTCTTTTCTTCCTTTCTTGTATTGATTAAGCTTGTATTTTCTTTTCTTCCTTTCTTGTATTGATTAAGCTTGTACTTTCTTTTCTTCCTTTCTTGTATTGATTAAGCTTGTATTTTCTTTTCTTCCTTTCTGCAGCAAGGAAAAGAAAGTAAAGAACAGACACAACCAGAGCAAGTAAATGTTAATTTCCAAAATGGCAACACAGGAAGTAGCACTTCTCTGGCATTTTATGGCCACCAAGGTATTCAGCAAATTGTTGCTGCTGCTTCAAAAATATATGAAGAAAATTATGGAATGGTGGCCACTGCAAACAAGTCTTCCACTGTAAATATAAACTCAGTCATTTTAAAAGAAGTGCCAGGTTTAAACACAAGCCATTCTATAAAAAATACTCAAAACCATACAGATAATAGTGTCAATATTCCTACATCGTCATCATCTGTAAATGAAACTACATATCATAAAGCAGGACAGCTGCAAGTTCCTTGGGAGCATCGTTCGTACACACTCTCCGATTATGAGAAATCATGCCTGCCTAATAATAAATCTGTCATTGAGCCATCGATAAATTTCCCCACGAAAAAACAACCCAATCTTCTTAAAACCAAAACTCCACAAAACAAGTACAGTAAACCCCATTGTAAAGAGCTACCTGAAGACATCTCTCACCAGCCACAGAAGAGACAAGCTTCCAAACCACACAGTCCACTTTTGCTGAAAAACCAGAGAGTTGAGAAGTCATTTCCTGTACCTACACAACTTCCTGATAAATCATATCAAACTGTGGACCAGTTCACTCAAGGAGCTCCTAAGGAGCACCAGCCATTGCTTGTAACACAGACCTTGGTGCCTTCAGACCCCATCAATGAAGTACCTTTAGGACCAGCTACAGAATCTGCAGTTTTCCTTGCCCAACAGGTAACATATACCGTATGTGTCACTATCGTAATGAAGCCTGTCTTATTCCATTGAAGCCTGTCTTATCTAATACCATTTGTTCTCTGCACATTTCTTTGTCACTGATACTTTAGTTCATTTGCTCATTTCTGTCTTTCCAGGAAGATAAAACACACCAGCTTCTTCTATTATACATTGAAAGTGATTCGAAGAAGCTGTATCTGAAAATGTAACAACTTCTGTGGTAAAAAAATGTAAACATTTACATCACTTCAAACTCTTAGATTGGGTTCAACTTTTTTGTTACAGGTTTCAACTACTAATATATTATTCACACATAAATATAGACTTTAGCTAGAAGTTTCACATTTTTTATCTGGTGTCACAAATTGAAACCACTCCCATACAATATCAATTTTAAGAATGAGTGAAATGTATAAGGACAACTTCATCCATAAATGCTGCAACATTTTAAAGATTAAACTAAACCAGACAACTGCACTTGAGACATGACCAGTCAGTCTTCAAATATTTCTGGCTTGTTTGATCATTGGTTTTATTTTAATTGGGGGAAAAAAAAGAAAGGTGGGGGGGGGGCAGGTGAGTGTTGCTTGTAATTTTTTTCTTCTACTTTTCTTATTATAAATTTTGGTGTCATATCCTGGTGTGTCATATATCCTGGTGTGTGATATATCCTATCCGATGATTCTCTTTGCCTGGTATTAATCTGTTGATTTTCACATAGTTTGACATTGCTCCCCTTGCTCCTGCTGCAACAATGTACTTTAGAATTATCATACTGTAAATGGGACAGTGTTAAAATAGATCAGAAGCCAGATACCTGGGAGTTTCAAATGGTGAATAGATCAGACAAAGGCTGCATCACTCAGTTGTCCCTTGCCGCACAGGCAGATAACTCTGTCTTCGGACGTACTCATATTTTTTCCATCCATGAGTAATTGACGTTTCAAGCTGGGCCTGCTCTCGCTGCTGAGACTAGGGGTGGTTGCCGCAGAGAGAAATCATAAGTAAAAATCCCAACTGATGCAGCTGGGATCTGAACCAACAACCTCTCTGCCTTGAGGCTGGTGTCTTGCCTTGAGATCAACCAGTCACCTGTAGTGGGGTGTAACGCACACTCCTATAAGGTATGGTGACAGCTTTACAATAAAGGAACACCTATAAGGTATGGTGACAGCTTTACAATAAAGGAACACCTATAAGGTATGGTGACAGCTTTACAATAAAGGAACACCTATAAGGTATGGTGACAGCTTTACAATAAAGGAACACCTATAAGGTATGGTGACAGCTTTACAATAAAGGAACACCTATAAGGTATGGTGACAGCTTTACAATAAAGGAACACAACAGAATACTCTTCTTCTGAAAACAAGAACAACGACAACACACGATGAGGCATAGATAACTATTACAACATCTAGGATGACTGGGACAGGTAAGTTAGGGAGAGATGGACCGAGGGATAAGAGATGAGATGATGAAATGAAAGAGAGAGATGTGCTACATTTTGGAGGATAGGTGAAATGTGAAAATATGAAGGCATAAGTATATCTAGATAAATGATAATATATTTTTAAAATTATGGATAAATTATGTATACGTGTGAAAGCTGGAAAACGACAAGAGATATAGAAACAAAGTTGAACACATTCGAAAATAAATGTCTAAGGAAAATACTTGGTATAGCGTGGAACAAATTCAAAACAAACGAGGAAATTAGAGAAATCGCCAATCAACCACTAATATCTTCAGTAATAGAGAAAAGACGATGGTCATATGTTGGACATGTGTTGAGAAGAGATAATAACCGAATAGCAAAGCAAGCCCTCATATGGGAAACAACAGGTAAGAGTAAAAAAAAGAGGAAGACCCAGAGAGACACTGAGAACATTGATCAGAGAGGTAAGAGTACCAGGAATCGGCTCCCTCAATGAGATAGAGCTGCTTGCACAGAACAGAGGCAAATGGCGAGATTTAATAAAATATCTTTAAAAGACTTGAAAACTGCTAGAACAAAAATTCGGATAAGAGAAGGAGTATCTTGGTCTACGCCCTATGGGCCGGCTACGGCTCGAAAGGTCAATAGATAGATATATTTTATATTACAGACTGCTTAATTCACAATATTTAATTTCTCATATTAGCATTTTGAATATGTGTTTGCTTATGATCAATACAATTTAATAATTTCGGTGAGTAAAAGTGAAAGACATAATTGTTTTGACCACTTCAATTTTGTTAAATTTACATTTGAAGTTGAAACATAATTTTGTGTTCGAGTGCCGGTAAAAGTGAAAGCCATAAACACTGGTCTATAAAGTGACAAAAGGATTGTTTGATGTGAGCCAATGGCTGAGGAAATTTCCCTGGTCACAGCACACAAAAAAATAAAAATGTAAAAATAACGAATTTAGTTAAAATTTGTCTTTTTTTATTTTGCACAATACAAGATCATATCTCACGAAATGAAAAAAAAATCTGACACCAAAGTAAATAAATCCAACACTCAGGGCTCATCACTAGTGGTAGTAATTAGGGAGGTACGTGGGGGGGGGGGGAGCGGGTGAGATGTTTGATCACTTCAGACTGTACATTTTTAAGAAGGTGTACTTTAATGCAGTAATTTTTATGGTATTGTAATCTAGGGTTAAAGAACCCTTACCGACCGTACACTTATAATGAAGGGCGAAATGACGGAGTTTTGTGCATGACTTTGCAGCCCCAGTGTGAAATGGTTTATCATTTCACAAATTCACATTGCAGGGGAGATGTGAGCGCTTACGGACTGTTGTTCGATGTACGATGAGGATAATCCAATGAATAACTGTGTTTCATATGTTCAGATTTGGAGACAAAACCGATGTCCTATCATCATCAAGCACTATACATTTTAAAAAATATGACGATGAACATTATGAGGACGTGAACTTCCGGTCAATATGGTGGATAGGCGGCAGGAAGCATTAAAGGCTTTGTCTGAAAAAATATTCCTTGCTGCAGTTTCCTCATATTCCAAGTCCGGCTTGCTGCTGGAGCTACTGAGTTAAGTGACCTGTGCACACCGTGAGCTGTGGTTTCATCCGTTTTGATCATGTTTCGATACTCTGATTGCTTATGATGAATGATAATATTGTATGATGGGGAACAGATGGTTGTGTTCACTTTCTGTGCAGTTTCGCCTTATGTCTTTTGGCATGTGCTGAGACTGCTATGATGGGGACTGCAGCTACCTTTCTTTGTTTGGAAGATATGATATTAATTCAGATGATTCCACTGGCACGAGCAGTTGAGCAATTATGGATTTTAATTCGTTGGCAGAGATACCGGGGCCTTCCATAACCAAATAACCATACATGCCAAAGACGTATATGTCAGGCCAAAAGGCAACAAATTCTAGACTTTACCTTAAACTTGTGGCACAACTCCTTATTGCCCACTTAAGAGGTAGCTAAGATGAAGAAGAGCTGAATCAGTAGGATGTACACAAGAATTTGTGGGATGTACACACAAGAATCAGTGGGATGTACACAAGAATCAGTGGGATGTACACAAGAATCAGTGGGATGTACACAAGAATCAGTGGGATGTACACAAGAATCAGTGGGATGTACACAAGAATCAGTGGGATGTACACAAGAATCAGTGGGATGTACACAAGAATCAGTGGGATGTACACAAGAATCACAGGATGTAAAAGTATATAGAGGGGCAGATATAGCTTCTGATCATCATCTTCTGTTAGCCAAACTTAAAATTAAATTAAAAAGGTATACTACAACGAATAAGGGCAGAACGTATTTCAATGTAGGGTTTCTTAAAGAACAAGAAATTAAAGATAAATTCGCAGTCACAATATCAAACAAATACCAAGTCCTCCAACAACTAGAAAATACAATAAATATAGAAGATCATTGGAAACAGGTAAAAAATATATGGAAAGAGACATGCGAAGAAACACTGGGGAAAAGAGAACGCCAGAATAAGGCATGGATGACAGCAGAGACCCTGGATAAAATTAAAGAAAGAAAGAACAAGAAAGCAGACATAAATAAAAGCAAAACAAGAAGTAATAAAGCCAAGACACAAGAAGCTTACACAGAGGTGAACAAAGAAGTGAGAAGATGCATTAAAAAGGATAAGAGGAAATATATAGATGAATTAGCTAAAGAGGCAGAAGAAGCAGCAAATAAAGGGAATATGAAAGAACTGTACAACAGCACAAAGAAATTAGGTGGAAAATACAAACAGATCAACGCCTTTATCAAAGATAAGAAAGGAAATCTGCTTAGTAATATAAAGGAACAAATGGAGAGATGGAAGGAGCACTTTGAAGAACTTTTGAACAGACCTGGCTCAAATATTCCTCCAGATATACTACCAGCAGAAGAAGAATTACACGTTAACTGCGGAAAACCAAGCAAAGAAGAAATAATGAAAGCCATCAAACTGTTAAAAGATGGTAAAGCCACAGGACCAGATGAAATTCCTTCGGAAGCCATCAAAGCAGATATTATCACCTCTACCAAGATGTTACATAATCTATTGGATAAAATTTGGGAGAGGGAAGAAATACCTAAAGACTGGAGAGAAGGTTATATGATCAAACTACCAAAGAAAGGAAGTTTACAGGAGTGCACAAATTATAGGGGAATTATGCTACTATTAGTGCCAGGAAAAATATTAGGCAGAATCATTCTGGAGAGACTAAAAGAGGCTATAGAGAAACACTTGAGAGATGAACAAGCAGGTTTTAGGAAGAACAGATCATGTGCTGATCAAATAACTACTCTACGTATAATAGTTGAACAAAGTTTAGAACTAAAATCCCCACTTTATATTGGATTCATAGATTACAAAAAGGCATTTGATAGTTTAGACAGAAGAATGCTTTGGAAGTTGCTGAGTCATTATGGAATCCCCATAAAGTTTATTAACCTGATAAAAACAATGTATGAAGGAACAAAATGTAGTGTGGTGCATGAAGGACAGCTTACAGAAGCATTTGAAATAAGAACAGGAGTAAGGCAAGGATGCCTTCTGTCTCCATTTCTCTTTCTACTGGCCATAGATTGGATTATGAAAATAACTCAAAACAACAGAAATGGGATCCAGTGGTCACTGACCAAACAACTTGATGATTTAGACTTTGCTGATGACATAGCTCTCCTATCACACAGCCACCAACAGATGCAAGATAAAATGAGTATATTAGATGAGAGATCACAACAGCTAGGACTAAAGATTAATAGAGATAAGACCAACATTATGAGAATTAATGCAGTTGGCAATAACCAAATAAAACTAGGAGAAATACCTCTACTAGACGTACAATCTTATATATATCTGGGCAGTAATATAGATAAAGAGGGAGGAACAGAAAACGATACCAAAATAAGGATATCAAAAGCAAGAGGAGCTTTCATTGCACTGGGAAACATATGGAAATCCAAAGAAATTAGGCTAAATACAAAAATACAAATTTTCAACTCCAATGTTAAGTCGGTTCTATTATATGGCTGTGAAACATGGAGAATAACAAAATTGACAATCACGAAGGTACAGACTTTCATTAATGGATGCTTGCGCAGAATAAAGGGATGGAAATGGCAGGACAAAGTCACAAACGTGGAATTATGGAAATGTACCGGTCAAATACCAGTGGATAAAGAAATACAGCGAAGGCGATGGCGATGGATAGGACACACACTACGGAAACCAACTGAGAGTATTACACAACAGGCCCTTTTTTGGAATCCCCAGGGGAAAAGACAAAGAGGAAGACCAAGGAATTCTTGGAGAAGACAGATTGAAGCAGAGATGAAGATGATGGGGAAGACATGGAATGATCTTAAAAGAATTGCAAAAAACAGAACGACTTGGAAAGTGTTTGTTGAAGACCTATGCTCCACTGGGAGCTAAAAGGTAGAAGAGAAGAGACACAAGAATCAGTGGGATGTACACAAGAATCAGTGGGATGTACACAAGAACTGACAGATTTCATGTTTCTCTTTGTTTCAGGGGGCAGATGGTGCCTCAGTTGATTCTTTTTACAATATCCAATTGGTGCCTCAGTACGAAGTGCCACAGGGAGCAACAGTTGGACATGTAAGTGAGAAGTTAAAAAAAAAAAGTAAAGAGTCCCCGTCATGCCAAGTGGCGTATAGGGAATATGGTGTTAGTGACCATAAATTTTACAGACCTTCGGCACATCATTTTTGGGGTAATATGGTCGGTATTACGCCTGTGCCGATTTACTTTCCCAGAAAAAAATCCAGTACCCATTAAAGGCTGGGTGAACCGGAAGCCGTCGGTTGGGATCGAACCCTACCTCTTGTCCTTTGTAGTCCAGTTCACTAACCACTGAGCTATCGCGGCTCCCATATAAGTGAGAGTTCACGCCAAAATAGCTCACAGTGTATAATTAAACGTGATCCTTGAGCCTATTATGTAGTTCTCAATACATTTTTAGCATCATCTACAAAGATGAGCTTGATCTGTACACAACGATCAAACTGCTCAAATCATTCGTGTGCACACACTTTAGGTTTCTGGTGAAAATACACCAGTTGGCTTGTGCAGTAATGTCCATTCTTAATAATTTTTTAAAATAAAAACTATTTATGGCAATATCCCATCCATGGGATCTGCCATTGGGGGGGCAGAGAATAATGGATGTTTGTCCTGAAGACGCCATGAGATGTTCAAGTCTGAGTTATTCCCCCCTCCCCCCGATTGAAATAAACCTTTGACCCTATAGGGAATAAAATTCAGGTTCTCATGGTTTGAAGCACTACTTTATTCTAATAATAATCTACTTCTTCTTCTTCTTTCCTTCCTCATCTGCCTTTCAGCGTCGAGGGGAGATATAATGTGCGGTCTTTTGCTCTTCTGTTCGCTTCTGCTGCTGTTATGTTTCCTAGTGCTTCTAATATTCCATCGATCCATCTTTTTCGTGGTCGACTCTTGGGTCTGGTGTTCTCACAACATTTATTGAGGGCTTGTTGTGTTGTGTTTTGATCACTCTGCCATGTCATGTGGCTAAACCATTTTAACTATTGTTTCTTTATATATTCTGTGGCAGGGGTTACTCCTAGCTTTTTTTCTCAGTTCTTCCTTTCTGATCTTGTCTCTCAGACTGTTTCCTGTCATTCGTCTAACACATTTCATCTCAGTAGAGGTTATTTTTCTTATTGTTCTTGCATCAAGGGTCCAAGACTGACATTGGCACAACATTGGGATGAAGATTGTATTGTAGAGTTCTCCGTTTTGCCTCTAGAGTTATTTTCTATGAATAATGAATAACGTACTAGACTAAATATGTATGCTCATAATATTTTGCTAATTAGTTACATATATATTTTTTTAGTTTATATTTTAGATTTTTCAGACATTTTGGGACACCCTGAGTATACAAAAAGTTTTCTGTGTCTAAGGTATCCCAGGAGCTGCATCAGTTGCCAATTGGGACCATGCACATTCAGCTTCAGCCTGCAACTCACATCCAGATTGTGATGCCAGGAACATCACCTGCCAAATCTGCCCAGCTGGTCAGGGGACAAGGCAATACAGTGATGTCACAACAGCAGATATTGCTCAGGGTAAATTTTTATTGTTGCTTTTTTTTTTTTTATATATTTTGTCAGGAGCCGTGGTAGACCCGTGGTTAGTGAACTGGGCTACTAAAGGCAAGAGGTCAGGTTTGGTCTTAGTTAACAGCTCATTGGCTTCTTCTACCTTTCAGCTCCCTGTGGAGCATAGGTCTTCAACAAACACTTTCCAAGCCGTTCTGTTTCTTGCCATTCTATTAAGATTCGTTCCATGTCTTCTCCATCATCTTTATCTCTGCTTCTATTTGTCTTCTCCAAAAATTCCTTGGTCTTCCTCTTTGTCTTTTTCCCTGGGGATTCCAAAAAAGGGCCTGTTGTGTAATACTCTCAGTTGGCTTCCACAGTGTGTGTCCTATCCAGCACCATAGTCTTCACTGTATCTCTTTATCCACTGGTATTTCACTGGTCATCATCATCATGTGCCATACCGGTTGGCGTAGGTGATCATGTCCCTCCACAATCTTCTATCTACAGTGCATCATATCAGTTCTGTTGTTGACTGTTTTCCATGCCATGACACCAAGCTATCCAGTATTTTCTCTCTTTGTCGCCCGCGATCTCTCTTTCCCTTTATTTTGCCAGTTGTAACCAAGTATTCCAACTTTCCTCTTCTCATGATGTGCCCGAAAAATGTTGATTGCTTCTTTCTGATGTTTTTTAAGAGCTCCCTTTTTGTGTTGGCCTCTTTGAGAACTTCCTCATTGGTCTTTTTATCTGTCCAGGGAACTTTCAACATTCTTCTGAGAAATCCCATCTCTGTGGCCTCCAATCGTCTTTTCATTTGTTTGTCCACTGTCCATGATTCGCTTCCACAGGTCAGAATTGGTTCTATTTGACTGGTACATTTCCATAAATCTATGTTAGTGATTTTGTCCTGCCATTTCCATCCTTTTATTCTGCATAAGCATCCATTAATGAATGTCTGTATTTTCATGATTGTCAATTTTGCTCCTTGGCTTAACCAGCCTTAAAATGAATACCAGATTTTTGTGAGAAAGTTAGATAGCCTGGCATGGTGCCAACCACTCATTCATTGGTTGCCGTCTCCACATCAAAGGTTGACTACCATAGTGCGCCATTCATTCGTTAAGTGCCGCCTCCACATCAAAGGTTTGCTGCCATGGATACCATTTTTCTCTGTCTCTTGTCTTGATGGTGCGTGTTGTCATAGGTTCACTTTTGATGTTATCAGTCCACTTTTGTCTTGGTCTACCTCTGCCTCATCAACTTTTTACCTCACCTTCCAAGATGAATTTTAGAAGGATGTTGTCTCTTCACATGTCCACAAAACTTCAGTTGTCTTTTTTCAAATTTTATTAAGTTCTTTTTTTCAGCTGATCCAGAACTTCCTTGTTTGTCTTCTTTTCCTTCCACCCAATTCTCCCCTTTGTTCTATAGATCCACATTTCAAGACCTTCAATTTTCTGCTCTGTTTTCTTATTTAATGTCCATGTTTCTGCACCATACAGGAAGGTTGAATAAATAAAACATTTTCTTATTCATAGTTTTATTTCTGATGTTATTTTCTTTGACGTGAGTATATTTTTCACGTTGTTAATATTATTGTTTGCAATTCCTATTCTCTTTGTTTATTTCTGTCTTACATCATTTGTTATAATATGCCAAAGATATCTATATTCTTGAACTTCTTATAATTTCTTTCCATCTACTTCACTATCTATGATACCAATATGATACCAATATGATATCAATCACATCACCTGTATTTTAAAAAATAAGCCATTGTTCATTAAAAAATGTCAGCACGAAGACAGTAAATGTAAAGTACAAGACTTGAATCAGTGTCTTAGTATATGAGTTTTCACCCATATGTGCTCGGCCGCCTATCCAGAAGTCTCCAAACACTTCTGGATAGGCGGCCGAGCACATATGGGTGAAAACTAGACAGAAAACACAGAAGTGTTTGGAGACTTCTGGATAGTGTCATTTCAAGCATCGAAATTCACTATGTGAGGCAGCATTCCTCACCTTCCCAGAGTAATACCCTGGTACCCATTTCTGCCACCTGCTGGGTCAGCCATGGGTGGTAATTTTTTTTTTTTAAACCACAAGTACAAGTCACACTGCTTCCAGCGGGAATTGAACACAGGTTGTCCAAACATCAGTATCCCAGTTGAGTGGTTTTCCCAACTAAGGGTACCGAGGCCTCTGAAGACAGCATGTTCAAAAACGCTTTAAAGCGTGGATGGAATGTTATTAATTTCTTTTGTTTTTGTTTTGCTTCAGTTTTTATTCATTGTCACTCACCCTAGAATGAACATTTGTTGTGTTACAGTTTACACCGAGCCTTTTGCACCTTTAGACTCAGACTCAATATTTCGGAGACTGACTGGTCTAGAGCAGAGATGGCCAAACGATGACTCACTGGCCAGATCCAGCCCAACAGTCTATTTTTCTTGACCCTCGTAGCATCCACATAAACTATTTTAATTAAAAAAAAAAAAGTAAAGTACCCCCATTATGCCAAGTGGCATATAGGGAATATGGTGTTAGTGATCATAAATTTTACAGACCTTCGGCACATCATTTTTGGGGTAATGTGGTCGGTATTGCGCCCATGCCGTTTTACTTTCCCAGAAAAAAATCCAGTACCCATTATAGGCTGGGTGAACCGAAAGCCATCGGTTGGGATCGAACCCTACCTCTTGTCCAGTTCACTAACCACTGAGCTATCGCGGCTCCAAAACTACTATAATCATCATCATCATATAGTAAATGTCTATAAATCTATCTCTCTCTCTCTCTCTGTCTCTGCGATCAAGACTCAATCAGAGTAGGATTCCAGACGCTCTCATGAAGTCAGCTGTCTGTTTAAGCGAATCGATTGCCCCATATAGTTTCTCTTCCAGGCAGGTGGGTGTTGACCACATTGCTCTTCTCAAGACTGTGTACTGGGGGCAATCCTGTAGAACATGTTTTGTGTAACTATAAATAAAAACCAAAGTTCCAGTTGATTAAAAAAAATAATGTAAAGGTAATTTTGAAATAAAACTGAATGCCACAGGCATTGGGAATTTTTCACTAGAAAACTGTGTTTTCCTCATGGATTTACTCCCCCTGGTCTCTGGGTAGTGAAATCTGACGTCAGGTCCTCTCATAAATTAAAAAAAAATAAAAAGAACCCTTGACAGTTGGAAATAAAAAAGACACCAAAAATGGCAGCTGCCTGTGCAAAATTTGTGAAAAAAAATACCCCAAAAAAAGTCAAAATTCTCGATGATGAAAAATGGGAGTATTGCTGTAGTAAGAGAATATCTGCCTGAATGGTGAGGGACACTTGAGTTCATGACTGCCATTGTGAAAATTAGGTGAATGTGATATTCACACACTTCTGTCCCTTGAGAATTTGCTAGTGTTGGCAAACAACAAATGCATTTGTGTGTTTTAATCAGTTTTATTTTTTTGCTAATGAAGTATATATTTGATATATTATTAGTTTTGTTGAATGAAACTTTTATTTTCTTTCTTTAACTTATTCAATTGAATTAATTTTTGCCCCCTAAGGTTCAAGATAACTCAGAAGAATCTCAATTGTTTACAATCCCAGCTGGCAGCTTAAGCACATTACAAGCCACAGACCAGGTGCTACCTCACATTCTCAGCCATTGTATTTCTCAACGGAATGGCCAAATTGACCTACAAGCTTTCAGCAATACAGACCTACAGCCCTCGTGTTCGCTAGTTCATCCCACCAAGCAATTAAATGAAAGTGTTCTAGGCATAGTTAACGGCAATGTTCATGGCCTAGACATTGTCCAGGAAGCCATAGGCAATAAGAAAGATCCACAAACAACAGCTTGTACATGAGAATGTAATATAAATTCATTATTTATCCATTGCAATGATTTCCAAGTTAAAGTGATTCAACTGAGGAGTTTCTGTATTCCCTACTTCTCTTGTTTCTTCTTATTTTTCTTCTTTCCTTCCTCATTTGCCTTTCAGCGTAGACGGGAGATATAATTTGGTGTCTTTTGCTCTTCTGTTCATCTTTGCTGCTGTTATGTTTCCTCGTACTTCTAATATTTCTCTTATTTCTTCTTCTTCTACCTTTCAGCTCTCTGTGGAGCATAGGTCTTCAACAAACACTTTCCAAGCTGTTCTGTTTCTTGCCATTCTATTAAAATCCGTTCCATGTCTTCTCCATCATCTTTATCTCTGCTTCTGTTTGTCTTCTCCAAAAATTCCTTGGTCTTCCTCTTTGTCTTTTTCCCTGGGGATTCCAAAAAAGTGCCTGTTGTGTAATACTCTCAGTTGGCTTCCGTAGTGTGTGTCCTATCCAGCGCCATCGTCTTCAATCTCTTTATCTACTGGTATTTGACTGGTACATTTCCATAATTCTATGTTAGTGATTTTGTCCTGCCATTTCCATCCTTTTATTCTGCGTAAGCATCCATTAATGAAAGCCTGTATCTTCATTCCATTAATGAAAGCCTGTATCTTCATGATTGTCATTTTAATTGTTCTCCATGTTTCATAGCCATATAATAAGACTGACTTAACATTGGAGTTGCAAGATTGGCTTATTTATCTACAGCAGTGATTACCATGTTGCAGTCACTGGACACCAAGTGTTCCTGTATTCATTATTTATCTATAGCAGTGATTCCCAAATTGTGATGTTTGAACCTCTTAAAATATTTTTAGACCCATTTATATGTTAGGAAGGTGAAACTTCTACAAGTGATCACGATTATCAACTTTTGCATTCAAGTCTTTTGATTATATGAATTTGATCAGCTGTCCTGTTGCCATAACAAGAGTAGAAACAATACTATAACATAGGATGAATAAGAAACTTGGACAAAACCTAAGGCTATATATGTGTCATCATTATTTTCCTGCAGGGGTTCTAAAATTAAACAGAGAGGGGCATTGTCACGTCTTTGTTTGATATAGAATCAACTACTATATAAAAATTCCCAAGAATAGAAGCAGTTGCTCCGCAAATAAAACTCCAACCACAGCATTATCTTTCTCATGTGGTCAGTAATCGACAACGTATCCATATCATCACACATATCAGAGGCCGCAGATTGGTCACATCTGTCAACATAAACATAAATACATTGTTTGCACTCTACAATCCACCACAAGAGAATTACAAAACAGGCTTTTCTTTGGGAAACAGAATACAGAAAAAGAGGAAGACCTAAAGAGACACTAAAATGAACACTTATAAGAGAAGCAAAGTTGGCAGGCATAGACTCATTAGATATAAGATCGAACATCTTGCCCAGAATAGAGGTGGGTGGTGAAAAGCACTACAGGCCCTATGCACCATTAGATGGCGCAGGAAGGATCAAGAATAATCCACCATGGACTTGCTAAGCTAGTAGTAATTATATAGCCATTGGTGTCTTGACAAACGGTTGGCAGCTAACAATTTTTCTTCTTCATGTGCTACGATCTGCAACCAGATCCTCCCATTTAGGGTGGAACTAACAACATTGTTTGCTCGCTATGCCTGGGTGAATAATATGGAGACAGTCGTAGTTAGTCAACTACTATGATAGTGCTTTGCCCAAAATGCAGTAAACAACCCCCTCAAGCCAGTAGTGGATACAGTATAGAAGGTAAATTAACACTGGAGTGGGGTCTAATCGTACTTGATTTTGATTCTTTGAGTGCTGCCAGACATCACGTAGGGCCCATACTGCCATTCACTATCCATCTCTATTGTGGGCATGATGCCTGATCTTATCAAATGAGTCTATGATTCCAACTTTGTTTCTCTTATCATTGTCTTTCTCTAGGTTTTCCTCTTTCTTTTTGTGCCTTGATGTTTCCCATATAAGAGCCTGTTTTTTTTTTTTTTTTTTGTCTCTTCTCAACATATGCCCATCTTCTCTTCCTAATTGTACATGAGATCTTTGGGTGCATGGCTATTTCTCCAATTGTTATTGAGTTATTTGCAGGTCATCATCATTGCACACCGAACATGTCCATAGGTGCTCAGATCCTCTACTCAGCAAGTCCCTCAGTGTCCAGCGACTGTCGACTCCAGTTCTATGTTGGTTGGTAAGTCTTCTTACACGGACACTAAGTTTCTCATTTCTGGCTGTGCCCATCTTAACTCCCATTTCCATCATCTGAAGAAGTGACGTGGATCTGTGTTTGTCGAAGTCCTGTGCTCTTCCCACATCTCGGAGGGCATTGATGATGTCGGCCCGATCCATTGGTTGACCGTTATCAACGACAGCGCAGCTATCTCCTATCTCCATATTAGTTTTTAATTCATTTCATTCTACACAGACTATTCTTCTTAGGCATTCGTCTTCAAAATCATTTAGTTTTTTTCTCAATCTCTTTTGTTGGATCTACACCACAGCTAATGTCCCTGCATCATCTCACTGAGGAGACCATTGAACGTGTTCAAATTTTGTCAGCTCTAGAGGATGATTTCTTCTTGGAAACTTGTTTCCATCCCCTCTTGCTCATTTTCTTTGCCCATCTTATATTTTGGACATAACAATCTTTCTTTTGTCCTTTTGAATCGAAAATGACACATAGGCCACAAATTCTAGACTCTCTGTGTCCTACAATCTTTGCTATAAAGCGTCGGACTATTTGCCTAGGACCCACAATGTATCTCACCACTTGTCTCAGTTCTAGGTGACTCACAAGTGAGCTGATTGCTGCCATTCTTGCTTTTCGCCATAGTGTTTTTTTTAGCTATAAAATAACAGCAGTGGGTGATAGCTATTGCATCGAAATAGATACTAGAATTGGAATGTCCAAAATGTGTTTTCTTGATCCTTCCCATTAAATGCCACATAGGACTTGTAGTGTATCATCCATCCCATCTCTATTCTTAGTGATATGTTCGATCTTATTGAGTCTATGCATGCCAACTTTGCTTCTCTTATAACTGTTTTTTATAGTGTTTTTGTAGGTCTTCCTGTATACCGATAACGATCACGGCCCAACAGCTGGATGGGAGGGGAAGAACTATGACTTTTGCTGATGATATTCTGGTATATCGACAGGGAAGAGACAGACGGGGAATCGCCTCCACAATGCAAGACGAACTCGATCGCATTTCTTCGTGGTGTGGTGTTTCCGGTGCCTTGGTTAATCCTAATAAAGCATCAGTTTCATGGTTCTCCCTTAACAATCATATCGTTAATACGACCACACCGGTAGTACGAATGGGAGCTGATGAGGTGACCAGGGACAAGTTGATGGCATACCTCGGAGTTAAGTTTGATCGCAGCCTGTGTTTTCGGGACCACGTCGACCATGTGATAACAAAATCCCGCAAAGGATTAGCCGCCTTGAAGGTCATGGCAGCTGCCAACATCGAGCAGAGGCTACTTACTCTTCTGTTCCAGAGATTAGTCCTCGCACCAATCGAGTATGCCCTGGCAATTCTTACTGCCAGTATGACTCAGATTGATAGGCTGGAGAAAATACAAAATGAAGCCATGCGCATTTTCTTGGGATGTACAAGGGACACTCCCTGTGTAACAATGAGGTATCTTCTTGACTTTCCAACCATGGATAACAGAATCAAGATCTGGAGAGCACGAACATACCTGAAGATTAGTACAGATAAAGAGCATCCATTGCATCACGTGCTCAACACAGGGAAAGGTGCCAGGCTAAAAAGAGGCAAATCATGGGTGGGCAGAGCAGAAGATGTCATCAAACAGGTCTGTGAGCTTACCAATATCAGCACTGGTGAGGAGTGGATACCGGTGCCTACGTCTTTCAAGGGGACTTTCTTCTGTATTGTCACACTCGACAGGAAAAGTAGGGAACAGAACCCGGTCGTGGTTAATGCTGAGGTCAACGGTCTCATCTGCAATAACACCGATGAGAAAGATGCAGTCATCTATACAGATGGATCTGTAAGACGACACCAAAGAAGTGCATGGGCATTTACAGCACGCTCGGCAGACAGAATAGTCTACAAAGACAGTGCATACGTCATGACCACATGTAGCATGACAATGGAGGTGGTGGCAGTGACCAAGGCATTTAAATGGTTAGAGTCACAAGACTACACCCACACATGTATACTGAGTGATTCGATGAGCATGATAAAAAAAGTGGAGGCAGGCTCAGTGCGCATGCAATGGGTAGAGTCGTTGCAGAAATCCAAAATACGTAAAGTCACCTTTATCTTTGTCCCTGGACATGCGGGAGTACAGGGAAATGAAAGAGCGGACAGGTTGGCTACCTGTGCTGTCGTTGAAGACAGGCAACCAATGGATCGGGCGGACATCAATGCCCTTCGAGAAGTGGGAAGAGCACAGGACTTCGACAAACACAGATCCACGTAATTTCTTCGGATGGTGGAAAGTTAAGGTGGGCACAGCCAGAAATGAGAAACTTAGTGGCTGTGTAAGAAGACTTATCAACCAACATAGAACTGGAGTCGTCAGTCGCTGGACACTGAGGGAATTGCTGAGGAGGGGATCTGAGCACCTATGGACATGTTCGGTGTGCAATGATGATGACCCGCAAATAACTCAATATTAACTCAATATCATTTCATATTTACTATGGAAGTAAGTGTCTGTTTTGAAATTCTTTTGTTATCTCTCCTCAGCACATATGTTTTAGTAGTATACAAATCATAACCAACAAACAAATGTGAACTAAGCTGAAAATCTTATGCATTTACAAAATATGCTTTATTGCACAGTGTTATGCACATTGTGTTCCAGTACATTTGTCTTCCATAAGTTTATTTGAAGCTGAAACTTAAAACGAGAATTGTCATTTGTTGTATTTATTGAAACATGGTTCCCTGATGTATGTACATGGTCACAGAGCAAATATATGATCCGATATTTATCTTAAACATTTGAGAGATTGCATAATTTGAAGGTCTGAGTAGTCTAGAGGTAAGATATCAGCCTCTGCACAAGACAGTTGTGGGTTTTAATCTCACCCCCGGTAGTGGAAATTTTTCTCTTTCAATCTATGGTTTCTTTGTGGCTTTACCCTCCCCTAGTCTCTGGGTAGAGAGATCCGATTTCTAGCCCTCTCTGGGTAGAGAGATCCAATGTCTAGCCCTCTTTGGGTAGAGAGATCCGATGCCTAGCCCTCTCTGGGTAGAGAGATCCAATGTCTAGCCCTCTCTGGGTAGAGAGATCCAATGTCTAGCCCTCTCTGGGTAGAGAGATCCAATGTCTAGCCCTCTCTAGGTAGAGAGATCTACTGTCTAGCCCTCTCTGTGTAGAGAGATCCAATGTCTAGCCCTCTCTGGGTAGAGAGATCCAATGTCTAGCCCTCCTTGGGTAGAGAGATACAATGTCTAGCCCTCTTTGGGTAGAGAGATCCAATGTCTAGCCCTCTATGGGTAGAGAGATCCAATGTCTAGCCCTCTTTGGGTAGAGAGATCCAATGTCTAGCCCTCTATGGGTAGAGAGATCCAATGTCTAGCCCTCCTAGGTAGAGAGATACAATGTCTAGCCCTCTTTGGGTAGAGAGATCCAATGTCTAGCCCTCTTTGGGTAGAGAGATCCAATGTCTAGCCCTCTCTGGGTAGAGAGATCCAATGTCTAGCCCTCCTTGGGTAGAGAGATACAATGTCTAGCCCTCTTTGGGTAGAGAGATCCAATGTCTAGCCCTCTATGGGTAGAGAGATCCAATGTCTAGCCCTCTTTGGGTAGAGAGATCCAATGTCTAGCCCTCTATGGGTAGAGAGATCCAATGTCTAGCCCTCCCTAGTAGAGAGATACAATGTCTAGCCCTCTTTGGGTAGAGAGATCCAATGTCTAGCCCTCTTTGGGTAGAGAGATCCAATGTCTAGCCCTCTTTGGGTAGAGAGATCCAATGTCTAGCCCTCTCTAGGTAGAGAGATCCAATGTCTAGCCCTCTTGGATAACAGAACAACAGAAGTCTCATACATACTCTGCCCATTTTAAAAACCATTGGCAGTTTAAAGTCTCAAGTAATAGGCCAAAATGGCGGCCTGATCTCAATCTTTCCATGACATCACATAGGGCACCTAGTACCTTTTGTCACCCCAAAAATCACTCCAGATATGGCAGCTGCTGAGAGAAAATATAAATCTACCAAAATGTTAAACTCTTGAGAATACAATATAAGTACCTCTAAAGTTCTTGAAATACAAGTGGAACAATATTAAAACAGGTAAAGGGATTTAAATATTTGGGAACTTTGTTAACCTCAGATGGAAGATGTACAAAAGAGGTGAGATGCAGAATGGCTTAGGCAAAAGCAGCTTTCCAAAAAATGAGGAAGATACTATGCAATCCATAAGTTATCATTATACGCCTAAGAACAGGACACAATCGACTCCATAGTCACATGTATACAAAATTCAGGATCGGCACATCAACTACTTGCACATGTGGACAGGCACCCCAGACTGCTGAACACATACTTCAAGACTGCACTGAATATAGTAGACTGAGGAAAATCCATTGGCCCATAGATACAACACTACAGACAAAACTATATGGGCCACTGCAAGAATTACAAAAGACAGTAAAATTCATACAGGAAACGACATTGCTGATATAGACAATACTTCGAGCGAACGAAAGATAGATAGACTATGCAATCCATTTTTGACAATAGAAACAAGAAAAAGAGTTCATAAAAGTTATGTAGAGCCAGTCTTAACATAAGGACATGAATCATGGACAAAAGGACAACGTGTAGAAGCGGAGGGATGGAGAGAGTAGAGGAGGAAACAAAGACGAGAGAACAATCCAGAAGTGAGGGGGCAGATAGGCGAGATGAGAGAATGAGGTCAAGGAGGAAAAGGAAAAACACATTAAAACGAGGTCATGAGAAAAATAAGTTGAGGATGGGTCAAAATGCATGTGGAAAACATGAAGGGCCATGTCCAGAAGTGAGTGGGCAGATAGACGCGATGAGAGAACAAGGTCAAGGAAAATAGACATTAAGACAAAGTCAGGAGAAAAATGAGATTATAGGTCGAAATTCACGTGCAAAACATGGAAGGCCATCTCCAGAAGTGGGTGGACAGACAGGCACGTAGGCGTAGAAGGGGTAGGAATGGAGAGAATAGAGGAATAAACAGACGAGAGAACAAGGTCAAGGAAAAAAGACATAGCATGGTACTAAGACAAAGTCAGGAGAAAAAATGTGATTTTAATGTGTTTTTTAATGTGTTTTTCCTTTTTCCTCCTTGACCTCATTCTCTCATCTCGCCTATTCTGCCCCCTCACTTCTGGATTGTTCTCTCATCTTTGTTTCCTCCTCTACTCTCTCCATCCCTCCGCTTCTACAAACGGACAAGAAAATCACTGGAGTCTGTAGAAATGTAGTTTTACAGAAGAATGTTGAGAATACCATGGACAGCTAAGAAGAGTAATGAAAACGTTCTGAAAGAGGCCAAAGCAAAAAGAGACCTAATTTCCAATATTAGGAAGAAACAATCATAATTTTTTGGCCATGTAAGGAGAAGGCAACAGCTGGAATATATTGTAACAACTGGGAAAATTGAGGGATGAAGAGATAGAGGGAAGCAAAGAGTAAAGATACCAGACAGCTTAAGAGAATGGCTTGGCAGGTCAATAACAGAAATGATAAATGACTGTCATGATCGAAAGTTGTGGAGAGACATGATCACCTACACCAACAGGCTTGGTACTTGATGATGACCTCTAAAGTAAGAGGATATCTGCCTATATGGCAAGGGACACCTGCTGACACTGAGGACACTCAACTGAGGATATCAGTGTGTAAAAAACAGGCGCCCCCCCCCCACCCCCACCCCACCCCAACTGGCTGTTCTGAAAATGGGTACCAGAGATCTTCTCTGGGAAAGTAGATGGCCTTGCATTGAGTTATTTGTGGGTTATCATCATTGCACTCCAAACATATCCATAGGTGCATAGATCCCCTCAGTGAATCCTGCAGTGCCCAGCGACTGACCACTCCAGTTCGGTGTTGGTTGATAAGTTTTCTCATATGCCTAGTTTCTCCTTTCAGGCTGTGCCCATCTTAATTCCATCATTTTCAGTGTTTTCACTTCAAGTCTTTTGCCCTTCCCATATCTCAGAGGGCATTGATGATGTCTGTCCGATCCATTGGTTGACCGTCTTCAATGACAGCGCAGCTAGCCAGCCTGTCCACTCATTCATTTCCCCGTAATCCCACATGTCCAGGGATTCAAACAAGGGTGACCCAACATATTTTTTATTTCTGCAATGACTCTACCCACGGTACTTGGCTTTGCATGGTACTATACACGTCACCTGTGAATTTGTCAATGGCCTTGAACTCTTCTTAGCATTCACCCGTTAAGTGGGTGTGCATGGGTTTTGTCACTAGTTCACAGTAGAGCCATGATATCTCCACCTTTTGGCTCGTCACGTCACATCCATCTTCAGAATGGATAGATTTGCTGAACAATTTTGCCCAGGCCGCTGCAGTTTGGCCTACTCTTTTAGACTTTTAAATGCCGAGAATTCTTAAACACGGGACCTCCTGTTTTTTTTTTTGCAGTTATCCAGGAGGGCTAGACATTGAATATCATTACCTAGAGACCAGGGGAGGGTCATGCCATAAATCACGGATTTGAAGCGAAAAATTCTCACTGCCAGTGGGGGGATTTGAACCCCGGACCAACCTGCCCAGAAACCAATGTTTTACCTCTAGACCACCCAGTCCCCTGCATTTAATATATGAAAACTAGCACCATATTTCCATAATCGCCGCTAGACATAGCAGGGTTAAGGCATAAAAATGCGAAGCTGCAGTAAAGCTGAATATGAGGAAAAATTTTTTTTTAATAAAAATGCGAAGCTGCAGTAAAGCTGAATACGAGGGAAAATTTTTTTTTAATAAAAATGTGAAGCTGCAGTAAAGCTGAATATGAGGAAAATTTTTTTTTTAATAAAAATGCGAAGCTGCAGTAAAGCTGAATATGAGGAAAAAATTTTTTTTAATAAAAATGCGAAGCTGCAGTAAAGCTGAATATGAGGAAAATTTTTTTTTAATAAAAATGCGAAGCTGCAGTAAAGCTGAATATGAGGAAAATTTTTTTATTTTTTAATTTTTAGACATAACAGGAACTGTCACTCTTTTACTTTCCATGTAATGAAGTCACAGTGACATAGTAGTTAGACTACTTTCTACTGACCAAGTAGGGTGATCAATCTCAGCTGTGGGGACTGGTTGGTCTCGAGGCGTCACCACAGACCCCACTCCAATGCCAGTCTCGAGACAAGAGAGGTTGTGGGTTCAAATCCCGGCTGCACTAGTTGAAATTTTTATTTGTGATTTCTCTCTGTGGCAACCACCCCTGGTCTCAGCAGCGAGACCCGGCTTGAAACGTCAATTACTCATAGGTGGAAAAAATATGAGTACCTCTGAAGACGGAGTTATCTGCCTGTGCAGCGAGGGACTCCAGTGCACATGGCTGCCAGGGAAAAACGGATTAACATGCAAAATTCAGTTCCTAGTCTCTAGGGATTTCGTCAAAGCTGGCGAACACCCAACAAAATCTCAGCTGTGACAAATTTTCAATGACTGATGTGATTATGGTGTTCACCCAGATTCTGAAAATGGGTACCAGAGTCTCCCTGAAATGTGATACCAGCTATCTATCTATTGTCCGTTTGAGCTGAAGACGGCACAAAGAGCAGAAATTGTAGACTCTATGTCTGACTATTTTTGTAAATACATGACAGACCTCACACAGGACCTGCATTGTGTCTTGCCATACATCCCTGTTCTGGGCAGGCCTCACACAGGACCTGCATTGTGTCTTGCCACACATCCCTGTTCTGGGCAGGCCTCACACAGGACCTGCATTGTGTCTTGCCACACATCCCTGTTCTGGGCCGACCTCTCACAAGACCTGCATTGTGTCTTGCCACACATCCCTGTTCTGGGCAGGCCTCTCAATCTCGCCAAGGGAACTACTGCTTTTTTGTTGCTGCCTCTTACCTCAATATTCCTTTTCGTTCATATCAGTTATATCATCAACAAATATGATGATCGTTGTAAAAAATAAATATGGGCACATGCTACAATATTAATCTCTGTGCAAAAAAAATGCATGACGGGTAATTTTTCTTTTTTAACAACTACCATTTATTGCAGCATTTTCATTTTGTAACACTGTGTTTTAAGCTGAACTATTTTTTTGTGCAATTTTTTTTCTTGCATTTAAATTTTCATGATGTATTTTATACATGAATATAATCAGTATTACTGTAAAACATTTAATATGAACCTATTTTAATGTGGTTATTATTGAGTGAAGTCATTAGTGCTGTACTTCAGTTAGCTACCAGACTATAGTATCTGTCACAACTGCTTGTTTTAGGCTTAAAGTGGCATTTTAATTAAATTCTAATAATTCTGCAGCAGTTATGCGATGTGTTCTGGGTCAAATACATTCAGCTCATTCATAATCCTAGGTTACGATTCCTACCTATGGCTCACGTTTTCATGATACCGTCATAAAAATTACTACCACTTAAATGTTACACATGGAGTTCCAAAAATAGTATTTTCTTTTAACTTTTGCTACGCAGCTGTGTTTACCCAAAGAGATACACAAGATTAGATGCCATAATAATTTCATGGGTTACATTATAGCTATGTATGGCATGAAATTTGAACTCAACGTGCCGTGGCTACCTGAGTTCTTAAGTTGTCTATTCTCATGGTTGGCATACGTTGATCAATCCAGCGTATGTTCGGCTCCGTCAAAGCGTCATTTCCTGGCTATCCCATGTTACAAAGATTTGTTTTTCAAGTCTCGCCAGCAACCAAGGAGATTCCATGTTACAAACATTTGTTTTTCAAGTCTCGCCAGCAACCAAGGAGATTTCCCCCATCATAAGAAAAAGAAAAGAATTTCTTGAACATTAATAAAATTTAAAAAAACAGCCCCTTTTCTACAATAGCATCATACTTTTTTTTACAACGCACTTGGGAAAAAAAAATATCAACATCAAAGGAAACAAATCCAACACTCAGGGGTCACCAGACGTAGCGAATCATTTCAAGGGAAGAGGTATGTTTACAGCACTTGGCAAAAAAATCACAAATAATCAACAACAGAAAAAAATCCCTTTTCCTTCCATAATAATATTCATTTCTTATTATTTGCCACAGAAGTAGTAATTACGAAGGTTTTTTTTTTTTGGGGGGGGGGGGGGGGGTTGTCTGCAGAAAACTGTCAAATTTCAAGAATTCTGTATTTTGAGTTGGTAATTTTTATGACGGAATAATAATGTTGGATTAAAACTGGGTAATTTTCCAGCCTCATTATTTTTGTAGGGTGTTGTAATTTGTAGCTAGGCTGTGATATTTGTGCCTTTTGACCCAATGCTTCCAACTTAAGCATGGTATTTTTGAGTACCAGATTGCCTTCCCTCTTCAATCCTTACTCACTTGGCCAAACAGGATAGCCTGTTTTCAGAAACACCACTCGGAGGTAGAGCAGGATCATCTGTGTTATTTGTTGATCCTGACATATACAGTCCGCTATGGATTGCTGACTGCATTCAGCTCATTTGCTGGATGGCATAGCTTCTTGGAGTAATGTAAAGTTATGATAGCTTAGTTCTTAGTGAACTGGACTGCTAAAGACTAGATATCAGGTTGATATTGATCAGTTGTTCCAAGGTTCACCCAGCTATAAATGGGTACTGGAGTTTTACAGGCCTGGTGTAATACTGACATGATTAGCAAAGTCGCCTCCCTGCAGCTGAGCTGGAAGTTGTCAGTGACCTACAGTTTTGCTACAGGATTGTGTGAACCAAAACCATCCTGATCCTACTCCACCTCTCTGTGGTGTTTCAGTGGTGGCCAGTAACAGATTAACCTGTCCAGTCTGGCCAAGCGAGTAGGGATCGAAGTGGGAAGAAAACCTGGTACTCAAAAATAACATGCTGAAGTCGGATGTGTTGGGCAAAAAGCGCAAATATCACAGTTTTACTGCAAACCACAACGCAGAGACACACCCACTTAGCGTCCTCTTAAGGGCAGACGATGAGAAGGTGTATTCCTTTAGTCATCGGACGAATGCAAGCAAACTGTCCGCTTTACCTATAAAATGTGCCTTCAGTCTTTAAAGAAGTGGACATTAATATCATATTCCACTTATGTCTTAAGACGTGGAGGTAACCCCTTACTTTAGGGGGTCGTTGGAGCGCCTCTGACAGACTTCGTTGATCATCTCCATTTCTCTCTATCATTCATTCAGTCATTCTTTGGGACGTTACAATCTCAAGGCCTGTTCATCCTTTTATGATATCTTCCCATCTCTTTCTTTACTTACCTATTCTGTAATGAAATGATTCCATGAATAGAATAGAATAGAGCAAATTCCCTCCTGTTACTAAGCTACTGTAGAATCTCCTGTTACAATAGAAAAATAGAAACAGGAATTGATTCTTTTATTATATCTATAGAGTGTCCAGATATAATTTAGGAGTTGTTGAATAATTTGGTCACATTTAATAATTGAGCCACATGACGTGCTGTTTGATCCTGTTACTGTCAATAATGCAAGTATTACATCCCATTTTCTGTGTGTGGCATTGCTTATCCTACAGGAAATACAGATAGGCTTGCTTGCTTGTGTTCGTCCGATGAGTAAAGGAGTACACGTCTCATCATCCGCCCTTAGAAGAACATTAACTGGGCGTCTCTGCGTTGTGTTGTGGTTTGCAGTCTAACTGTGATATTTGCGCCTTTCTGCCCACACATCCGACTTCAGCACTGCATTTTTGAGTACCAGGTTGTCTTCCCTCTTCAATCCCTACTCGCTTGACCAGACTGGACAGGTTAGTCTGTTACTGGAGGCACCACGGAGAGGTGAAGTAGGGTCTGGATGGTTCTGGTTCACCGATCCTGTCGCAAGCCATCAGCATGTCACTAACAACTTCCAGCTCTCCTGTGCTGGGAGGCAACTTTACCACCGAAATACAGAGATATAATTGTCTATAAATTTATTCTCAAATTGTTGGCATAATCTCATGCTCTATTGGTGAGATGACACATTCAGGAAAGACATTTCAGGTGATAGCAGTCAGTTTAGGTTGCTTAGCTGACAGGGCATTGCTTGTGTTCACTCAATGACTAAAGGAATAGTTGCTGTCCTGGATAGTTCTGGTTTACCGATCCCAGTGAAAGTTATCCCTCTTTGTTGTCCGCCCTTAAAACGATATTAAGTGGGCGTAAATGTATTATGTTACAGTTTGCAGTCCTGTATGCAATGAGGATACTTGTCGAGAAAATTAAATTTGCAGTAAAACTGTGATATTTGCACCTGTAGATCGATTGGCATGGAATTTTTGAGTAAATCAATTCAGAGGAAGAGGTATGTTTACAGCACTCGGAAAAATGACACATACCTCTTCCTCTGAATTGATTCACTGATTATCGCCTCGGAAGTTTCCCTCTATAATAATATTCATTTATTATTATTTGTCTCCAATTTTTGAGTACCAGGTTGCCTTCCATCTCAATACCCATCCACTTGGCCAGACTAGATGTTAATCTATTCCTAGAGCCACCATGAAAAGGTGGAGTCGGGTCACAAGAGTCTGGGTCCACTGAACCAGGCAAAAGCCATCAGCTACAAGTTGGTGTACTGGCAGCTTTCATTTCTTTGGCATCGTGTGTCTTTGCCTCCGGCAGTGTGCTGAAATGCATGTATCTCATGGCAAGGCACTGTCGAGAAGTATGGGTCAAGCCTAGTCCGGGCTGTCTATTGTTCTCTTTGTTTGTGGATTTTTCAGAGTGCCGTAAACATACCATTGCCCCTAATATGCATGCAGATTAGAGGAGTTTTTTTTTTGGTCAGCCTTCACCTTTGGTGAAGTCCCTAGAGTAGGAATAATGTGTTAGTGTGTTAGTCCATTTTTTCCTAACAGCCGTGTGCATAGGGGTTCCTCGTCACACTGGCAGATAACTCAGTCTTCGAAGGTAGCATTATTTTTTTCTGTTGACTAATTGACACTTCAAGCTGAGCCTCGCTGCTGAGACCTGGAGTAGTTACTGCATAGAAAAATCACAAATAAAAATCCAGACTGGTGCAGGCAGGATTTAAACTCACATCTCTGTCTCGAGTCCGGCGTCTTGCCTCGAAACAAACCAGTCCCCAAAAGGAGTTTGTTGAATAATCTAGTGATATCATGAGTTTTTCATTTTCTTCTTTTTTTTTTTAATGCATCTGCTGTTGTCTTGAAGTGTTGCAGGAGATAGGAGGAGCTGTTTTTGAGTTTTAGCAACTCAGAAATTGTACATTTATATAAAAATGCATGTCATTCTGTATGTATATATGTAAATGTTATCTTCATATGCAAGAAACTTTTAGAAATAGGTTTAGAAACTTTTGCCTAGGTTGATGGGTGGGGAATGTAAATGACATCAGTATAGTTGTCATAGACAAAGGTCTACACTGCTTCACATTGTTACAAATGACTTGTCTGCCCTTGTTTTATTTATCATTACATAATTCAACACTAAATCGGATCTTCCAAATTTATTGTTTTTGTTTACTTTAGTTGTGGTAGGTTAGTGTAGTCACCTACCAGGGAATCATAGAAGGAAGAGGTATGTATTACAGCACTCAGAAAAAAAAAGACAAATAAACAAGAGAAAAAAACAAATAACAATATATGGTCTGAAGCAGGATGGAACCCGTACTCCATGATTCCCTGATTTATCGCCTCGGAAGTTTCCCTCTATAATAATATTCATTTATTATTATTTGTCTCTAGTCACCTACCACATAGGTGGGTCTGAAATCAATTCCCCAAGTGTGGAAAATTGATTTTGGAGTGACATCGCTTCAGTGTTTAACCAGTTTCTTAAAAATGGGTAGCATGAGATGTTGTCTGGGAGAGTATCTTGTGATACTGACTATCTATCTATCTATCTATTGACCTTTCGAGCCGTAACCGGCCCATAGGGCGTAGACCAAGATACACCTTCTCCTATATGAATTTTTGTTCTAGCAGTTTTCTTTTAAAGATATTTTATCAAATCTCGCCATCTGTCTCTGTTCTGTGCAAGCAGTTCTATCTCATTGAGGGAGCCGATTCCTGCTGCTCTTGCCTCTCTCATCAATGTTCTTCTCAGTGTCTCCCTGGGTCTTCCTCTTTTTCTTTTACCTGTTGTTTCCCATATGAGGGCTTGCTTTGCTATTCGATTATTATCTCTTCTCATCACATGTCCAACGTATGACCATCGTCTTTTCTTTATTACTGAAGATATTAGTGGTTGATTGGCGATTTCTCTAATTTCCTCATTTGTTTTGAATTCGTTCCATTCTATACCAAGTATTTTCCTTAGACATTTATTTTCGAATGCGTTCAACTTTGTTTCTATATCTCTTGTTGTTTTCCAGCTTTCACACGCATACGTAAGGGTTGATAGTATATTTGATTTGAATAGCCTAAGTTTTGTGTTTGTGCTAATGAGTTTTGATTTCCACAACTTTTCAAGGCTTCTGAAAGACATTGCTGCTTTAGCCAGTCTGATTCTAATTTCTTTGCTCGTATCCCCTTCTCGATCAATGTGACTTCCAAGATAGATAAAGTGATCGATCTCTTCTACTGGTTTGTTTTCCATGTATATTTTGTCACTTGTTGGAATTAAACTTTTCATGACTTTAGTCTTTTCATGATTGACCTCAAGCCCAATTTTGCTGGCTATTGATAATAGTTCATTTGTGTTTTCCTGCATCGTTTTTATCTGACTGCTGATGAGAACTATGTCATCAGCAAAGTCGAGGTCCTCCAAATGGATACTGACTACTCCACCAATAAATGTGCTTATGTGCATCACACAAGCGAAAAAAAAAGGTTTTTACTGGGGGTTTCTTTGTTTTCATTTTTGAGTGTTCTGATAACTGCAAGTAGAGCTACTGATTCCGTTCTGTATTGGTAAGATGTTCTAATGACTTCAAGTATTGCTACTGATTCAGTTCTGTAATTGTAGGATGTTCTAATGACTTCAATTATTGCTACTGATTCAGTTCTGTAATTGTAGGATGTTCTAATGGCTTCAATTATTGCTACTGATTCAGTTCTGTAATTGTAGGATGTTCTAATGATTTCAATTATTGCTACTGATTCAGTTCTGTAATGGTAGGATGTTCTAATGACTTCAAGTATTGCTACTGATTCAGTTCTGTAATGGTAGGATGTTCTAATGGCTTCAAGTATTGCTACTGATTCAGTTTTGTAATGGTAGGATGTTCTAATGACTTCAATTATTGCTACTGATTCAGTTCTATAATGGTAGGATGTTCTAATGACTTCAAGTAGAGTTACTGATTCAGTTCTGTAATTGTAGGATGTTCTAATGACTTCAAGTAGAGTTACTGATTCAGTTCTGTAATGGTAGGATGTTCTAATGACTTCAAGTAGAGTTACTGATTCAGTTCTGTAATGGTAGGATGTTCTAATGACTTCAATTATTGCTACTGATTCAGTTCTGTAATTGTAGGATGTTCTAATGGCTTCAATTATTGCTACTGATTCAGTTCTGTAATTGTAGGATGTTCTAATGATTTCAATTATTGCTACTGATTCAGTTCTGTAATGGTAGGATGTTCTAATGACTTCAAGTATTGCTACTGATTCAGTTCTGTAATGGTAGGATGTTCTAATGGCTTCAAGTATTGCTACTGATTCAGTTTTGTAATGGTAGGATGTTCTAATGACTTCAATTATTGCTACTGATTCAGTTCTATAATGGTAGGATGTTCTAATGACTTCAAGTAGAGTTACTGATTCAGTTCTGTAATTGTAGGATGTTCTAATGACTTCAAGTAGAGTTACTGATTCAGTTCTGTAATGGTAGGATGTTCTAATGACTTCAAGTAGAGTTACTGATTCAGTTCTGTAATGGTAGGATGTTCTAATGACTTCAATTATTGCTACTGATTCAGTTCTGTAATGGTAGGATGTTCTAATGACTTCAAGTATTGCTACTGATTCAGTTCTGTAATGGTAGGATGTTCTAATGACTTCAAGTAGAGTTACTGATTCAGTTCTGTAATGGTAGGATGTTCTAATGACTTCAAGTAGAGTTACTGATTCAGTTCTGTAATGGTAGGATGTTCTAATGACTTCAATTATTGCTACTGATTCAGTTCTGTAATGGTAGGATGTTCTAATGACTTCAAGTAGAGTTACTGATTCAGTTCTGTAATGGTAGGATGTTCTAATGACTTCAAGTAGAGTTACTGATTCAGTTCTGTAATTGTAGGATGTTCTAATGACTTCAATTATTGCTACTGATTCAGTTCTGTAATTGTAGGATGTTCTAATGACTTCAAGTAGAGTTACTGATTCAGTTCTATAATGGTAGGATGTTCTAATGACTTCAAGTAGAGTTACTGATTCAGTTCTGTAATGGTAGGATGTTCTAATGACTTCAATTATTGCTACTGATTCAGTTCTGTAATTGTAGGATGTTCTAATGACTTCAATTATTGCTACTGATTCAGTTCTGTAATGGTAGGATGTTCTAATGACTTCAAGTATTGCTACTGATTCAGTTCTGTAATTGTAGGATGTTCTAATGACTTCAAGTATTGCTACTGATTCAGTTCTGTAATTGTAGGATGTTCTAATGGCTTCAATTATTGCTACTGATTCAGTTCTGTAATTATAGGATGTTCTAATGACTTCAATTATTGCTACTGATTCAGTTCTGTAATTGTAGGATGTTCTAATGACTTCAATTATTGCTACTGATTCAGTTCTGTAATTGTAGGATGTTCTAATGACTTCAATTATTGCTACTGATTCAGTTCTGTAATTGTAGGATGTTCTAATGACTTCAAGTATTGCTACTGATTCAGTTCTGTAATTGTAGGATGTTCTGGTGGCTTCAAGTATTGCTACTGATTCAGTTCTGTAATGGTAGGATGTTCTAATGGCTTCAATTATTGCTACTGATTCAGTTCTGTAATTGTAGGATGTTCTAATGGCTTCAATTATTGCTACTGATTCAGTTCTGTAATTGTAGGATGTTCTAATGGCTTCAAGTATTGCTACTGATTCAGCTCTACAAAGGGAGGATGCTTTGCCTGTTCCAAATACATTGTTGGTTCTACTTCCATCTCTGTATTTTATGTAGATGTCCCCCTGTCTAAAGTCTTGGTGGATTTCCAACATATACATTCATATGTTAGCACTGGTATCACATAGTAGTTGAAGTTTAATTTTTGTTCACTCACTAAGAACTTTGGACCTCCATATGGTCGTCAGTTTGTTGAATTCATTTGACGTTAGTGTGACTTCTAGGCATCTTGCTGATCAGGTAGGTAACAATTTGTAACTTTTTCATCATTACAATTGTGGACTAGACTTTCCGCTTAGGTACTTATTTTAGTCAGTGTTTTATGATTGTAGCTTGTTAGAGACCGCTGATCAACTGTTCATTGCAAGAGAGAAGATAAACAACGCCTTCATCTTGAACCAAAACTAGATTTAAAAAAGAACAAATTGGTCTTCTTCTAATTCACTGACTCTCAAATGACAGCAGTAAGCTGTGAGTCATTGATGTACTCTAGACTTGATAACAGATAATGGCATCACTATAAATAGGCCATTCCCATAGCTGCTCAGTTCTAGCAACAAACAGAGTGGTCATCCTGATCATTCATACTGATCTAGTGAATTAGTTGTGTTTTTTTTTAAAAATACACGCAGCTCATGTACATTTTCGGGTCACTGTCGCTGTAACGGCTGTCATGAGCAGCACAAACTCCCAATCCAAATCTGTGTAGGCTTCCTGTGAGCATGCCAAGAATTTCTGTTGTCCCAACAAATGAAGCCAGGCCTCTACTTTGGTGAAACACTCGATCCGACCATAGTCCTTCTTCTTCTACCCTTCAGCTCCCTGTGGAGCATAGGTCTTCAACAAACGCTTTCAGCACCCTGTGGAGCATAGGTCTTCAACAAACACTTTCAGCTGAAGGATGTTTTAATTACTCAACACAAGTCCTTACTACACACAAAACATCTTTCAGTGTTCCAACGGTCTAGCGAGAACGAACAGAGAAGTCGCGGGGAATTGAGAAGTTACAACGTGATGTACTAAACTAATTGGCTGTCGCCCTACATTTATCTTAATTTTCATCTATTAACTACTCCTTTCTAATCCGCGGTAAGCGAACTGGATTTCTCCAGACGTCCGCACTGGACCCGGCTCAAATGCACTCTCTCTAAAATCTACGTCTATTCTCATCTCTCTCTTCTTCTTCTACCTTTTAGCTCCCAGTGGAGCATAGGTCTTCAACAAACACTTTCCAAGTCGTTCTGTTTTTTGCAATTCTTTTAAGATCATTCCATGTCTTCCCCATCATCTTCATCTCTGCTTCAATCTGTCTTCTCCAAGAATTCCTTGGTCTTCCTCTTTGTCTTTTCCCCTGGGATTCCAAAAAAGGGCCTGTTGTGTAATACTCTCAGTTGGTTTCCGTAGTGTGTGTCCTATCCATCGCCATCGTCTTCGCTGTATTTCTTTATCCACTGGTATTTTACCGGTACATTTCCATAATTCCACGTTTGTGACTTTGTCCTGCCATTTCCATCCCTTTATTCTGCGCAAGCATCCATTAATGAAAGTCTGTACCTTCGTGATTGTCAATTTTGTTATTCTCCATGTTTCACAGCCATATAATAGAACCGACTTAACATTGGAGTTGAAAATTTGTATTTTTGTATTTAGCCTAATTTCTTTGGATTTCCATATGTTTCCCAGTGCAATGAAAGCTCCTCTTGCTTTTGATATCCTTATTTTGGTATCGTTTTCTGTTCCTCCCTCTTTATCTATATTACTGCCCAGATATATATAAGATTGTACGTCTAGTAGAGGTATTTCTCCTAGTTTTATTTGGTTATTGCCAACTGCATTAATTCTCATAATGTTGGTCTTATCTCTATTAATCTTTAGTCCTAGCTGTTGTGATCTCTCATCTAATATACTCATTTTATCTTGCATCTGTTGGTGGCTGTGTGATAGGAGAGCTATGTCATCAGCAAAGTCTAAATCATCAAGTTGTTTGGTCAGTGACCACTGGATCCCATTTCTGTTGTTTTGAGTTATTTTCATAATCCAATCTATGGCCAGTAGAAAGAGAAATGGAGACAGAAGGCATCCTTGCCTTACTCCTGTTCTTATTTCAAATGCTTCTGTAAGCTGTCCTTCATGCACCACACTACATTTTGTTCCTTCATACATTGTTTTATCAGTTAATAAACTTTATGGGGATTCCATAATGACTCAGCAACTTCCAAAGCATTCTTCTGTCTAAACTATCAAATGCCTTTTCGTAATCTATGAATCCAATATAAAGTGGGGATTTTAGTTCTAAACTTTGTTCAACTATTATACGTAGAGTAGTTATTTGATCAGCACATGATCTGTTCTTCCTAAAACCTGCTTGTTCATCTCTCAAGTGTTTCTCTATAGCCTCTTTTAGTCTCTCCAGAATGATTCTGCCTAATATTTTTCCTGGCACTGATAGTAGCATAATTCCCTATAATTTGTGCACTCCTGTAAACTTCCTTTTTTGGTAGTTTGATCATATAACCTTCTCTCCAGTCTTTAGGTATTTCTTCCCTCTCCCAAATTTTATCCAATAGATTATGTAACATCTTGGTAGAGGTGATAATATCTGCTTTGATGGCTTCCGAAGGAATTTCATCTGGTCCTGTGGCTTTACCATCTTTTAACAGTTTGATGGCTTTCATTATTTCTTCTTTGCTTGGTTTTCCGCAGTTAACGTGTAATTCTTCTTCTGCTGGTAGTATATCTGGAGGATTATTTGAGCCAGGTCTGTTCAAAAGTTCTTCAAAGTGCTCCTTCCATCTCTCCATTTGTTCCTTTATATTACTAAGCAGATTTCCTTTCTTATCTTTGATAAAGGCGTTGATCTGTTTGTATTTTCCACCTAATTTCTTTGTGCTGTTGTACAGTTCTTTCATATTCCCTTTATTTGCTGCTTCTTCTGCCTCTTTAGCTAATTCATCTATATATTTCCTCTTATCCCTTTTAATGCATCTTCTCACTTCTTTGTTCACCTCTGTGTAAGCTTCCTGTGTCTTGGCTTTATTACTTCTTGTTTTGCTTTTATTTATGTCTGCTTTCTTGTTCTTTCTTTCTTTAATTTTATCCAGGGTCTCTGCTGTCATCCATGCCTTATTCTGGCGTTCTCTTTTCCCCAGTGTTTCTTCGCATGTCTCTTTCCATATATTTTTTACCTGTTTCCAATGATCTATATTTATTGTATTTTCTAGTTGTTGGAGGACTTGGTATTTGTTTGATATTGTGACTGCGAATTTATCTTTAATTCCTTGTTCTTTAAGAAACCCTACATTGAAATACGTTCTGCCCTTATTCGTTGTAGTATACCTTTTTAATTTAATTTTAAGTTTGGCTAACAGCAGATGATGATCAGAAGCTATATCTGCCCCTCTATATACTTTTACATCCTGTAAGGATGACTTAAACTTATTATTAATACATATGTGATCAATTTGATTTTCCGTTCTATGATCTGGTGACACCCATGTAGCTTTGTGTATTCTTTTATGTTGGAATATTGTTCCTCCTAGGCTCATTTGATTAAGGGCGCAGAAATTCACAAATATCTCTCCATTCTCGTTTATATCTCCAAGTCCATGTTTTCCCATAATCTCTTCAAAGCCTCTGTTGTCTGATCCTACCTTAGCATTTAGGTCTCCCATCAAGATTAAATATCCTTGGCTCGTCTTGCATCCATCTGGCATTGTAGCTGTTTATAAAAATCATCTTTAACTGAGTCATCTTTATCGTTGGTTGGTGCATAGCATTGTATAATGTGTAATTTTATTTTGTTTTTGGTTGTTCTAAATGTTGCTCTCACCATTCTTGGTCCCACTGCCTCCCATTCTATTAGTGTCTTCTGTGCATTCTTTGATAGCATTATAGCTACCCCTTCGCTATATTGTGCTCCTGGTTCCTGGTGTCCTGATGATAAAATCATCTCCCCTGTATTCAATTTTATTCTCTCCGCTCCCAGCCATCTTGTTTCACACATTCCCAGAATATCTATCTTGTAGTTGTTCATTTCTGCTGCCACTTGTGCCGCTTTTCCCTGTTCGTTAAGGGTACGAACATTCCAGGTGCCAATTCTGGATGATTTCCTGGTAGACAAAGGGTGAGTCGGCAACCCGGACTCCTTATGGCTTTATCCGGATTGCGTCATACATCTCTTAGACAGAGAGCCCTTCTCTTCCTGGTTGACGGATTTACTTTATCTTTCTTTGACTTGTTCATGTTTGTGAAGTTTTTTCGGCTTATTTTTTTACAGTATGGGATAGCCAGTCCCATGCCTAACCCTCCTTTCTCGCCTCTTACGAACATGCCTGGTAGGGTACAGCGCCGCTATTCTTTACTTCCCTTTCGGGCCCCGGCAGCGCACGGGCTCATCTCTCTACTTCCCCTTAAAACATCTCACCCATTCACGCTTATTTCGCCTTTTTCCAAAACAGTTCACTCACACCTGACCACTTCTGCTTGTCTCCCCTAGATGTTGATTATTTCTCCACTAATATCGTCTGTTTCAATCAACTCTCATCAATGCTCTGTTTCTCTTGTTGCCTCGCTACACACCCTCATCCATTCCCTGTTTCACCTGTGGAGTACAAGTCTTCAACAAACACTTTCAGCCCCCTGTGGAGCATAGGTCTTCAACAAACACTTTCAGCCCCCTGTGGAGCATAGGTCTTCAACAAACACTTTCAGCCCCCTGTGGAGCATAGGTCTTCAACAAACACTTTCAGCCCCCTGTGGAGCATAGGTCTTCAACAAACACTTTCAGCCCCCTGTGGAGCATAGGTCTTCAACAAACACTTTCAGCTCCCTGTGGAGCATAGGTCTTCAACAAACACTTTCAGCTCCCTGTGGAGCATAGGTCTTCAACAAACACTTTCAGCTCCCTGTGGAGCATAGGTCTTCAACAAACACTTTCAGCTCCCTGTCGAGCATAGGCCTTCAGCAAACACCTTCAGCTCCCTGTGCAGCATAGGTCTTCAACAAACACTTTCAGTTCCCTGTGGAGCATAGGTCTTCAGCAAACACCTTCAGCTCCCAGTGGAGCATAGGTCTTCATTAAACACTTTCCAAATCGTTCTGTTTCTTGCCATTCTTTTAAGATCATTCCATGTCTTCCCCATCATCTTCATCTCTGCTTCCATCTGTCTTCTCCAAGAATTCCTTGGTCTTCCTCTTTGTCTTTTCACCTGGGGATTCCAAAAAAGGGCCTGTTTTGAAATACTCTCAGTTGGCTTCTGCAGTGTGTGTCCTATCCAGCGCCATCGTCTTCGCTGTATCTCTTTATCCACTGGTATTTGACTGGTACATTTCCATAATTCTATGTTAGTGATTTTGTCCTGCCATTTCCATCCTTTTATTCTGCATAAGCATCCATTAATGAAAGTCTGTATCTTCATTATTGTCAATTTGACCATAGTCCAGTTGGTATGAATTTGCAGTCGAACACAGATTACACAACCCGTCGCAGGGTCAAGCCAAGGCCCGGTATTGTACCACTTCAATCAACAGTCCGTCACCTGCAGCACAAAACTCTGCATGCTTGCCCCACAGCCATGTTGACTTTGTGGTCAGGTGAATGCGACTGGCCCATCGCTGTCTCCATAAACAAAAATCCAGACCAGAAAAAATTATTTTAGAACCTGCTGCAGCAAAACTGCCATCAGAGTCCTGGATTTGATTCGCTGAGGCGGCCAACTTGGCCTGCAGCACCTGAAGGTCATCAATATCAAGCTATAAATACATGACATTAGGGAGCTGCGATAGCTCAGTGGTTAGTGAACTGAACTACAAAGGACAAGTGGTCAGGTTCAATCCTGATCGACGACTTTCGGGTTCACCCAGCCTTAAATGGGTACCGGATTTTTTTTCTGGGATGTTGCACCACGGGCGTAATACCAACCACATTACCCCAAAAATCATGTGCCGTAGGTCTAAAAATTATGGTCACTAACACCATATTCCCTATATTCCAAGTAGCATGACAGGGTTCTTTACTATTTACTTAAATACATGACATACAAATTATTGAACCAAAGAACTGACACCACAACATTCAAACAGAACTGTGAGTGTTCTATGAAGCTGACTCTGGTGAAGGGTGCAATGACAAAAACAACAAATGTACCAGAGTATATTTATATAATAAAGTAAAGCTTTACCTTTATTTATATAATGTAGAATACATTTTAATGCAAGCATTACATTTTCACTATATACTTTAATACATATAGGTAACATATATAGGCTGCAAATAAAAATCACATTTATGAAAGCACTTTTCACATATTATACATTGAGATGACTAATTTAACTCTAGATTATGATACTTCATTTTAAATCATATTTTTATGGTACCATAGTAAAGTTTACTACTCAGAAAATGTGCAAAACTTGGATAAAAAATACAGTTATTAACCCTAGATTATATTTTATCTATTCTATCTATTGACCTTTCAAGCCGTAGTCAGCCCATAGGGCATAGACCCTGATACTCTTTCTCTTATCTGAATTTTTGTTCTAGCAGTTTTCACTTCTTTTAAAGATATTTTATCAAATCTCGCCATTTGTCTCTGTTCTATGCAAGCAGCCCCATCTCATTGAGGGAGCCGATTCCTGCTGCTCTTACCTCTCTGATCAATGTTCTCAGTGTCTCTCTGGGTCTTCCTCTTTTTCTCTTACCTGTTGTTTCCCACATGAGGGCTTGCTTTGCTATTCGGTTATTATCTCTTCTCATCACATGTCCAACATATGACCATCATCTTTTCTTTATTACTGAAGATATTAGTGGTTGATTGGCAATTTCTCTAATTTCCTCGTTTGTTTTGAATTCGTTCCACGCTATACCAAGTATTTTCCTTAGACATTTATTTTCGAATGCTTTCAATTTTATTTCTATGTCTCCTTGTGTTTTCCAGCTCTCACATGCATACATAAGGGTTGATAGTACATTTGATTTGAATAAATTTAAATTTTGTGTTTGTGCTGATGAGTTTTGATTTCCACAACTTTGAATTTCAAGGCTTCTGAAAGACATTGCTGCTTTAGCTATTCTGATTCTAATTTCTTTACTTGTATCCCCTTCTCGATCATAGTGACTTCCAAGATAGATCAAATGATCGATCTCTTCCACTGGTTTGTTTTCCATGTATATTCTGTCATCTGTTATTGATTAAAAAAATTTTTAATGGCAAGGATCTTTGATAACAAAGATTACATTACCATAGTAAAAATTACAGCATCAAAACACTAATTCTTCCAAATTTGACATTTTACTGTGTACCAAGATCCCCCCATTTCCGGTGACCCCTGAGTGTTTGATTTTTGTTTCCATTGTTTTTGGATTATTTTCCTCCTGATTTTGTGAGATATGTGAAAAAAAAGTTTGCCAATTTTTATGAAATTTGGTTTATTTTATTTTTGCTTTGACCAGGGAAATTTTCTCGGCTGACATAAAACAACCCTTTGTAACTCAGGAAATGCAGCGAATAACGCTATGAGGTAGCCGAACATACTGACAGACTTACGGCCATACCATAGACATTGTAACTCATCCGATTCCTGAGGTCAAATTCAGGCTATAAATCAACATGAGACAGGAAATCCAAGTTCCCCATGTCTCTCCTAGTCTAAACACACAGCTGTGTGTCAAAAAGGTCAAAGAAAACACTATATTTAGAGCTCCTAATGTTACAATAAAGTGGTAGTAATTTTTACTACTGTATCGTAAACAAGTGAATCACAGACTGACATCGTAATCTAGGGTTGCAATTTTTTTTTTCAAATCTTTGGAGAAATAGAACTTTGGAAGAGCTACAGTTTAAAAAAATAATTGAAACAATTAAGGAGCACAGACAGGACAAACACAAAATGATGGAGCCATCAGAAGCACAAAATGTCAGTAATAAAAATTGTTATCCAATAACTACAATTTTATATGACACCTGACTGTATTTACAAAAATAGAACACGTCTGGTCACAATGACGAATCATGAGTGTTTAGCTTGGACATTGATGAAAGGTGCAATGTGGGGGGGGGGGGGGTGTGTAGGGTAGAGGCAAGCAGCAAAATGTAAATTTGTTACAACTTGAATTTTTAAATAGTACTACTAACCAGTCGTCTAGGCTAAATCACATTTGACTAACATCATCATGTACCATACAGGTTGGTGTAGACAATTATGTCCCTTCACAATCCTCTATCCACAGTCTTCTTCTACGTTTCAGTTCCCTGTGGAGCATAGGTCTTCAACAAACACTTTCCAAGTCGTTCTGTTTCTTGCCATTCTTTTAAGATCATTCCATGTCTTCCCCATCATCTTCATCTCTGCTTCTATCTGTCTTCTCCAAGAATTCCTTGGTCTTCCTCTTTGTCTTTTCCCCTGGGGATTCCAAAAAAGGGCCTGTTGTGTAATACTCTCAGTTGGCTTCCACAGTGTGTGTCCTATCCAGCGCCATCGTCTTCACTGTATCTCTTTATCCACTGGTATTTGACTGGTACATTTCCATAATTCTATGTTAGTGATTTTGTCCTGCCATTTCCATCCTTTTATTCTGTGTAAGCATCCATTAATGAAAGTCTGTATCTTCATATTTGTCAATTTTGTTGTTCTCCATGTTTCACAGCCATATAATAGGACTGACTTAACATTGGAGTTGAAAATTTTTATTTTTGTATTTAACCTAATTTAAGGAGCCGCAATAGCTCAGTGCTTAGTGAATTGGACTACAAAGGACAAGGGGTTCGATCCCAACCGACGGCCTCCAGGTTCACCCAGCCTTAAATGGGTACTGGATTCTTTTCTGGGAAAGTAAAGCGGCACGGGCATAATACCGACCACATTACCCCAACAAATCATGTGCTGAAGGTCTGTAAAACGTATGGTCACTAACACCATATTTCCTATACGCCACTTGGCGTGACGGGGGCTCTACTACTACTTAACCTAATTTCTTTGGGTTTCCATATGTTTCCCAGTGCAACAAAAGCTCCTCTTGCTTTTGATATCCTTATTCAGTATCTTCTCTATTTGTCGTCCACAATCTCTCTTTCCCTGTATTTTGCCAGTTGTAACCAAGTATTCCAATTTTACTCCTCACTTGATGTGTCCCAAAAAAATTGATTGTTTCCTTCTGATGTTTTTTAGGAGCTCCCTTTATGTGTTGAGCTCATTGTGAATGTCCTTGTTAGTCTTTTTAGCTGACCAGGGAACTTTCAAACATTCTTCTGAGAAATTCCATCTCTGTGGGCTCTAATCATCTTTTCATTTATTTGTCTACTGCCCATGATTCACTTCCATAGATCAGAATTGACACTATATAGCACCGATGAACCCTCTCTCTCTCTCACTTTTATTGACATAGATTTGTTGCATAAGATATTTTTCATTTTCTGAAATGCTATTTTGGCCTGAGCTATTCTGCTTTTTATTTCTGTGGTACATCTCCCCTCTGATGTTATTATTGTGCCCAAGTATTTGAAACGTTGCACTTGTTTCAGATTTGTCTCGTTTATTTTTATGCTGCATGATGGTGGTGATTGTTTCTTCGATATAACCATTACTTCTGTTTTCTTACTATTCAGACTGAGACCTTTCTTGTTGCTTTCTTTTACTATTATGTCTATCATTTCTTGTAGTTCATTCTCTGTCTCTGCTATTAAGACTGTGTCATCCGCATATCGCAAATTATTTATGTTGTGACCGTTGACTTCAATTCCATTTTTTGTCTACTATTGATCATAATATTTTCACTGTAAAGTGAAAACAAATCCGGTGACAGAACACAGCCTTGTCCGACTCCTTGATTTATATGTTGGAATTGTCCTGTTTGGTTGCTAATTCTTATGGCTGATGTTTGTTGCCAGTACATATTTTTTATGATTCGCAGATCCTTGCCATCAATGTTTTAATTTCTCCTGCATATTGATTATTTCCACATGCTTTACTTTTTCAAATGCTTTTATGTAGTCCAAAGCATATATATAGATCTTTTTTTTACCTCTATACGAGTAGCTCTTTCTATCAATGTTCTCAGGATATATATTGGATATATATATAAATTACTAACTGGTGCCCTTTCCTTCCACAAATCCACATTGTTCCTCATCTATTTATAATTTTATTTTGTTCCTTACACGTCTCATGATGATTCTTAGTAATATTTTCGTCATATGGCACATGAGACTAATAGTACGATGGTCTTCGCAATCAGTGTCGCCTGGCTTCTTCTGCATGGTTACAAAGGTAGATTTTAGTAGATCTTCGGGAATGTGTCCAGTGGTATATATGTCATTGAATAGTTTTGTTATGACTTGTACTCCCAGCTCTCCTAATGCATTTATCTCTTCGATTGTTATATTGTCAGGACCTGGAGCTTTGCCCCTTTTCATGTGTTGAATTGTGTCCTCCACTTCACTCTGCATTATTGGTGGTCCTATGTCTTTGTTTGAATTGTTTAACTCTGGTCTTTCATCTTCATAGAGTTGACTGATATATTCTGTCCATTTTTCCATTATCTTCTCCCGTCCTATTATTGTATTTCCTTCCTTTGATTTCACACATCTTAAAACTTTGACTCCTTTTCTTTCTGTTAATTCATTTAACTGATTTTGAGTCTTTCCTTTCTTGTCTTTCCATTTCTTCACATTTCTGCTTTAACCATCCTTCCTTTGCTTCTCCACATTTGTTTGGATCGCTTGGTGCAATATTTTATATGTCCGTTCTTCCTTCTTATGTTTTTGTCTTTCGTTCATTTGTTCTAGTATTTCTTCTGTCATCCATTTCTTTTTGTTCATTCTTTTAGTCACTGGTATTACTTTTTTTGATGTTTGTTGAATCGATTGTTTGAGCATTTCCCACGGCTCCTTGATGTTCTGTATTTTCTCAATAGCATTATATCTATTTTGTACTATTGTGCTGTACTTATCAATCATATGTCTATTTATTCTAAGCATATCTAGTTCTAATTTAATATTTCTTAGGGATTTCTGTGTCTTCTGCAGTTTTATTCTCATTTTCCCAACTACTGGTACATGGTCACTATTGCAATCAGGTCCTGGCCTTGTTTTAACAGATGTTAGCCCATTCCTGAATCTTCTCTGTACCAGTATAAAATCAATTTGATTGTGTACTTTGTTGTCTGGGCTTTGCCATATGCATAGTCAGCTAGGGTGTTGCTTGAACCAGGTGTTACCTATAATCATTTCATGTGTATTTGACTAACATACTATTAAAAAATATATGCAATACGAAAAGAAGGCAGGCAGAATCTTCTAAATGCAGGATTAACATAATATCAAAGCAGCACATAAATTATTAAGTATGAATCAAGACTGTCTACAGCATTTCATTTTTAAGGCACAAGAGGATTCGGAACTCAAAAAGGACTAATGTATCTTTTTAGTGCATGTCGACTCAATCAGCAAAATAAATAAATAAAATAGCTAATGTATATTGTACATTTCAAATGAATCGAAACAAGAATATGTGTTGAGCTTTATAAGAAGAAGGTGTTGGAAATACATCAGTCATGTGCTGAGAAAAAAATGAAGAAAAACTTCCCCATCAGGCATTCATGTGGAAACCATCTGGTAAAAGGAAAAAGGTAGACAAAGAGATATGTTATGCAAAACAATTAATAGGGAAGGCTCAATAATGGGATTAAGAAACAACCAAGAACTACAAGAACTAGCAGCAGATCATCAATTTTGGAGAATTATGACTTCTTCCCTCTTTGCTGACTTCAGCCCAAGAGGAAGATTAATGTATATAATATTATATTGTTATATTATATTGTTAATCACAAATCAGCAGTAATTGAATCATGGTTATCTAGCAAATTACATTTTAACTCTGAATGAGAAACATTTCATTAACGAAAATGTAACTTTTAAATGTAAAGTAAGAGGCAAATATTTATTGCTGTGCTACTGAAGTAATAAGTTATACATGTTTTATTATATTATCTCTTACTTTGCTACTGAAGTTATAAGTTATACATATTTTATTATCTATTACTTTACTCATCATCATTAAGTACCATGACTGCTGGTGTAGGTGATCATGTCTCTCCACAACTTTTGATCTCGACAGCTTTTTAATCATTTATGTTGTTGACCTTCTGCCAAGCCATTCTCTTAAGTTGTCTGGTATCTTTTCTCTTTGCTTCCCTCTATCTCTTCGTCCCTCAATTTTCCCAGTTGGTACAATATATTCCAACTGTTCTCTTCTCATTACATGGCCAAAAAATGATGATTGTTTCTTCCTAATATTGGAAATTAGCTCTCCCTTTGCTTTGGCCTCTTTCAGAACATTTTCATTTCTCTTCTTAGCTGTCTATGGTATTCTCAACATTCTTTTGTAAAACCACTTTGCTACTGAAATTATAAGTTATATGTATGTTTTATTGTAGTATTTATTACTTTCCTATTGAAGTTATACATTATATACACAAAAACAAAATATTCAATTTTATCACATTCCTATAAGTATACTGATTGATTCGATGAGCATGATAAAAAAGTGGAGACGGGCTCTGTACGCTGGCAATGGGTAGAGTCATTGCAGAAGTAAAAAATATGTAAGGTCACATTTGTCTATGTCCCTGGACATGCGGGAGTACGGGGAAATGAAAGAGAGGACAGGTTAGCTAGCTGCACTGTCGTTGAGGACGGGCAACCAATGGATCGGGCGAACATCATCAATGCCCTCCGAGATGTGGGAAGAGCACAGGACTTCGACAAACACAGATCCACGTCACTTCTTCGGATGATAGAAATGGGAGTTAAGATGGGCACAGCCAGAAATGAGAAACTTAGTGGGCGTGTAAGAAGACTTATCAACCAACACAGAACTGGAGTCGGCAATCACTGGACACTGCGGAACTTCCTGAGGAGGGGATCTGAGCAGCTATGGACATGTTCGGAGTGCAATGATGATGACCCGCAAATAACTCAATAACTCAAAGATGATGACCCGCCAATAACTCAAAGATGATGACCTGCCAATAACTCAATAACTCAAAGATGATGACCTGCCAATAACTCAAAGATGATGACCCGCAAATAACTCAATAACTCAAAGATGATGACCCGCCAATAACTCAATAACTCAAAGATAATGACCTGCCAATAACTTAATAACTCAAAGATGATGACCTGCCAATAACTCAATGATGATGACCCACCAATAACTTAATGTTTCAATGATGATGACCTGCCAATAACACTCCTATAAGTGATAAAAAATTATCACATAATGTGCCTGTAAGGACTCACACATTACTTTTCCAGGGACTGGGTAATCCACAGGTACGGCTTTGATCTCAGCACAGGAAGAACTCCGAATCAAAGCCCACCAGAAGTGGTGTTGATTTTTTTAAAAATAGGAAAAATTAATCCATGGTTTCCTTACAACATTACCCTCCCTTGATCTCTTGGGTAGTGAGATTCTAGCCCTCTCAGATAATGGCAGTAAACAGGAAGTCCTGTGTGCACCTGACAGTTAAAATAAAAAAGAGTAAACCACAAACATGGCCGCTGCCTGGGCAAAACTGTCAGCCAAAACCTACTCACACCGTGGATACCAGGCCGTGCTATGGAGTTCGTGCTCATAGACCAGGATTATCCTCAGATTTTCTAAAGATTCTCAAGGAGGATATCGAAGCACCTATGGGATCATCCGGTGTGCAGTGGTGATGATGATCCTAACAACATAACAACAAACAAACATCCATTTTTTTTAATAAACCTTATACAAAGTTGTGTATTACCGGGGCCTCATTATGAGGGGAGTAAAGAATAGTGACACTGTGACCTTCCAGGCATGTCATAAGAGGCAACTAAGGAGGTTGATTGATGGTTTGACAAGCTGTCAATGTAAAAAGTATTGTTATGGAAACAGAGTCATGTATTTTAGAAGCAGTGATCTCTGCAGTATGTGCCATTTTGGCATGCAAGGTTTCTGTTTTTGAGATTGTGGTTCTGCCCTATGTGCCGTCTTTGGCTCAAAGGACAATAGATAGATAGATACAAAGTGCAGATCGATCCAAGTGATTGGACAAATGGATCCAATTTTACAAAACAAACATGTAACTTCTAACACAAAAGAGAGCACTATAGAACAAAATGTTCCTCCCAATACTCTGCTATCAGTGTCAAACATAGACATTAACAGACAAAGATAAATTGTTACTACAGATATGAGGTACCTAAAATGAATACTGAATGAAACAAGTAGTGACAGAATCGTAAGAGGGATATACGGGAAAGAGCTGGCGTATCATCGGTGCTGGGTCATATTTATGATATAAGGGAAAGAGCTGGAGTATCATCGGTGCTGGGTAATATTTATGATATAAGGGAAAAAGAGTATCACTAGTGCTGGATGATATTTATGAACTAACCAATCAGATCGTTAAGGATATGTATCATAATCACAACCAATCAGTGAAGCCCCCAGAAGGCCTTGACACTCAGAAAGAGGGGAAGAGAAAAGACAGACCTAGAAGAAGGAATATTGAATCAGCAGACATCAAGATAAGACTGATTACATAGAACTGGCCTGAAAATTCAATGCTGAAAGGAAACATATCTCTCTCTCTGCGATCAGGACTCAATCAGAGTAGGATTCCAGACTCACACATGAAGTCAGCTGTCAGGTTAAGTGAATTGATCGACCCCACAGATAGAACATCGCATTTAGAGTCTGCCAGATCCACTCTGATTGAACACCCGTAAAAAACGTTGCACTGTGTTCTGCGCCAGTGGCCCAGTGCATCCGATTTCAGCCAGCATTTTATTCAGGTTTGCTTTTCTTAGCCTTTGACTGTCCCCAATCTTCCTGCAAGGCAGCAGATTGTCTTTTCTGTAGGGGGATTCTGCCCTTAGATGGTCTGCCCTCCCAGGTTTACGAGCACCATCTGCCTGAGTCACTAGAGGTGACTAACACATACATGCACACACAAAGATATGAGATGTGAATAACACAGACATGTACACAGCGATACGAGACAAACACCTACACACATCAAGATATATGACACATGACTAACATAAACATGCACATAAAAATATGAGATATGACTGACATAGACATGCACACACAAAGATATGACACATACCTAACATATCATTATATATATATATACAAAACTGAGAATCTTTAGGAAACATATGAAAGTATGTATTACTGAATGTACAAAATAGGATTACTTCTTCCATTAAAATTCTGTTTTGGCTTTTGTGATACTCTATCTTCGCAATGTTTAGTTTATGGTCTACTGTGCTGCAGAAGATGAAGCCTAGTAAAAAAATTAATTACAAGTTATTTGTTGTTTTATTTTTTTTTCCTTCCCATTTGCCTTCAACATCGTGGGGAGATATAGTTTGCAGTCTTTAGCACTTCTGTCGGCCTCTCCTGCTGTTATGTTTCTTAGTGTTTCTAATATTCCATCAATCCATCTTTTGCTCTTCTGTTGGCCTCTCCTGCTGTTATATTTCCTAGTGTTTCTAATATTCCATCAATCCATCTTTTGCGCTTCTGTTGGCCTCTCCTGCTATTATGTTTCCTAGTGTTTCTAATATTCCATCAATCCATCTTTTGCTCTTCTGTTGGCCTCTCCTGCTGTTATGTTTCCTAGTGTTTCTAATATTCTATAAATCCATCTTTTGCTCTTCTGTTGGCCTCTCCTGCTATTATGTTTCCTAGTGTTTCTAATATTCCATCAATCCATCTTTTGCTCTTCTGTTGGCCTCTCCTGCTGTTATGTTTCCTAGTGTTTCTAATATTCTATAAATCCATCTTTTGCTCTTCTGTTGGCCTCTCCTGCTGTTATGTTTCCTAGTGTTTCTAATATTCTATAAATCCATCTTTTGCTCTTCTGTTGGCCTCTCCTGCTGTTATGTTTCCTAGTGTTTCTAATATTCCATCCATCTGTTTCATGGTCGACCCTTGCATCTGGTATTTTCACAGTGTTTACCAAAGGCTTGTTGTGTTGTAGCATGATTTTACTGTCTTATCACCTGACCAAACCATTTTACCTGTTGTTTCTTTATGTATTCAACAGGAGAAATTATTCATGGCATAGTTATTTGTTATAAACTGCAAACACTTACTGTTGTTTAATAATAACTTTTATATTTACAATTAGCCCAAGTGTTCAAATTATATTTCAGCAAATTTGTTATAAATTGTAATTATTATAAGCATTATAAAATTATAATTCATAAATCATCAAAATTATAACAGATAATTATCTGTCTAGTTTTCCTGGATGAAGATTGGGTAAGAGGTGTTGATGTCCTCGAGTTGCTTAGAATTGAAAATAATGATGATTTCTTCTTTGCCTACTTTTGTAGGAACGACAGGTATGGTCGTTGTGAAGGTTCCATTAGCAGGCACAACTCTGTGGACGTAAATTAGAAATGCATTATAATTTGTAGCACTTTTCAAGACATTTTTAAAAGTAACCAATCACCTGAACCATCATTTAACATGAGCTGTTGATTGTAATTTCTTCCTTTTGTTTGTGTTTGCCAACTTTATATCTCTAGTAAAGTTCCGAGGGGCTGAATTTTGCATTAATATCACTTTTTCCTATTTTTCGCACTGGTAGCCATACAGCAAAAGTATCTTATAAAATTACTGCCATTCCTTTGCAAAGTTGATTGTTGAGCTTCCACTTATTTTGGGCACATCTTTTGGAAAATTGTGGCTCAGTGCCAGTGTTCTCCACCCGGATGTCGTTCCTCTGAACAAAAGTTGAGGTACCCATTTATATCAGGTGGGTCAACTAGAGAATATGCTTCAAGCCCTGGTGTTCCTCATAATTTACAGTACCTGAAAGACTTCTTCAACTTAACCTCAGTATTGAGGATATTTTTCTTTCCTCTTTTTTCCTTCCTCATTTGTCTTTCAGCATTGAGAGGAAATACGGTTACGTTTCCTAGTGTGTATTCTATCAGGGGGGACTGGTTGGTCTCAAGGCAAAAGACAGAGACAGAGAGGTTGTGAGTTCAAATCCTGGCAGAACCAGTTGGTATTTTTAAATATGATTTCTCTCTGCTGCAACTACTCCTGGTCTCAGTAGTGAAATCTCAGCAGCTTAAAATGTCAATTACTCATTGATAGATAAAATATGAATACCTTCCGAAGGCGGAGTTATCTGCCTGCAAAATAAAATCCAAAATTCAGTTCCTAGTTTCAAGGGACCACACCAGAGGTGAAAGCTGGTGAACGTAAAAAAAAAAAATATTCCATCAATCCATTTTTTTGGTGGTCAATCCTTGGATAGCAAATATTTTGGGCTTTTACTGATTTCACAGTATCAAAATAATCATTGGGGGTGGGGGTAGTGTAAAAGAGGCAGACAAAGATTAACGTGGGGAACAGGCAACTAACTGCAGTACTGCGGTAAAGCTGGTAGCAAGGAGCCTGTGGTGGGGTGCAAGAAGGCCGAAGGCCGAAATGTCAGTATTTTGTTGTGTTCTTTTTTTGTAAAGCTGTCACCATACCTTGTAGTGTATACTACACCCCACTACTGGCTCCAAAGATTAACGTGGACTGACAGCATCAAGAAGTGGACAGGAGAAGCTGTGCTACCAAGGCAAGAGACAAGAGTAAGATAGAATTCCATGGTAGCCAACTTTTAATGCAGAGATAGCACATGATTATTAAAAAAAATGTGCCTGGTGGACTGACAAACTATACTGTGAAAGCACTCAATAAATTCTATCTATCTATCTATTGTCCTTTCGAGCCGAAGACAGCACATAGGGCAGAACCACAATCTCAAAAACAGAAACCTTGCATGCCAAAGTGGCACATATTGCAGAGATCACTGCTCTAAAATATATGGCGCTGTTTCCATAACAATACTTTTTACATTGACAGCTTGTCAAGCCATCGATCAACCTCCTTAGTCACCTCTTACGACATGCCTGGAAGGTCACAGTGTCACTATTCTTTACTTCCCTCATAATGAGGCCCCGGTAACACTATAAATTAGTTTAGTTTAATTTTAGTTTAGTTTAGTTTAGTTTAGTTTAGTTTAGTTTAGTTTAGTTTAGTTTAGTTTAGTTTAGTTTAGTTTAGCTTTGTTGATGGATCATCTTCATTGTACACGTCCTAAAGTATATGGGGGCCTCGTAGCATAGTTGGGAAAACCACCCCACTAGCTATTGGCGTTCAAACAACCTGCGTTTGATTCCTGCTGGAATCAGTGTGAATTGTACTCATGTTTGGAAAAAAAAATACCCCTGCTGTCGACCCAGCCATTGGCAGAAACGGGTACTAGGGTAGCACTCTGGGAAGGTGAGCAATGGCACCTCACTCTTGAGTTACAATGTTTGAGGCAACACTTATAAGGAGTCTCTGAACACCTCTGGATAGGCGGCTGAGCTCATATGGGTAAAAACCTGCATCTTAATACGCTGATTCAAGTCTTGTACCTTGACCTAAAGTACTCAGATTTCCTCCACAGTGTGTGGAGAATAAATAAAATGAGTATGTTTTAAATAATGCAATCAGAAATTACAATTTTTCTTCTCACTTTCAGCTCCCTGTGGACCATACGTCTTCAACAAAACACTTTCCAAGCCATTCTGTTTTTTTGCCATTCTTTTAAGATCATTCCATGTCTTCCCCATTACCTTCATCTCTGCTTCAATCTGTCTTCTCCAAGAATATTTTGGTCTTTCTCTTTGTCTTCTTTTCTTTGACTTGTCCATGTTTGTGAAGTTTTTTCAGCTTATTATTTTACAGTACAGGATAGCCAGTCCCATGCCCAACCCTCCTTAGTTACTTCTTACGAACATGCCTGGTAGGGAACAGTACAACAATTCTTTACTCCCCTTTCAGGCCCGGGCAATGTACAGGCGATCTTAAAATTACAATTATGAAATAAAAATATGCTTACTTTTGAGGGAATTTGATTGCACGACAGACTCCATCCACAGTTACGCTGCAGTTTGTCAGGCTAGAGTTCAGGGGTTGGTAAAGGACACATCGACCAGAAACTCTTTGTTCAAAAAAGCTTCCTCTGGAGCCTGGCAAGATGGACACAAACTGTCATTCTCAAGTTGACTACAACAATGGACTCTTATAGGTTACATGAAGATGAGAACAAATATTACAATCAATAACTGTAAATGCTAGTCTATAAGTCCCTGCAGCCTCAGAAGAAATAGCTGCAGACTGTTATCTCTGGAAACACACTCTAAAGCTCCAACTCAAACAACAAGCTGACAGATTCATAGAAAAAAGAGAATACACAGTGAAAGAAAAGAATAAAATAACATTTTCTAGGGGCACTGTAAAATCCAGGGAGCCGCGATAGCTCAGTGGTTAGTGAACTGGACTACCACGGACAAGGCGTAGGGTTCGATCCCAACCGACGGCCTTCGGGTTCACCCAGCCTTAAATGGGTACCGGATTTTTTCTGGGAAAGTAAAGCAGCACGGGCGTAATACTGACCACATTACCCCAAAAATCATGTGCTGAAGGTCTGTAAAATATAGGGTCACTAACACCATATTTCCCTATACACCACTTGGCGTGACGGGGGTACTTTACTTTTTTACTGTAAAATCCATGGGAGCCGCGATAGCTCAGTGGTTAGTGAACTGGACTACAAAGGACAAGGGGTAGGGTTCAATCCCAACCGACGGCTTCCGGGTTCACCCAGCCTTTAATGGGTACCGGGATTTTTTTCTGGGAAAGTGAATCGGCACGGGCGTAATACCGACCACATTACCCCAAAAATCATGTGCCGAAGGTCTGTAAAATTTATGGTCACTAACACCATATTCCCTATGTGACACTTGGCATGACGGGGGTACTTTACTTTTTTTTAATAGTAAACTTGATATCAGCTCCTTTTGGCCCAATACATCTAATTTTAGCATGACATCTCTGGGTACCAGATTGTCTTCCCTATTTGATGTCCACAAGCTTGGACTGACTGGTTATCTGTTTCTAGGCCCATCACAAGGAGATTAGGTAGGATCTTCCTGTCACAGGCTGTCAACTCCTGACCACTTTCTGCTGAGGTGCTGTTATTGGATCTGCAGTAAATAACCAATTAAATAAAAATGTGGACAGGTTGGCTTGCTGTGCTGCCGTAGAAGACTGTCAACCAATGGATCAGGTGAACATCATTAATGCCCTCTGAGATGCGAGAAGGGCACAGGCATTTGGACACAACACTCCTTCAGATGAAAAAGATGGAAGTAAAGATGTGTACAGCGAGACACAAGAGGCTCAGTGGATGCATAAGTCGACCTATCAATCAACCAACACAGAGCTGGATTCACTGGATGCTGTGGGATATGCTGAGGAGGGGATCTGAGCATCTATGGACATGTTTGGAGTGAAATGATGAGAACGCACAAATAGCTCAATAGCCAATTAAGTTGCACTCCTTCAATAACTTTCATGACTTAAAAAATGACAAAATACATAAAGTCTAAAGGAATTTGTTTTTTCCCTTTGTTTTCAGTTTTGTAAGCTCAGAAGGTTACTCAAAACAGGTTGTCTGTATAGATCTTCTATAAAACAGGTTGTCTTTATAGCTCTTCGATAAAACAGGTTGTGTCTATAGATCTTCTATAAAACAGGTTGTCTTTATAGCTCTTCTATAAAACAGGTTGTCTCTATAGATCTTCTATAAAACAGGTTGTCTTTATAGCTCTTCTATAAAACAGGTTGTCTTTATAGCTCTTCTATAAAACAGGTTGTCTCTATAGATCTTCTATAAAACAGGTTGTCTTTATAGCTCTTCGATAAAACAGGTTGTCTCTATAGATCTTCTATAAAACAGGTTGTCTGTATAGATCTTCTATAAAACAGGTTGTCTCTATAGATCTTCTATAAACTGGTTGTCTCTATAGATCTTCTATAAAACAGGTTGTCTCTATGGATCTTCTATAAAACAGGTTGTCTCTATAGATCTTCTATAAACTGGTTGTCTCTATAGATCTTCTATAAAACAGGTTGTCTCTATGGATCTTCTATAAAACAGGTTGTCTCTATAGATCTTCTATAAAACAGGTTCTCTCTATGGATCTTCTATAAAACTGGTTTTCTCTATAGATCTTCTATATAACAGGTTGTCTCTATAGATCTTCTATAAAACCGGTTGTCTCTATAGATCTTCTATAAACAGGTTGTCTCTATAGATCTTCTATAAAACAGGTTGTCTCTGTAGATCTTCTATAAAACAGGTTGTCTCTATAGATCTTCTATAAAACAGGTTGTCTCTATAGATCTTCTATAAAACAGGTTCTCTCTATGGATCTTCTATAAAACTGGTTGTCTCTATAGATCTTCTATATAACAGGTTGTCTCTATAGATCTTCTATAAAACCGGTTGTCTCTATAGATCTTCTATAAAACAGGTTGTCTCTATAGATCTTCTATAAAAAAGGTTGTCTATAGATCTTCAATAGAACAGGCTGTCTCTATAGATCTTCTATAAAACAGTTTGTCTCTATAGATCTTCTATAAAACAGGTTGTCTCTATAGATCTTCTATAAAACTGGTTGTCTCTATAGATCTTCTATAAAACAGGTTGTCTCTATAGATCTTCTATAAAACAGGTTGTCTCTATGGATCTTCAATAGAACAGGCTGTCTCTATAGATCTTCTATAAAACAGGTTGTCTCTATAGATCTTCTATAAAACAGGTTGTCTCTATAGATCTTCAATAGAACAGGCTGTCTCTATAGACTTCTACTAAACTGGTTGTCTCTATAGATCTTCAATAAAACTGGTTGTCTCTATAGATTTTCTATAAAACAGGTTGTCTTTATAGATCTTCTATAAAACAGGTAGAAGAAAACAGATAAAAGACATAAGACAAGCTTCAAGCTCTCCAGCAGAATAAAGCAAGTTACATGAGCCCACTATATCACCTTTCAGAGTCTAAGACAAAGGCATGGGTCATCTCTCTGCCATTCGATCATCATCATCATCAGCAATTTCAGTACTAGCCTAAGGGAAGCATGAATTTGCGACCCTGCACCAGTGATACAAAACACACCCCAGCTCATCTTCCCTTGTATAATACAAAATACCAAAGCACTAATTGAGACTGTTTAAAAGCAAATGTGATGGTCTTAATTGATGTACAAGAACAACAAACAGATTGTTGACAAAGGAACTTGAACATCACTGGTATAAAAAGTTTAACTTTACCCTGACAGAAAGATGGGGCTTGTGAAGTCTGTAGTTCTCCTTTTTAATGAAATTCTGGTTAGTTTCCTTGACATGGGCTAAAATAGACACATCAAGTACGCATCCATCCTTCAGGTGTCCATCATACTCATCCTGTGTCACAATCACATCTTGGATATGCTCTGTTGGGAAAAACAGTTTCAATTTTGCTTTGTATTTAAGCCAATGCATAGTAATCTTTCGGAGCCACGAAAGCTCAGTTGTTAGTGAACTGGACTACTAAGGGCAAGAGGTTTGGGTTCGATCCTGATCGACGGCTTCCAGGTTCACGCAGCCTTAAATGGGTACCGAATTTTTTTCTGGGAAAGTAAAGCAGCATGGGCGTAATACTGACTATATTACCTTAAAAATCATGTGTCGAAGGTCTATAAAAATTATGGTCACTAACGCCATATTCCCTATATGCCACTTGGCGTGACGGGGCTCTTTACTTTTTATAGTAATCTTTCATTGCCCCCTCCCCTCCCAAAAAAAGACTATTCATCTTAACAACAAGGTATCTATATTTGAGATTGCTGACATCCTTCTGACTTCAATGATATATCAATACATCATTACATCAATACATCATTACATCAATACATCATTTCTCAATTACTTTATAATCTCAGCATCAACAAATTGTTTAACAATCAATGAATGACATAAACATTCCTCTATGTATCTTATCAACCTTCAATGCCATAAACATCCTCTATGTATCTTATCAACCTTCAATGACATAAACATCCTCTATGTATCTTATCAACCTTCAATGACATAAACATTCCTCTATGTATCTTATCAACCTTCAATGACATAAACATCCTCTATGTATCTTATCAACCTTCAATGACATAAACATCCTCTATGTATCTTATCAACCTTCAATGACATAAACATTCCTCTATGTATCTTATCAACCTTCAATGACATAAACATCCTCTATGTATCTTATATATCAATTATTCAATGTTATGCGCCTACTAACGAAGCTGATGATGAAGTTAAGGATGATTTTTATAACCAACTGCAACAACTTATAAACAAAATACTAAAACACGATCTTTTAATTGTAATGGGAGACTTCAACGCCAAAGTAGGACAAGATAACGCAGGAGTGGAACATGTGATGGGGAGAGAAGGCTGTAATACAAGTCAGAATGGAGAAAGATTAATAGAATTATGTTTAATAGAAAATTTAGTTATAGGTGGGACATTATTTCCACATAAAAATATCCACAAAACAACATGGATATCTCCTGATGATAGAACATCAAATCAAATTGACCACCTATGTATTAAACAACAATTCAGATCATCATTAATAGATGTAAGAGCATACAGAGGTGCTGATGTTAATAGTGACCACAACCTGTGCATTGGGAAAATAAGATTAAAATTTAGAAACCAACAGAAGAGGTCAATTACACATAAAATTGATAGTCATAAACTGAAAGATGAAGCAATAAAGGAAAAGTTTAACATAGAGCTAAGTAATTGTTATTCAGCACTTGGTGAAATAGACTTAGATATCAATGAAATGTGGGACTCACAGAGCAAAATACTAATGACAGCAGCAGAAGCAAGTGCTGGATTGAAGAAAATGGAAAAACGAGCTTGGATCTCAGACACCACATGGAAATACATCAAAGAAAGAAGAGAAGCGAAGAGAGCCATGACTAATGTAAAGACAGATCTTGGAAAGGTTCTGGCAAAAGCAACATACAAAGAATTAGACAACAAAGTGAAAAGTTCGGCAAGAAGAGATACAAGAGCTTATATAGACAACTTGGCAGAGAAAGCAGAGACAGCTGCAATTACAGGAGACAGCAGAACTCTTTATACTGTACAAAAGATGCTGACAAACACCTATACATCCAGTGGAACACCAATTCTAGACAAATCTGGATTAATGCTAACAACAAGCGCAGACATAAAAGCCCGTTGGGCGGAACACTTCAAAGAAATTCTTAACCGTCCACTACCTCACAGTTTAATAGATTTTGAAGCTGAAACACCAGCAGCAGAATTAGATGTAAATTTAGATGACTTCACCTTGAGTGAAATAGAAACCACCTTAAAGCTAATGACCAATAACAAGGCTGCTGGAGAGGATAAGTTAACAGCTGAGATCCTCAAGGCAATTGATAGCCATAATTTAATACATCTCCAAAAAATGTTCAACATCATTTGGAAAACAGAGAAGACGCCTCATAAATGGAAAAAAGGAATCATTGTTAAGATCCCAAAAAAGGGCAATCTTAGAGATTGTAACAATTGGAGAGGCGTGACACTTTTGTCAGTTGCCTCAAAATTATTCTGTAAAATCATCCTAAATAGAATAAAGGATTCAATAGATACAGTAATGCGTGAAGAACAGGCTGGGTTTAGAAAAGGGAGAAGCTGTCTTGACCACATTTTCACTCTACGACTTATATTGGAGGAACACATTGAAAAGCAAAAACCTTTTGTACTTAACTTCATCGACTTCAAAAAAGCATTTGATAGTATTCATAGAGATTCTTTGTGGAAAATTCTGAAGCAATATGGCTTACCATCAAAAATCATAAATATTATCAAAGACATGTATGATGGTTACACATGTGCAGTTCGAACAGAGGAAGGACTGAGCGAATGTTTCCCAATAGAAACTGGGGTTAAACAAGGATGTATTTTATCGCCCTTGTTATTTGGAATTGTTATGGACTTCATAATGAAGAAATGCTGCACTGGTAATAAAGGCATCGAATGGATACAAGGAGACCATTTGGAGGACCTGGACTTTGCTGATGACATAGTTCTCATCAGCAATCAGATAAAAACGATGCAGGAAAACACAAATGAACTATCATCAATAGCCAGCAAAATTGGGCTTGAGGTCAATCATGAAAAGACTAAAGTCATGAAAAGTTTAATTCCAACAAGTGACAAAATATACATGGAAAACAAACCAGTAGAAGAGATCGATCACTTCATCTATCTTGGAAGTCACATTGATCGAGAAGGGGATACGAGCAAAGAAATTAGAATCAGACTGGCTAAAGCAGCAATGTCTTTCAGAAGCCTTGAAAAGTTGTGGAAATCAAAACTCATTAGCACAAACACAAAACTTAGGCTATTCAAATCAAATGTACTATCAACCCTTACGTATGCGTGTGAAAGCTGGAAAACAACAAGAGATATAGAAACAAAGTTGAACGCATTCGAAAATAAATGTCTAAGGAAAATACTTGGTATAGAATGGAACGAATTCAAAACAAACGAGGAAATTAGAGAAATCGCCAATCAACCACTAATATCTTCAGTAATAAAGAAAAGACGATGGTCATACGTTGGACATGTGATGAGAAGAGATAATAATCGAATAGCAAAGCAAGCCCTCATATGGGAAACAACAGGTAAAAGAAAAAGAGGAAGACCCAGGGAGACACTGAGAAGAACATTGATGAGAGAGGCAAGAGCAGCAGGAATCGGCTCCCTCAATGAGATAGAACTGCTTGCACAGAACAGAGACAGATGGCGAGATTTGATAAAATATCTTTAAAAGAAAACTGCTAGAACAAAAATTCATATAGGAGAAGGTGTATCTTGGTCTACGCCCTATGGGCCGGTTACGGCTCGAAAGGTCAATAGATAGATAGATGTATCTTATCAACCTTCAATGACATAAACATCCTCTATGTATCTTATCAACCTTCAATGACATAAACATCCTCTATGTATCTTATCAACCTTCAATGACATAAACATCCTCTATGTATCTTATCAACCTTCAATGACATAAACATCCTCTATGTATCTTATCAACCTTCAATGACATAAACATCCTCTACATATCTTATCAACCTTCAATGACATCCATTTTCCATGAATTGATTATCCAATCAAACAGCAGAGATAGAATAAAGATGCAACAAAGCTTGTCAAATCATTGGACAATTATCAGCACTATTGTCCAACAAGGAAATAACTCTGGAGGCAAAACGGGCACTATACAATACAATCTTCCTCCCAAGGTTGTGCTACCAATGCCAGACCTGGACCCTAGATGCAAGATCAATAAGAAAAATAACCTCTACTGAGATGAAATGTGTTAGATGAATGACAGGAAACAGTCTCAGAAATAAGATCAGAAATGAAGAACTGAGAAAAATGCTAGGAATAGCCCCGGCCATAGAATATATAAAGAAACAACAGATACAATGGTTTGACCACGTGACAAGGCAGAAAGATCAAAACACAACGAGCCTTCAGCAAACGTGAGAACACCAAACTCAAGGGTCAACCACGAAAAAGATGGGTCGATGGAATATTAGAAGCACTAGGAAACATAACAGCAGCAGAGGCGAACAGAAGAGCAAAAGGCCGCAAATTATATCTCCCCTCGACGCTGAACGGCAGATGAGGAAGGAAAGAAGAAGAAGAATTTACAACTGTTCTCCCATATCCGCTATTCTATAGTATAATTCTGACCTAGTATAATTACCTTTGACCTACTTCCCATAGTATAATTCTGACCTAGTATAATTACCTTTGACCTACTTCCCATCTTTACCTCCATTATCACATTGTAATTGAGGCTGTGTTATATTTCACACTCAAGTTAATTTGTACTCAAAGATTATATCACAAATCAAAAAATTTGGCTATCTCATCGATTAATTAACAATTTCACATACACTTTGTGCTTGAACATTCAAAAAAATACATCACCTCTTTAGTGATTAGCATGCTGCTCAAACACAATTTGCCATTAATCTTCATCCCAATGACACTTCACAAAAGTCTTGTCATCTAATAATTATTTTCGTCTTTCAAAATTATCTTTATTATCATAGTACATCATAACAATTTATTCTTAATTCCTCCTTTATGGTGCAACTTGTTTCACATAAAAATGGCACATTAACACATTATTATAATGCAAGCATTATACAACTCTCAATTATCAGCGGTAGTGAAGAAAATTAACTTTGCAAATTATGAACATCATGTTAAAGGGCGTGAACAGTACAGAAACACGACAGAAGATTAAACACTCAAGTGAGTCTCGAAAGCAGACCAGGAAGCATTAAGATTGCACGTCTATTGGAAGTCATGAACAGAAAAATATAAAGAAGGGATCATATAGCACCTAAGGAGACAGTAAACACGCATGCCTAAATCTTGAAGATTTATGCACAGAAAATAAAAATGACAATATATAGAGATTGAAAAAAATGACGAAATGTTCAAGAAACTAGTAATGAACAAGAAAAACAGATCAGGTGGACTTTGGGCACTAAAGGAGATGAATGGATTTGACAGTTGAGGCCAGAACATCTAGAGAGCGGATGAGTGAACAAGAGAGAATATCAAGAATCGTCAGAGGAAGAAAGAGAGGGTAGGCTGTAGAGAGGATATTGTCATACATTTGGAGAATATGATCATGATTGGATAAGAAGGAAATAATTATTCATTACAGAAGGCTGCAGTAAATTTGTTGATGGACAGAACATATATTTGTAACATGTCGATAGAGATAAATAAAATGGACTTATTGTTAGATTGGTTTTGTAGAGACTATAGGAGTATAAACTAGCAATGAATATAAAGTAATGATAATTGTTTAATTAGGAATGAACTATAGAAATCTCTACTGCCAGGTGTGTATCCCATTGGAAACAGTAAGAAAAGAAGAAGGAAGAAATGAGAGTATACCCATCCGTGCTCAAAACTAGAGAAGACCAACATCAGAAAGTCACATCTATTCTTTTAGACTGAAGGTCACACAGAGAAAGTCATGAGCTGTTGAGTCCAAGCATAGTTAGATTGTGTTGTCCCTCACCTGCATAAAGCTGTAACCATACCCTTTTTTTCCTTTTTGGTCTTTTCATTCTTCCAATCAGCTTTACGGTAGATTCAGATATTTATACATCTTGATGCTTTTTTTTATGTCTACATACCAGACGAACTTTGGAGCAATGGGATGCATGCTCAAGCTTTCTTTTAGGATCTCCTGACAGACTCCATAACTGATCTCAATCCATGTGAGAGAGCTGATGCATTGTTCGGCGATGGTCCTCAAAGATCAAATCACTAATAATTTCCATATTTTCTGGAATTTTGCTGGTGACAGGATGTCCTGAGTGCTCGTCATCCTGAATAGTCACTTATCTGCTTTTGAAACATGTGTACCAATCAAAGACCTGTGTTTGACCTAAAGAATGTTCACCAAAGACCAGAAGAAGCCTTTTCGGGGTCTTGGTAGGGGATTTTAGAGGAATCATCACCAGCATGCAACATAAAAATAAACAGGACAAATCTGAAACAAGGGCAACGTTTCAAATACTTGGGCACAATAATAACATCAGATGGAAGATGCACCACAGAAATAAAAAGCAGAACAGCTCAGGCCAAAATAGCATTTCAGAAAATGAAAAATATCTTATGCAACAAATCTATGTCAATAGAAATGAGAAAGAAAGTTCATCGCTGCTATATAGAACCATTTCTGACCTATGGAAGCGAATCATGGACAGTAGACAAACAAATGAAAAGATGATTAGAGGCCACAGAGATGGGATTTCTCAGAAGAATGTTGAAAGATCCCTGGACAGCTAAAAAGACCAATGAGGAAGTTCTCAAAGAGGCCAACACAAAAAACAAAAAAACATCAGAAAGAAGCAATCAACGACATCATGAGAAGAGGAAAGTTGGAATACTTGGTTACAATTGGCAAAATAAAAGGAAAGAGAGATCGCAGACGACAGAGAGAGAAAATACTAGATGGCTTAGTGTCATGGTATGGAAAGCAGTCAACAACAGAACTGATATGATGTACTGTAGGTAGAAGATTGTGGAAGGACATGATCGCCTACGCCAACCGGTATGGCACATGATGATGGTAGAGGATTTTCTGAGCCTCACCCAAAATTTGATTCAGACACATTGCTTTGAAATTGTCAACCATCACACTGACCACAGAGCTGCTCATACACATGTTTGGAAAATGGCATGTAGAAGAGTAGAGGCTGATGTCACATAAACAGTATGATGTCACACAAGACACAGACTTAGGAACATGGCAGCACTGACCTTCAGATTTTCGTGCGAATATGTCAAATCCCTTCAACAAGCTCTCAAATATTTGGATTTCAAAGACACTTAGTAATCACGCAAAACTCAAAATCTTTAATTCTTGTGTGATTTCTGTATTAACAAGCTGAAAGAAGAACAAACTGCAAGAACTGGAAATCAAAAAAAGCTCTAGACCAAAGACTAAACGTTTTTGAGAATGAATGCCTTCTAAGGCTGCTAAACATCCATTAGTCAAACTTCAAACCAATTACAGAAATAAGACATGAAACTAAGCAAGACTATATATCCAATTATGTTAGAAAGCGACACTGGAAATACCTTGACCACATTCTCAGAATGGACGTTAGAAGGCTACCTCGCCAGGCCTTTATTGGAGAGAAAAAGGTAAAGAAAATTAGGATAACCGAAAGAAACCCTGCGTAGAACCATCATCAAAGAGAGCAGTTATGGGTCTCAGAAACAACCAAGGACTAAAACAGTTTGCAGCTGACCGTCAGATATGGAAAACTAGGACTTCTGCCCAACGTGCCGTATTCAGCCCAAAAAGGATAATCAATTAACCAATCATGTCAAATGGTTACGTCACAATAATTGCAGCCCAGAAACTTTCTGATAGCCCCTAGTATGTCAAGTTCAAGGTTATGTTGTTTTCTTGAAACTTAAGTTGACAAAAGTATGAGGTGAATCACCTGTATATTAAAATTTAAAAGAAAAGAGCCTTATTCTTAAATCTAATTAACAAAGGAGCTAAAAGAGGCAGAGGCAGACCAAGACTAACATGGACGAGTAACATCAAAAGATGGACAAATCAGCCTATGACAACCTGCACCATCAAAGCAAGAGACAGAGCAGAATGGCGCTCCATGGTAGCCAACCTTCGTTGCGGAGACGGCACTCGATGATGATGATGAATTAACAAATTTGTTATTGGTCTTTGCTTACCTTCTCCTCGGGAAAGGTCTTTTGAAAAAGGTTCAGATTTCAACTTCTCCGCAGTCACCCCAGTATAGTACATGGCACTGATTACTGTTCGACCTCTGATGGTGCGATGATGTTCACTGTTGTTTTTCATTTTAAGGCTTACAATGAAGCTGCCTCCTAGCCAGGTATTCTCGGAGTCTTGGTGGACTGTGAAATCGATGTCCTGTGTGGAAACAACATCATGTATAATGACATGCTGTCGTTAAAATACTGCATGCACGCACGCACACACACACATAATATATGAACAAGTATGAATTTATTTTCATGAAATTATAGCAGCCATGAATAGAAATGTCAATATTAAATTGCCTCATTTTGTAGCATTTTAATTTCATTTCTCTCTCTCTCTCTCTCTCTGCGATCAAATCTCAATCGGAGTAGGATTCCAGACAGATGAAGTCAGCTGTCAGTTTAAGTGAATCGATTGCCCCATATAGTTTCTCTTCCAGATGAGGTGGGTGTGGACCACGTTGTCCTTCTCAGGTCTGTGTACTGGGAGCAATCCTGTAGAACATGTTTTGTTGTCCAGTGTACAGTGGCATAGGCTGGTTGTACCTATTTTGCATTTGGTAAACATATGGTTTCTCATTCTGTTGTGGCCAGTGCGTAGGCGAAGTATGATGACTTGATCCCTCCTAATTTCATTTATGAATCATCATCACCAGGTGCTTTCCAGGCTGGTGTAGGTGATAATTTCTCTCCACACCTCTTGGTCCTTCAACTACTAGAGTGACATCCTTACCCTTATGGGAAGGCAGCAGAGATGGGGGGGTAGCGATGCAGGGGGATGACCAAAATGAACACAAGCATGACACATCCGAGTGACCATGGACAGGATGAGCAAACGTTGACACTTTTTCAAACTCCAAGTAGATCAGCATTTCTAAAACTGTGGTCCGCAGACCCCAGGGATCCGCAACTATGAAACATAGTTATTGGGGGTCTGTGATTAAGGAAAGTTGGGGAACCGTTGTGGTAGAAGTTTCTCAAGCAAGTGGCGTGATACATACTCAAACCCTGGAAGGGGGAGACCAACACTGCAACTGGTTCAATGAAAATAGCAGTGAGTGACACTTTAATGATTTCCTGACATACAAGAGCTATAGCATGTAGACCAAGAAAGCACACTGTATATAAGGCTAGATTCCCACAACAGACAAGAGGCAGAATCAGATACAGCAGTTAACACCAGAAGTTATTAATAGGTTAGTAGAGAACCGACAGCAAGTAAATAGGTAGAGTCCTTACCTGGGGACAGTCGTCCTTTGAAAAAGTGATATAGTCAAGATGTAGTTCAGTTTAGACATGGATAGTAGAAGCTGGAGTTTAGTGCATCAAGAATGGAACCCACTATATGAAAAGTTACAATTTTGTTACTGGCAATCTCCTGTGATTGTAACCTGTAGGTCTAGATTAGAAGGACCTCCGAGCATCTAGAAAGGAGAGCCTATAGCCACAAAATTAGACAGAGATTAGCTATTATAGAAGGACAATAACACTTGATGAGTCGGCATAATGTTGTTATCTACATTTGTATTTGATGATCATTTCTAAACTGTCAATAAACATGTATTATTTGTACGACCTGGTCTTGGTCAGTCATATTGTTGTGTTACCGTGAAGAGCTTGCCATCAGCAGCAACTTTCAAATACTGCCAATGATAACCAATATCTAACCCCCAGAGACACTAACCCTGGATGACCAGTGCCTCTGACTCAAGATGATGTCTCTTCACCATAACATCAGTAGCACAACGTTGGGATGAAGATTGTATTGTTGAGTGCCTGTTTTGCCTCTAGTGTTATTGCCTTACTAGACAATAGTGGTGATATCTGTCCAATGATTTGACAAGCTTTGTTGCTGCTTGAGTCTACTTCTGCTGCTTGTGAGTTGTTATTTGTTACTAGACTTCCTAGATATTTTTTTTTTATCATCTGCCCTAAATAGGTCATTAAGGTGATGTAGATGATCTGTGTTGCTAGTTTATAGCATCCCATTATATTTGCACCTTCTGGCCCAATACTTGACCTGACTTGACTTAATCCCCTTGTTAGCCGTGAGCTATGAGCTCTTTACAACTTAATGCCTCTCGCATGAAGGCGCAGGTTCTTCTCAGTTGTACAGCTGCAGAGTATAGTGTGTTATTGATGGATGGAAGTAGTGGGAGTAACATGCTCCGTCGGTTTTGTAAATGGGGACAGTGTAGTAGCAGGTGATCTACTGTCTCAGATTGTTGGCGGCAGTGTCTGCAGATTGGATCATGTTGTGTTTTTGTTCTGCTCACGTGTTGATTGGTAGGAGCATGGCCTGTTCTCAGCTGGAATATCAGGCTTTGATCCCTTGCCTCAGCTCCCCCACAGGGTCGAGGGGGTCTGGTTTTATTTGATATCTGTAGAGTAGGCGTCCAGTCTTAGCTGAAGCCCACATATTTAACCATTTTTCGTGGTAGTTGTTTCTCAAAATTTGCTTGCATGTTTTGAGGCTAACTTGAACAGGTAGCTGTGGTAGAGATGCATCCAGTTTAGCCAACCTATCTGCTATCTCATATCCCGCAATGCCGATGTGACCAGGGATCCATTGTAGGGTTACAGCCATGCCATAGGTAGTGGAGAGTTAGTTGGATAAAGATATTATATTGGAAACCTCAGATGTTAGTCTGCTTTCAATTGCTTCGAGTGCTGATTTTCTGGCTCAATACAGCAATCTCTGGCAAGAATATGAGAACACCATGTCCTTACGTACAACAAAGCTGTTGGTTTTCATCAAAAAGTGACATTTTAGTTCTAATCATAGAAATTTTGCATCGTCTGTGCTGATTGATGATGTCCAGAGCGTAGAATATTCTCCATATTTTTAAAGTTTATATTTTATGGAAATGGTTTCAGTTTGTGACACCGCACACATTAAACAAACAATTCTTGTAGCTAATGGAAATATTTATGAATAATATTTTACTAGTCAATGCTCATAATAGTCAATGCTCATAGTAGTCAATGCTCAGAGTAGTCAATGCTCAGAGTAGTCAATGCTCATAGTAGTCAATACTCATAGTAGTCAATGCTCAGAGTAGTCAATGCTCATAGTAGTCAATGCTCATAGTAGTCAATGCTCATAGTAGTCAATGCTCAGAGTAGTCAATGTTCATAGTAGTCGATGCTCAGAGTAGTCAATGCTCAGAGTAGTCAATGCTCATAAGTAAAAGATCAAAGACTGGCAAATCTGAGAGTTTTGGGGGACTGCAAAATTCAATTTTTAACTACAACAAATATTTTTTTAATTTTAAGATGCAGCTTCTTATAATCTCTTGGATTGTATAATAGAAGATTTGTATTTTATCTTCCTGGAATGACACAATTAAGCAAATCAACTCAAGTATCAGTGACAAACTACTGTGAACAATACAAAACTTGAGGTATCACAGGGCTATTTCTGTGTTTTTTTAGAAGCTTTACTTTATCAAATGTATTGGGTTAGTCTGCAAAACTTGAGTACACATCAGTTTTAATTTCTATGGCAATAATAAACATGATTTTCTTTGTTTGTTGTGTACACCCTGGCGAAGTCTCGAAAGACTTAAATTTGCACTAATATAACTTTTTCCTATTTTTCACACTGGAAGATGTGTGCTCAGGTGTTCACCATACAGGCAGATTTTCTATGATTTCAGAGTTACTCTCATTGTTTGTTGTTTAAACCTTTTGATATTTTGGGGTTTATTTTTTCTTACGACTTTTGCCAGGCAGCGGTCATTTTTGGCCTAATCTTGTTAAATTCCAAAAGCCAAGAGTTTTTTTAACGTGCGCAGAATGCACACAGGACATCCAGTTTTTTTTTACTGTTATCCAAGAGGGGTAAACATCCCACTACCCAGAAACCACGGGTGGGTAGTGTCATGAAGAAACCAGAGGTGGGTAATGCCATGAAGAAACCAGAGGTGGGTAATGCCATTAAGAAATCAGAGGCGGGTAATGCCATGAAGAAACCAGAGGTGGGTAATGTCATGAAGAAATCAGAGGTGGGTAATGTCATGAAGAAATCAGAGGTGGGTAATGTCATGAAGAAACTAGAGGTGGGTAATGTCATGAAGAAACCAGAGGTGGGTAATGTCATGAAGAAACCAGAGGTGGGTAATGTCATGAAGAAACCAGAGGTGGGTAATGTCATGAAGAAACCAGAGGTGGGTAATGTCATGAAGAAACCAGAGGTGGGTAATGTCATGAAGAAATCAGAGGTGGGTAATGTCATGAAGAAACCAGAGGTGGGTAATGTCATGAAGAAATCAGAGGTGGGTAATGTCATGAAGAAACCAGAGGTGGGTAATGTCATGAAGAAATCAGAGGTGGGTAATGCCATGAAGAAACCAGAGGTGGGTAATGTCATGAAGAAATCAGAGGTGGGTAATGTCATGAAGAAATCAGAGGTGGGTAATGTCATGAAGAAATCAGAGGTGGGTAATGTCATGAAGAAATCAGAGGTGGGTAATGTCATGAAGAAATCAGAGGTGGGTAATGCAATGAAGAAACCAGAGGTGGGTAATGTCATGAAGAAACCAGAGGTGGGTAATGTCATGAAGAAACCAGAGGTGGGTAATGCCATGAAGAAACCAGAGGTGGGTAATGCCATTAAGAAATCAGAGGTGGGTAATGCCATGAAGAAACCACAATTTCAAAGTGAAAAATTCCCACCACCAACAGAGATATTCAAACCTGGAAATGACCAATGAAAGCTTTAGTTTTCATCTTATCTAACAGTATGACTGTAACAAAGGAGAAATGAAATAAATAGAGAAAAAAATAGAAAAGAACAGTATAGTTAGATCTTTATAAGTGGATAACACAAATTAGAATATTTCGGCTCGGAAGAGAATTTCATTGAGCCAAAATGTCGCTCTAATTTGTGAAAATTATAAAATTTCCAGACCGTTTTTTCTATTTTTTTTCATATTTTTGTTAATTTCTCGTTACAATTAGCTTTATTGCAGCTTCGCATTTTTATGCATTTATAAGCATTTCTTTGCTTTGACCCTGGCTGTAACAAAAGCAGTTATTTTATGTAAATAACAAATAACAGTAACCATAAATGTAACAAAAACTTCATTTATAATTCGGGGTACAGACGTTGGCTGTGGTAATGTAGATATCCCGTCTGGTTGAACCCACAAGATTTGCCTTTAACACTGCTGCTCGTTCTTCCGGGGAGTCTGGCGGAGGAAATGAGCAACATTTTTGGTGATGTAGACAAACAAACAATGAGAAACATCTTCTTATTCTTCTTCTTTCCTTCTTTATTTGCCTTTCAGCGTTGTGGTGAGATATAATTTTTGGTCTTTTGCTCTTCTGTTCACCTCTGCTGCTGTTATGTTTCCTAGTGTTTCTAATATTCTGTTGATCCATCATTTTCGTGGTTGGCCCTTTGGTCTGGTGCTCTCGTGACGTTTGTTTAGGGCTCGTTGTGTTGTGTTTTTATTACTCTGCCTTTTCACCTGGCCAAACCGTTTTATCTGTTGTTTCTTTATATATAATCTGTGGCGGGGGTTATTCCTAACCTTTTTCTCAGTTCTTTATTTCTGATCTTGCCTCTTCTTAGCTATTTCCCGTCATTTGTCTAAAACATTTCATCTCAGTAGTGGTTAATTTTCTTTTGAGAAACATCATGGTAGAGAATTTAAACAAGAAAATAATTTTCATGGACTTGACAGACATAATGGAGGGTGTAAAAGTCATGCTGGGGACATCATCTACCTTATCTATTGTACTTTCAAGTTGAAGAAAGCAGACAAGGCAGAAATTCTAGACTCCTGTGTCCAACAATCTTCGTTATCAAGTATCAGACCTTGCACAGGACCCGCATTGTGTCTCGTCACACTGCTTTGTTCTGGGTGAGTTGCTCAATTTCGGTGAGGGAGCTGATATCTGCTGTTATTGCCTCTCGTCTCAATATTCTTTTTAGTATTTCTCTAGGACCACCTCATTTTCTTTTACCTTCTGGTTCCCATTTGAGGGATTGCTTTGAGATTCTCTTACTGTCTCTTCTCATCACATGACCAACATAAGACCACCTTCTTCTCATAAGAAATCATTGGATGCTTTGTCATTTCTCTTATTGGGGATCTTATAGACAAAGTAAATAAATCTATAGAGTATCTCACAGACGAAGTAAATAAATCTATAGAGTATCTCACAGACGAAGTAAATAAATCTATAGAGTATCTCACAGACGAAGTAAATAAATCTATAGAGGATCTCACAGACAAAGTAAATAAATCTATAGAGGATATAAAAGTAAACAAATCTTGTGGAGATATATACACTGTATATTATTTACTATATATAAATATAGACATAATGAAAGATCTCACCAAGAAGGTAAAAAGATGTAGATAAAATTAGAGACTTCATAGACAAGTTAAAAGAAAAATATAGACATAATGATAGATCTCATACCGTGAACAATACAAAAAACACCAATGACATAGTATACAATGTACAATGAAGTACATTGGAGAAAAAATGAAAAAAAAAATATTCAAACATCAAAGGACCAATCCTATCAAACAAATAAAATCAATGTCTACCTTCAGGATGCTTGTATGTCAAGGTGATATCCTCCCTTTCACTAGAGTTGGCTGCCTTTGTGCTGATAAACTTTCCAATTCTATAAAAAAAAAAAAGACACTTTGACCATTTAAAAAAACAAGTCACTCCCATGGCATATTGACAGCAGGGGTGTGAAACTATAATATTTCACTATCTATGTCTTAGTAATGGGTTGTGGGAAAAGGAAGGGGAGGAAAAAGGGGGGGAGAAGTGCTCAACCAACAGCTGTTTGTTTTAATCTCATATGGCATGTTAGTTCTAGTCTGGAAATGTTGCAGCATTTGATAATTAAATTGAGTTATTTGCGGGTCATCATCATTGCACTCCGAACATGTCCATAGGTGCTCAGATCCCCTCCTCAGCAATTCCCTCAGTGTCCAGTGACTGACGACACCAGTTCTATGTTGGTTGATAAGTCTTCTTACACGGCCACTAACTGTCTCATTTCTGGCTGTGCCCAACTTAACTCCCATTTCCATCATCCGAAGAAGTGACGTGGATCTGTGTTTGTCGAAGTCCTGTGCTCTTCCCACATCTCGGAGGGCATTGATGATGTCCGCCCGATCCATTGGTTGCCCATCCTCAACGACAGCGCAGCTAGCCAACCTGTCAACCCTTTCATTTCCCCATACTCCCGCATGTCCAGGGACATAGACAATGGTGACCTTACGTATTTTGGATTTCTGCAACGACTCTACCCATTGCATGCGTACAGAGCCCGCCTCCACTCTTGATAATTAAATGCATATAACAAGCACAGCAGACAGGCTTGAACACACTTTCACTTTATTGTCAAGCCAGTGTGCTACCACTACGCTACTGATATTTTCAAATTTAACAAACAGACATGCCTTTTTCTCTTTCAGAGATCACCTCCTGCTATGTGTTTAGTCGTTTAGACCAGCTTGTGTCACGAACAAGAGGTTTGAGGTCTTCACTTGTTCCCCATAACTTGTCATGCAGGGTTGTTTCAGTGCACTATACTTGTGTTCTTAGGGTGTTGAGAGTGCTGCAGACCTGTAGGATATGTTCTGGAGTTTGTCTGGAAGCTTTGTGTTGAGAGTGCTGCAGTCCTGTAGGATATGTTCTGGAGTTTGTCTGGAAGCTTTGTGTTGAGAGTGCTGCAGACCTGTAGGATATGTTCTGGAGTTTGTCTGGAAGCTTTGTGTTGAGAGTGCTGCAGTCCTGTAGGATATGTTCTGGAGTTTGTCTGGAAGCTTTGTGTTGAGAGTGCTGCAGTCCTGTAGGATATGTTCTGGAGTTTGTCTGGAAGCTTTGTGTTGAGAGTGCTGCAGTCCTGTAGGATATGTTCTGGAGTTTGTCTGGAAGCTTTGTGTTGAGAGTGCTGCAGTCCTGTAGGATATGTTCTGGAGTTTGTCTGGAAGCTCTGTGTTGAGAGTGCTGCAGACCTGTAGGATATGTTCTGGAGTTTGTCTGGAAGCTTTGTGTTGAGAGTGCTGCAGTGCTGTAGGATATGTTCTGGAGTTTGTCTGGAAGCTTTGTGTTGAGAGTGCTGCAGACCTGTAGGATATGTTCTGGAGTTTGTCTGGAAGCTTTGTGTTGAGAGTGCTGCAGTGCTGTAGGATATGTTCTGGAGTTTGTCTGGAAGCTTTGTGTTGAGAGTGCTGCAGTCCTGTAGGATATGTTCTGGAGTTTGTCTGGAAGCTCTGCAGTCGCATGTTGCAAAGTCACCGAGTCCTATCTCGTGTTGGTGGGCTCTGAGGTCACAGTGACCTGTTCTGATTCTGAATATCTTGGTCTGCTCATGTCCACTAAGTTTATTTAAGCTGTCATGTTCTGGTTCATACTTTCCATGCAACTCTATCCATTCTGTTTTCCTAGCTTGTTTCAGGATTGTTTTTAATTTCTTTGAGGCAAAAAAAGGACATACCAAATTTAATTTAAAATATCAGAGACTTCAGAGACAACATTGTTCATGGTTTTAAGAATCAATTTACATATTTATATTTATCTAACACATAACATATTATATATGAATGTTTAGATAATTGGACAGGGTTTTAGATTTCACCAATACCAAGATGATACAAGACATGTAAAAGGAATATGGTTTGATGGCGTTCACACTAGTCAAATTGAGCGTGACGCACTATGCTGCAAAATGTACGATGCCAAAATCAGCATGATGCACAGTGCGGCGAAACATACGGAAAGAGTTAACAACAGAGTTATCATAATATCATGAAGTCTGAATATCATACCAGTCCCCCCTTATATTAAAAGTAAAGTAAAGGTTCCCTCCCCTACAAGGTGTATAGGGAATATGTTGTTAGTGACCAGATTTTTCCATGACCACTGCACATTTTTAAGTGATGTGGTCAGTACCACACCAGGCCAACTTTACTTCCCAGAAAAATCTCTGGTACCCATTTTTAGAGGCTGAGTGAACACTGGAGCCTTGTCAATCAAAAAAAAAACCCCGCCACTGCTAGGGATTGCACCCATACCCTTCTGGTCAGGAAGTGAGCACACTAACCACTCAGCCACCGAGGCTTCAATATTTTATATTACCTTATATTAGAATATTGTAAAAGCCCACCTTATATTTGAATATTGTAACAGTCCTCCTTACTTTAGAATATCATAACAGTCCACCTTATTATTGAATATTGTAAAAGTCCACCTTATATTTGAATATTGTAACAGTCCACCTTACATTAGAATATCATAACAGTCCACCTTATTATTGAATATTGTAACAGTCCACCTTATATTTGAATATTGTAATAGTCCACCTTACATTAGAATATCATAACAGTCCACCTTATTATTGAATATTGTAACAGTCCACCTTATATTTGAATATTGTAACAGTCCTCCTTACATTAGAATATCATAACAGTCCACCTTATTATTGAATATTGTAAAAGTCCACCTTATATTTGAATATTGTAATAGTCCACCTTACATTAGAATATCATAACAGTCCACCTTATTATTGAATATTGTAACAGTCCACCTTATTATTGAATATTGTAACAGTCCACCTTATATTTGAATATTGTAACAGTCCACCTTACATTAGAATATCATAACAGTCCACCTTATTATTGAATATTGTAACAGTCCACCTTATATTTGAATATCTTAAAAAAATACATACGCCTTTTTATCAATCTGCAATGGCTCTACTGTTGTCAAATTGTATTGCCAGTAAACCATGTCAGCGTTGACCTCGGCAAAGACAAAAGGTCCATCATAAGGGAGGTTGACCTCTCCCTGTTGGATTGCATTTACAGATGTTGGACCACAACAGTATACACCTTAAATGGTTGAAGAAATAGAAAAAATATTGTAATATTTGTGTGTTTATTGCCAGGATTGCCAACAGATAAATTGGTTTGGCCACATAACAAGACAACAAGAACTAACAATGACTCAAAGAGCCATAAACAAATGCTACTAAAACACCAAATTAAGAGGAAGACAGAGAAAGAGATGGATAAAGGGTATACTAGAGTCACTAGGAGGGATAACACCAGAAGAGGCCAACAGAAGAGCAAAGAATCGCAGATTGTATCTCCCCTCGACGCTAAAGACAATGGAGGAAGGATAGAAGAAGAAGAAGATTACCAGGATATGTAAATATAGTCAAATCAGTGGACAGTTATCACCACTATTGTCCAACAAGGAAATAACCCTAGAGGCAAAATGTGCACAATACAATCTTCATCCCAACGTTGTGCTACCAATGCCAGACCTGGACTCTACAATACAATCTTCATCCCAACGTTGTGCTACCAATGCCAGACCTGGACTCTACAATACAATCTTCATCCCAACGTTGTGCTACCAATGCCAGTCCTGGACCCTACAATACAATCTTCATCCCAACGTTGTGCTACCAATGCCAGTCCTAGACGCTATAATACAAACTTCATCCCAACGTTGTGCTACCAATGCCAGTCCTGGACCCTACAATACAATATTTATCCCAACGTTGTGTTACCAATGCCAGTCCTGGACTCTAGATGCAAGAGCAATAAGAAAAATAACCTCTTTTAGTCTTTAGTTTAGATTGGTATTATTGCAGTCGAGATGCTCCCATGTATGCTCTGCTGCTCGTTCCAGCAACCAATGAAGTGTTCGTCTACTGAAATAACTACCACTGAGATGAAATGTGTTAGACGAATGATAGGAAACAACCTGAGAGATAAGATCAGAAATGAGGAACTGAGAAAAAAAAAGCTAGGAATAATTCCCACCATAGAGTACATAAAGAAACAAAAGATAAAATGGTTTGGCCAAGTGATTAGGCAGAAATATCAAAACAAGCCTTTAATAAACATTGTGAGAACACCAGATCCAAGGTCCAACCATAATAGAGATGGATTGATGGAATATTAGAAACATATAAGTATCAACAGAAGAGCAAAAAACCACAACAATTATTTCCCCTCAACGCTGAAAGACAAGCGAGGAAGGAAAGAAGAAGAAGAAGATATATAAAATCATCAAATATATTCAATCACACATTTTCGTGCAGACTACAGTTTGAAAAGTTATATGTTGGTAGATTACTACCATTATTACAGGAAGGGGATACAAGTAAAGAAATTAGAATCAGAATAGCTAAAGCAGCAATGACTTTCAGAAGCCTTGAAAAGTTGTTGAAATCAAAACTCATCGGCACAAACACAAAACTTAGACTATTCAAATCAAATGTACTATCAACCCTTACGTATGCGTGTGAAAGCTGGAAAACAGCAAGAGATATAGAAACAAAGTTGAACGCATTCAAAAATAAATGTCTAAGGAAAATACTTGGTATAGAATGGAACGAATTCAAAACAAACGAGGAAATTTGAGAAATCACCAATCAACCACTAATATCTTCAGTAATAAAGAAAAGATGATGGTCATATGTTGGACATGTGATGAGGAGAGATAATAACCAAATAGCAAAGCAAGCCCTCATGTGGGAAACAACAGGTACGAGGAAAAGAGGAAGACCCAGAGAGACACTGAGAAGAACATTGATGAGAGAGGCAAGAGCAGCAGGAATTGGCTCCCTCAATGAGATCAAAATGCTTGCACAGAACAGAGACAAATGGAAGGAATCGATAAAAGATTTTTGCAAAGATTGAGACTGCTAGAAAGGAAATTTAGAAAAGAGGAAGAGTATCTGAGTCTATGCCCTATGGGCCGGCTACGGCTCGAAAGGTCAATAAATAGATAGATTACTATACTTCCGGTGTGTTCCAAGAGGGAGGCCATGTTTACTTTACATCTTGCATGAACCGTTGGGGCTGACAACCTTACCCTGAGACTCATTCAGGGACAACCCTAGGCAGGGACCCCATCCATGGTTGTAGAATCTTGTGATGTTTCAAAGAGTCATGCCAAAAACCTGCTCAAGAAATTAGTCCAGCGAATATATGTCATACATGTGCTGAGAAGAGACGACGAGAGAATTCTCAAACAGGATCTTGTATGGGAAACATCAGGATACAGAAAAAGAGAAAGACTCAGAGAGACACTGAAAAGAACACTTTTAAGAGAAGCAAAGTTGGCAGGCATAGGCTCATTAGATAAGATCAAACATCTCCCAAAGAATAGAGATGGTTGGCGAAAAACACAACAAAACCTATGTGAAGTCAAACGTTCTTCTCCTTCATCTTCTATCCTTCCTCTATTGCCGTTGGCATCGAGGGGAGATACAATCTGCGATTCTTTGCTCTTCTGTTGGCCTCTTCTGGTGTTATCCCTCCTAGTGACTCTAGTATTCCCTTTATCCATTTCTTTCTCGGTCTTCCTCTTAATCTGACGTTTTCGTAGCGTTTGTTTATGGCTCTTTGAGTCATTGTTAGTTCTTTTTGTCTTGTTATGTGGCCGAACCAATTTATCTGTTGTTTCTTTATGTATTCGATGGCTGGTTTAATTTCGAGTTTCTTCCTCAGGTCGGTGTTTCTTACTCTGTCCCTTAAGCTGTTTCCTGTCATTCTTCTGACACATTTCATTTTGGTGGTCGTTATCTTTCTTATTGTTCTAGAGTCCAGCGTCCAATTCTGGCACTGATAGCACAGAGTTGGTAGAAACATTGATTGGTATATTGCCCTTTTTGCTTCCGTAGTTATTGCTTTGTTTTTCAATTCAAACGTTGTGGGTAGGATATTAATCAAGGTTATTCTGAAAATGTATTCAGCCAGGATATTTTACATACCTTCAGGCTCACAAAGCAGAAGGAGGACAATGTAAGGGTCTCATGACCAAGGAAGGCTTGTGCCCTTTAAGGAGGACAACGTAAGGGACTCATAACCAAGGAGGGCTTGTGCCCTTTAAGGAGGACAGTGTAAGGGACTCATAACCAAGGAGGGCTTGCACCCTTTAAGGAGGACAACGTAAGGGACTCATAACCAAGGAAGGCTTGCACCCTTTAAGGAGGACAACATAAGGGACTCATAACCAAGGAAGGCTAGCACCCTGTAAAGACTAAGGGTAATGGGAATGCAAGAATTGCTTATCACAGCAGTTATTAATGCAGATTATCTGTAAACAATGGAGACTGCCAGAAAGAGATCAAAAGAAAATTAATAATAGCAATACAAACATTAAATGCATGAAGAACATGTAGCACAATACTAGCAAGGTAGCAAAATTGTAATTACTGAAAGCATGTATCTTTCTAATAGCTACATATGGTTGCGAATCATGGACAATCTTTCAAACATAAAAGAAGAAAATCAATTCAATTGATATAAAATGTTACAGAAAAAAACGTTAAGATTCTTTGGATAATGAAAAAGAGCAATAAAAATATTAATAGACCTAAACATTAGAAAAAACTGGCTCATAAACACCATTCTACAGAAGAAATTAATTAGCTGTTGCCACATCAAATGACACAGCGGGCTGGAAAGTACAATAATGGAAGGCATGGCTCCTGGGTGACACATCAGGGACAGACCAAGAAGAACGTGATTTCAAAGACATCAAGGAGATCTTGAACATGGCAACAGAAGAAGTGGGAGATCTGGCTAAGGACAAAGATTTTTTCAGATGGGCTGTGGTGAGAGCAATGTTCTGTGGGAGATCTGGCTAGAGACAGAGATTCTTTTAGATGGGCTGTGGTGAGAGCAATGTTCTGTGGGAGATCTGGCTAGAGACAAAGATTTTTTCAGATAGGCTGCGATGAGAGCAATGTTCTGTGGGAGATCTGGCTAGAGACAGAGATTTTTTCAGATGGGCTGCGATGAGAGCAATGTTCTATAAAGGACACATGACCTGATGATGACTTGTACACAAGAACCTACCATCTGAAGTCTCCTGGGGCGTGGCATCAATGACCTGCCATCCACCATAGCCTGAAGGAAGGTCATGCCTAGCCATCCATGCCTCAACCCAAACATGGTAATTCCTGGATAGAAATCAGAAATATTAAAAATCAATTAATTGAATGGCTTTATCTTACTGCCAAAATGTCTCAGTTTGAGACTTCAAATATTTTGAAAAAATGTCAAATGTTTCTTTTCATCAACTACATCTTTTGTCTTCTCTTTTCAACATTTCATTGTTAAAGGTTCTTTAACAATCGCAAGTGCACATGGGAGCTCCTGTTTTTTTTTGCCTGTTATCCAAGAGGGCTAGTCATATAATTTCAATACTCAGTGACCCGAGGAGGGTAAAGGCACAAGGAAACCATGGATTCAAAGTGAAAAATATCAACCACCAGTGGTGAGAAGTGAACATGATGCCATCCTGTCCAAATGCTGAAATCTTACCTCCAAACCACACCATTCCCCACAGTATATTTCTAACCCTAGATACGATACCGTCATAAAAATTACCGCATCAAAATTTGACTTTCCTTGTTCAAACATCACCCCCCCCCCCCCCAATCCATGTATTTTCTTAATTACCACTTCTGGTGACACCTGAGTGTTGTATTTATTTCCATTGTTGTTTGATTTTTTTTTCATTCAAATTTTGTGAGATATAATCTTATATGTTAAAATAAATAGCAGAAAAAAGTAAAAAAAAAGTACCCCCCGTCACGCCAAGTGGCGTATAGGGAAATATGGTGTTAGTGACCCTATATTTTACACACCTTCAGCACATGATTTTTGGGGTAATGTGGTCGGTATTACGCCCGTGCTGCTTTACTTTCCCAGAAAAAATCCGGTACCCATTTAAGGCTGGGTGAACCCGGAGCCGTCGGTTGGGATCGAACCCTACCCCTTGTCCGTAGTAGTCCAGTTCACTAACCACTGAGCTATCGCGGCTCCCACTAATTTTTAGGGAATTAGTAAAACCCAGGTGTCCTCGCCAGGGTACGAACCCCGGCTGTTGCCGTGGTAAGCCAACCGAAATAGCATTTCAGAAAATGAAAAATATCTTATGCAACAAATCTATGTCAATAGAAATGAGAAAGAGAGTTCATCGGTGCTATATAGAACCAATTCTGACCTATGGAAGCGAATCATGGACAGTAGACAAACAAATAAAAAGACGATTAGAGGCCACAGAGATGGGATTTCTCAGAAGAATGTTGAAAGTTCCCTGGACAGCTAATAAGAGCAATGAGGAAGTTCTCACAGAGGCCAACACAAAAAGGGAACTCCTAAAAAACATCGGAAAGAAATCATCAACATTTTTCGGGCACATCATGAAAAGAGGAAAGTTGGAATACTTGGTTACAAGTGGCAAAATAAAAGGAAAGAGAGATCGTGGACGAGAGAGAGAGAAAATACTGGATAGCTTGGTTTCATGGCATGGAAAACAGTCAACAACAGAACTGATACGACGCCAACAGATATGGCACATGATGATGATGATAATCTTCATCATTATCAAGTGCCTTCTCCACAACGAAGGTTGGCTACCATGGATTGCCATTCTACTCTATTTCTTGCTTTGATGGTGCAGGCTGTCATAGATTGATTTGTCCATCTTTTGATGTTACTCGTCCATGTTAGTCTTGGTCTGCCTCTGCCTCTTTTACCTTGTATTTTCCCTTCCAATATTACTTTTAGTAGGCTGTTGTGTCTTTTAACATGCCCCAAAAATGTAATTTGTCTTGTCTTAATTGTATTTAGTAGTTCTCTTTTTATTTTCAGTTGTTTTAAAATTTCATCGTTTGTTTTCTTTTCTTTCCATCCAATTCTACCTATTCTTCTATAAATCCACATTTCAAGGGCTTCAATTTTCTGTTCTATTTTCTTGTCTAATGCCCATGTTTCTGCACCATACAGGAATATTGAGAATATGTAACATTTTGCAATTCTTAGTTTCAGCCCTGCTGATATTTGTTTTGTTGTTAGTATATTTTTCATGGCATTAAAATTACTTTTTGCCATACCTAGGCTTTTGTTTATTTCAATTTTACATTTTCCATCATTGGTTATATTATGTCCCAGGTAATTGTAGCTCTGGACTGTCTCTAGATGTATTCCCTCAACTGTGATATTTAATTGTAGGTCTTGAGAATTTTCTTTGTTTATGATCATAGTTTTAGTCTTTTTGATATTCATATCTAGTCCATATTTTTTGCTTGTTATGTTTATCACATTAAGCAATTGTTATAGGTCTTTAGGATTTTCTGCTAGTAGAACAGTATCATCAGCATATCTTAGGTTATTGATTATCTTTTCATTAATGTTTAGACCTGGTATTTCTGAGATGTTTTTAAAGATTTGCTCAGTGTATAGATTGAACAAGCTTGGTGATAGGATGCATCCTTGTCTTACTCCTCTTTTTATGTCCATGGGTGTAGATTTCTCCTTGTTATATTTTATTATTGCTGTTTGCTTCCAGTACAAATTACATATTAGTCGTATGTCTGTGTCGTCTAGATTTATATCCTTTAGGCAGTCTATAAGTTGGTTATGGTGTATTCTATCAAAAGCTTTGGTGTAGTCTATGAAGCAGGAATATATTGGTTTGTTTACTTCTATGTACTTTTCAATCAATGTTCAAGAAGCTAAATATGGCTTCTTTTGTGCCACTGTTTTTCCTGAATCCAAATTGTTGCTCATCTAATTCAGTATTGATTTTATTCTGAATGCTTCCCTGTATAACTTTTAGTAAAATTTTTGTTACCTGGCTCATTAGGCTTATTGTTCTGAAATCACTGCATTCAAGTGCACCATTCTTTTTAGGCAATGCAATGAAAGTTGATGTTTTTAGTTCATTTGGTATGCATCCTGTATGGTATATGTCATTGCATATATCTGTGATCACACTCGGTGCAAAATCTTCTACAGCCTGTATCATCTCTATCTGTATATTGTCAGGTCCAGCTGCATTTCCCTTTTTCATTGTTTTTATGGCTTTTTCTACTTCAGATTTCAGGATTTTATAGTTGTATGTACATTTTATGTCTGGCTTTTTGTCCCTTTTGTCATGAAATAATTCTATTATATATTCTTGCCATCTATCTATTATATCTTTGTTGTCTGTTAGCATTCTTCCCTCTTTGTTTGCAATACATCCGTTTCCTGCAGCTTTTTTCTCTTTATTAGTCATTCTCTTTATTTCTGTGTGCATCTCTCTTAAGTTTTGTTTACTTTCCATAGTTTCGACTTCTAGACATCTTTGGTTGAGCCAGTCTTCTTTTGCCTTTTTGCACATTCTCTGTATTTCATTGTCAATATCCTTGTAACTGGCAGTGTTTTTCGTTTGTATCTTACATTATATAATCTTATATAATGTAAAAATAAATTCACCAATTTTCAAGAAATTGGTTGATTTGTCTTTTTTTTTGCTTTGATCAGGGAAACTTCCTCAGTCATTGGCCGACATCGAATTACCCTTTGTAACTCAGGAAACACAGCGAATAACAATATGAGATAGCTGATCATACTAAAAGATTTACCACCACTGTACCAATAGACATTGTAATATGTCCGACCCCTGAGATCAAATTCAGGTCATAAATCAACTTGAGACAGGAAATCCAAGTTCCCTGTGACTGTCCTAGTGTAAACACACAGCTGCGTGTCGAAAAGTTCAAAGAAAATGCTATTTTTAGAGCTCCTAATGTTTCAGTTAATATATGGTAGTAATTTTTACTAATGTATCATAAACATGTCAGTCACAGACTGACATAGTAATCTAAAGTTAAATAAAATCATATTTTGGCAAACAGTTTGCTTGAAGATGGTAATCAACCCAAAGTCATACATAGGACCACAAATCTTACAGTAGTCCACTATGACTAGAAGCTCTATAATTATAATGAGTTATGCATTACTACTGGTTTGAGAATCATCTATTCCACGGAGAAATAATTGTAGATCATCAACATGTGCCATACAGGTTGGCGTAGGCAATCATGTCCTTCCACAATTTTCTATACTCAGTGCATCGTATTAATTCTGTTAACTGTTTTCCGTGCCATGACACCAAGCTACCCAGTATCTTTTCTTTTTGTCATCCATGATCTCTCTTTCCCTGTAATTTGCCAGTTGTAGCTAAGTAATACAACTTCTTCTCATGATGTGCCGGGAAAATGTTGATTGTTTCTTTCTGATGTTTTTTTCGGAGCTCCCTTTTTGCATTGGCCGCTTTGAGAATTTCCTTGTTAGTCTTTTTAGTTGTCCAGGGAACTCTGAATACTCTTCTGAGAAATTTCATCTTTGTAGCCTCTAACCATCTTTCCATTTGTTTGTCTACTGTCCATGATTTGCTTCCATAGGTCACAATTGGCTCTATATAGCAATGTTGAACTCTCCAAAAACGGTGAATCAGATTTGTCTCTAAAACAAATGAATATGATTAAAATAGATATGACATTTCCATTATTAGAACATCAAATAGAACATACCAGATGCTGTCACTATTATATAAATCCTGTTCATCATTTTCTTGAATATGGTAATCAATACTGATTGACCCATCAGTGTCATGAGCCGAGTAATAATTTGTCACAGGTCGTGCAGGAATACCTAGTGCTCGACAAACTGTAATAAATATCAATGGTATTGGTTATGAGTTACATTAGCCCAGATACACTGTAACATTACAGTTGTGTTTAATATAAACATTTATCACTGAAAGATTGAATAACAAACATTTTTATTTTGAAGTTAGCCAAAAAGATTTGCATGTCACTGTCATATATATTATTTATTAACTTTTTAATCTCAACATCTCAGGCACAAAATTCAACATGAAAATCAACATCAACAAAACAGAAGTCATGAATGTCGTCAAAAATAAACAGAACATCAACATAACTATAGAAGGCAGACAACTAAAACAAGTAGAGGAATTCAAATACCTAGGAAGTCTAATGACAAACGATAATTCTGAAACAGTAGAGATAGAATCAAGATGCAACAAAGCTTGTCAAATCACTGGACAGTTATTGCCACTATTGTCCAACAAGGAAATAACTCTGGAGGCAGACCGAGCACTATACAATACAATCTTCATCCCAACGTTGTGCTACCAATGCCAGACCTGGACCCTAGATGCAAGAACAATAAGAAAAATAACCTCTACAGAGATTAAATGTGTTAGACGAATGACAGGAAACAGTCTGAGAGATAAGATCAGAAATGAAGAACTGAGAAAAAGCTAGGAATAGCCCCCGCCATAGAATATATAAGGAAACACAAGATAAAATGGTTTGGCCACGTGACAAGGCAGAAAGAACAAAACACAACACAACGAGCCTTCAACAAACGTTGTGAGAACACCAGACCCAAGGGTCGACCACGAAAAGGATGGGTTGATGGAATATTAGAAGCACTAGGAAACATAACAGCAGCAGAGGCGAACAGAAGAGCAAAAGACTGTAAATTATATCTCCCCTCGACGCTGAAAGGCAGATGAGGAAGGAAAGAAGAAGAAGGATATTAACTTTTTAAACAAAATGTTTAATTTGGCTAATTTTTTGAACTCTTCTTGTTAAATTTAATTGCTGGTGTCAGAACTTTGTTTTTAAATTCCAGGAAAATTCTCAAATAACTTTTTAGCAACAAAAAAATATATAAGTAAAAGGTATTTATTGACACACTGAGACAGATTTGGGAAGTATGCTGTTAGTACTTTATTTGTTCATGATCATCAGCACATTTATGAGTGTTTGGTTAGTAATGGTTATGATTATGGTTATATGCCAGGATGCCCTTCATTCCCAGAACAGCCCTTGTACCTATTTTCAGAGGTTGAGTGAAACCATAAAGATATTGATCCAAAAAAATTTGTTATTTCTGGGAAATGATCCCAGAACAACTAGATTAGTAGATGAGTGCACTAGCTTCACTACTGTAGCTTCTTATAGATAAAATGCGAAAAGATAATTTAGGACAATTTAACATGTTAATACTTCACTCTGCCACTAAAATTTCATATTTAAATTTACTTAAAACATTTTCCTACCACAAGCTGCAAATTGTGGCTTTTGTAGTCAGATTATCATGCCCAAAAGCCATGTTATGCGGCTTTTAATTTATCAATGTTTTTTGTAATTGTTTCCGCTAAAACCTTGTAATTATCTTATTACCCCCCCCTTCCCTTTTCCCGACTTTGTGAATAAATTGTCCCAACAAAATGTGCATTTTTATATCAGCTTTCATTTAGTTTAATGCAGTTATTTCCAGTTTTTTTTTTTATTCTAAAATATGCACACTCAGAGCATATTAAACCTCTAGGTAGCAAATATTTTAAACAGCTGTGACTATTATACATTTCAAAAGTGGCGCACAAATAATCAAATGAAAGAATCAAACATTTGTGTGTTGCTAAACTGGTTCTCTACATACGTGTTGTCGCAACTCCTGCAAACACCCAGCACTGGCCATAATTTACTGGGCGCTTGGTTCTCCAGTACTCTTCTAGAATAGCTACAGAACCTGACCAGAGATTTGGTGGAGTGCCGCCACGGTAGTCATCAACCCATCTTCCTGTAATAATGCCACCATCGTCACTGGAATTCACCTGGAAAGTAGGATGTGCTGATGTGGAACATCATTTGGGAATTCGTAGACTATTTACATTTAATTGTTTACAACCAAATTTACTTTGCTCTTCCTATATTTACCTTAAAGTGTGGAGAGGAGAGATAATTTGTGATCTTTTTGTTTATTTAATTGACTTCTTTTGACCAGTTAAGAAAGATATATTGATCCAAAGATTCAACACTGCAATCAAAGCTGTATGGAGATAAAGAGGAGTTTAGGGACTCAACACTGCAATAAACCTGTATGGAGATAAAGATGAGTTTAGGGACTCAACACTGCATTAAGCATGTATGGAGCTAAAGAGGAGTTTAGGGACTCAACATTGCAATCAAACCTGTATGGAGCTAAAGAGGAGCTCAGTGACTCAACATTGCAATGAATAATACGATTCTGACCTGAACACCTTGTGGTGACCGTTCTGAGCATGTAGCCTTTATTCTCTAACCACGCATAAAACTACAAGCACATTCCATAAATGAAATTAAAGCTGTAGCACTAAAGAATAATCTGTTTGTTATGTGGAATGTGTCTATTAGCAGACTGTATTGCATTGATCATCATCATCATGTGCCATACCGGTTGGCGTAGGCAATCATGTCCTTCCACAATCTTCAATTTACAGTGCTTCGTATCAGTTCTGTTGTTGACTGTTAACCATGCCGTGACACCAAGCTAACCAGTATTTTCACTCTGTGTCATCTGCGATCTCTCTTTCCTTTTATTTTGCTAGTTTTAACCAAGTATTCCAACTTTCCTCTTCTCATGATGTGCCCGAAAAATGTTGATTGTTTCTTTCTGATGTTTTTAAGGAGTTCCCTTTTTGTGTTGGCTTCTTTGAGAATTTCTTCATTGGTCTTTTTAGCTGTCCAGGGAACTTTCAACATTCTTCTGCAAAATCCCATCTCTGTGGCCTGTAATCATTTTTTAATTTGTTTGTCTACTGTCCATGATTCGCTTCCATAGGTCAGAATGCTATGTAGCACCGATGAACTCTCTTTATCACTTCTATTGATATAGATTTGTGGCACAAGGTATTTTTCATTTTCTGAAATGCTATTTTGGCCTGAGCTACTCTGCTTTTTATTTCAGTGGTGCATCTTCCATCTGATGTTATTATAGTGCCCAAGTATTTGATGTGTTGCACTTGTTTCAGATTTGTCCTGTTTATTTTTATGCTGCATGATGGTGATGATTGTTTCTTCGATATGACCATTACTTCTGTTTTCTTACTATTCAGACTGAGACCCTTTTTTGTTGCTTTCTTTCACTATTATGTCTATCACTTCTTGTAGTTATTTCTCTGTCTCTGCTATTAAGACTGTGTCATCCACATATCACAAATTATTTATGTTATTACCGTTGACTTCAATTCCTTTTTTGTCTACTATTGACTTCATAATATATTTGCTGTAATGTGAAAACAAATTCGATGACAGAACACAGCCTTGTCTGACTCCTTGTTTTATATATTGGAATTGTCCTGTTTGGTTGTTAATTCGTATAGCTGCTGTTTGTTGCCAGTACATGTTTTTTATGATTTAAGATCCTTGCCATCAATGTTTAATTTCTCCAGCATATTGATTATTTCCACATGCTTTACTTTGTCAAATGCTTTTGTGTAGTCTATAAAGCACATATATAGCTCTTTCTTTACCTCTATAGATCTTTCTATCAATGCTCTTAAGATGTATATTGCATTATTGGTGCCGTTTCCTTCCACAAATCCACATTGTTCCTCACTTATTTCTGGTTTTATTTTGTTCCTTACACGTCTCATGATGATTCTTAGTAATATTTCCGTCATATGGCTCATGAGAATAATGGTGCTTTGGTCTTCAAATCAGTGGCGTCTGACTTCTTTGGTTTGACTACAGAGATAGATTTTAGTAGATCAGGTATGTGTCCAGTGTTATATATATCATTGAGTAGTTTTGTTATGACTTGTACTCCCAGCTCTCCTAATGCATTTATATCTTCGATTGTTATATTGTCAGGACCTGGAGATGCACTGAGGGGAAAACAGAAAAGAGCCTCTGTTACAACAAGATATTATTTAAGTAACTAAGACAGAGTTCCCTTGCTCTGAAAACTGCAGCTGGAACTCTCTTGAAGAAGAAGATTAAAGAAGAAAACATTGTATTCCTCACAGATGCTCTGTCTGTAGTTACAGCACCAGAAGGAGTCATGGAAACGAAGACCTGAATGATCTAAGAGAAACACTCTACAAGCTCTGTCAGTAGTTACAATACTGTGGAGTCATGGAAACGATGACCTAATGGATCTAAGAGAAACACTCTACAAGCTCTGTCAGTAGTTACAACACTGAGGAGTCATGGAAACATAGACCTGAATGATCTAAGAGAAATTCTTTGCAAGCTCTGCCAGAGATGCAGAACTGATCCAGTGGATTCTCACTATAATATTCCTGGAAACGATGAGGTAGAAGGGTTGGTATAAGGAAGGTGGCAAATTCCACCAGCCAGACACAAGTACGACTTATGAGGAACCAAAGAGGTTTGTCAGGAACAAATACATGAGCAAATGGAATACAGAACAACAGGTCTACCTGAACAATGATGCCTACCACCAGATCTACATAAAAGAAGTGACAGTTTAAAGTACCACCTTTTCAATACCCTAAGGATAGGAACCTCTGTTAAATGTGACTGTGGCACAGGCAAAATGACAGTTGAACATCTGCTACAATCATGCCCAAAATATGATGAACAGAGAATGCTCTTGCGGCCATCATCGGTACCATAAAGAATTAAAGAATTCTCGGGATTTCCAGAGAGTTCAGTAGAATGGGTGAGATGGAAGAAGAGTGCTGATTGGGTGAAAACGAAATGCATCTTCAAAGGTTGGTAAGCCAACTGACGAACTGGCTATCTGGCCTACCGTCTGAGTAACTCTCACCCCCTAAACTTGTCATTCACATATATCTTCCATTTTCAGCCAATCAACAACACCCTTCTTCCATCTCACCCCTTCTACTGAACTCTCTCGAAATCCTGAGAGTTCTTTAATCCCCTGAACTGAATTCCCATTCTCTCCTCGTGAATTGTCCACGTTTTCCCAACTCACTCACTCCTCTTATTGTTATCCTTTTTATCCTCCACTGCTACACCGGGACAAGTTGTATAGTGATGTCACCAGCATTGAGCTAATGAACGCTTTCTTAAGATTTATTAAAATTGATGTCTAGAGGTGTACACAGAAGTATTGCATTGTTCTTTACACCTTTAAGTCCTGGGCATCCACCTTCAGCTGGCATTGTTTTAGGCATTTTTTATTTTACTTAAAATAAAGCACAACAAACCGAGACTCACCATAGCTGACAATTTTCTGACAACAGGAACTGGGTTTCCCCGCACAGCCCAGTTCAGTCCAGTTATATCTAGGATATGCATGGCTACGTCCAAAACACAGGACTCAAACTGAAAAAACACAAAACACAGTGAATGGTATGTTATTTGACCATATAATAAAATGTGAAGATACATAAAAACATATTACATTTTTTAAATTAATAAATTAATGAATGTTCTCTCTCCTTCTCTCTGGCATTCACCTGATGGCTACTATAAGAATGAATAAGTCCTCTTCACCATCTGCCCTGAAAAGAACATTAAGTCGGTGTAGACATGTTGTGGTTTATTGGCACCTTTTGGCTCAACACATCCAACTACAGCATGACATTTTTGAGTACTGAGTTCCCTTCTCTATTTGATCCCTACTTGCTCGTTTGCTAGATTGGATAGTCTGTTTCCAGAAGTACTACTGTGAGATGGAGCAGGGTCTTAATCAGCTGGTGTTTGCCAACCCTTATACATGCAGTTAGCTGTGGTTTATAGACCATGCTTAACTCAGATGTGGATGTCTTGGCCTCCAAAGAATGTTCAGTAAACAAAGTTGCTTCTAATTTTCCCAACATTTCAGCGGAACTTTGAATACTTTGAACAAAAATATTTTAAATTTAAGGTTAGTCACAGTTGTTTGCCTTAATCTCAAAGTAGTACTTTAGTTATAACCATAGTCATAAAAATGTATTGGGAGCCGCGATAGCTCAGTGGTTAGTGAAATGGACTACAAAGGACATGAGGTAGGGTTCGATCCCAACCGATGGCTTCCGGTTCACCCAGTCTTTAATGAGTACCTGATTTTTTTCTGGGAAAGTAAAGCAGCACAGGCATAATACCGACCACATTACCCCAAAAATCATGTGCCAAAGTTCTATAAAAATTATGGCCACTAACATCATATTCCCTATACACCACTTGGCGTGACGGGGTACTTTACTTAACCTTTGACTATTGCAACCTATACAAATTAAATATGAGGCAAATTCTGGCCTGCAGACACACATTCTCTTTAATAAGCTCATTCATGGGGAAAAAAAAGACCAACTCCACAATTTTAATAAAAGTGGCTCAATACCTGGCCAAAGTTCCACGGCTTTGAAGTGATAGCCGTCTTAGTTCCATTGTAAATCTTTCCTGTTTCACTTAAGATGTACTCATTTAGAAGGGCTGCATCTGGCATATAAACGGTGTCCTCTGAAAAAATTGACCAGAGAAGTGAGATTTGGTGAAAGAATCTATAAAATATGAAAACAAAGAAAAAAATCTTTATCATTCAGAAAATATTTTTTCAGACCAAAAAATAATAATAGTACAGTAATGAAGAATTTATTGCCTTATTTATTTTGGCTTCAATAAGATTAGTTACTTTAACTTTAATAAGATTAATCATCTTGACTTTAATAAGGCAGCTTGGCTTAATAAGATAGTTAGCATGGCTTTAATAAGATTAGTTATCCTGGTTTTACTGATAACATAAGTTATCTTTATTCTATCATGATTTGTTATCTTGGCATTAATAAGATTATTAGCTTGGCTTTAATAGGATTATTTATCTTGGTTTTAATAAGATTAGTTATCCTAGTTTTATTATGTTAGTTTTCTTGACTCTAATAAGATGAGTTATCTTGGTTTTAATAAGAACATTTATCTTGGCTTTAATAAGAACATTTATCTTGGCTTTAATAAGAACATTTATCTCAGCTTTAATAAGAACATTTATCTCAGCTTTAATAAGAACATTTATCTCAGCTTTAATAAGAACATTTATCTTGGCTTTAATAAGAACATTTATCTTGGCTTTAATAAGAACATTTATCTCAGCTTTAATAAGAACATTTATCTCGGCTTTAATAAGAACATTTATCTTGACTCTAATAAGATAAGTTGTCTTGGCTTTAATCAGAACATTTATCTTGGCTTTAATAAGAACATTTATCTTGGCTTTAATAAGAACATTTATCTTGGCTTTAATAAGAACATTTATCTTGGCTTTAATAAGAACATTTATCTTGGCTTTAATAATATTAGTTTTCGTAACTTTAATAAAATTTGTTTTCTTGACTTTAATAAGAAAAGTTACCTTGGTTTTAATAAGATTAGTTGTTTTGTTATTATGATTAATTATTTTGACTTTAATACGATTAATTATTTTTCCTTTAATAACATACTTAGCTTGGCTTTATTTATATTAGTTCTTCTTCTTCTTCTACCTTTTAGCTCCCAGTGGAGCATAGGTCTTCAACAAACACTTTCCAAGTCGTTCTGTTTTTTGCCATTCGTTTAAGATCATTCCATGTCTTCCCCATCATCTTCATCTCTGCTTCTATCTGTCTTCTCCAAGAATTCCTTGGTCTTCCTCTTTGTCTTTTCCCCTGGGGATTTAAAAAAAGGGCCTGTTGTGTAATACTCTCTGTTGGCTTCCGTAGTGTGTGTCCTATCCAGCGCCATCGTCTTCGCTGTATCTCTTTATCCACTGGTGTTTGACTGGTACATTTCCATAATTCTATGTTAGTGATTTTGTCCTGCCATTTCCATCCTTTTATTCTGTGTAAACATCCATTAATGAAAGTCTGATATATTTTAGTTATCCTTGTTTTAATAAGATTAGTATTTTCATTTGAATTTCTTAAGATTAACAAACAGGAAGACGTTTACCTGCACACCATGGATTGAAAATGATGTAGATAGGGTTACTAAACTCATATCTGAAAATATTAATGTCCGTGTCATCTTTCTTCACAACATCGATCTTAAATGCCCATTTGGCAACGAAGCATGTGGGCGGAGTGAACACATTGATTGTGATAGTGTTGCCCTGCAATGTGATTGTGGTAGCAATGACTAAGTGCTTTTTTATTAGCAGGGATTAATAAACAAAAATAACAATTATAATTAAATGTTATCATATTTCATATTTACAAAAATAACAATTATAATTAAATGTTATCATATTTACAAAAATAACAATTATAACTAAACATGATCATATTTCATATTTACAAAAATAACAATTATAACTAAACGTGATCATATTTCATATTTACAAAAATAACAATTATAAATAAACATGATCATATTTCATATTTACAAAAATTACAATTATAACTAAACATGATCATATTTCATATTTACAAAAATAACAATTATAACTAAACATGGTCATTTTTCATATTTACAAAAATAACAATTATAACTAAACGTGATCATATTTCATATTTACAAAATAACAATTATAACTAAACGTGATCATATTTCATATTTACAAAAATAACAATTATAACTAAACGTGTCATATTTCATATTTACAAAAATAACAATTATAACTAAACGTGATCATATTTCATATTTACAAAAATAACAATTATAACTAAACATGATCATATGCCAAACTGGTTAACTCCTCCAGTAAAGAAGGTTTTTATCAATGCAATAGAAGAGATTTCAGAAAAAAAAATGGTTCATGTTTTTAAATAACCATCTACATGTTTATATTTATCTAATCCATCCACCCATCCGTCCATCCGTCCGTCCGTCCATCCATCCATCCATCCATCCATCTATTAACCTTTTGAACCATGGCCAGCCCAAATGGCATAGACCCAGATAGTCTTTCCAAAGGAACTGAATTTTGCATGAATGTCACGTTTTCATCCTTTTTTTCACAACCATGTGTTTAGGTGTCCCTCGCCTTACAGACCGATATTCTTCGACATCAGTGGTACTCTCATTTTTTATCATCAAGAGTTTAGCGTTTTGGAGACATTTTTTCCTATCGATTTTGTCTAAGCAACAGCCATTTTTTTGGCTACTCTATTTAATTTTGCCTAGGCAACATCCATTTTTGGTTACTCTATTCAATTTTCCCATGCCACTGGTTCTTTAACATGCTCTGAGTGCACATGGGAGTTCTGTTTTCTTTTGCTTTATCTTTGAGGAAGGTTAGATATTGGATCTCACTACCCAGAGAAGGCTAGACATCGGATCTCACTACCCAGAGAGGGCTAGACATCGGATCTCACTACCCAGAGAGGCTAGACATCGGATCTAACCACCCAGAGAGGGCTAGACATAGGATCTCACTACCCAGAGAGGGCTAGACATCGGATCTAACCACCCAGAGAGGGCTAGACATCGGATCTAACCACCCAGAGAGGGCTAGACATCGAATCTCACTACCCAGAGAGGGCTAGACATCGGATCTAACCACCCAGAGAAAGCTAGACATCGAATCTCACTACCCAGAGAGGGCTAGACATCGGATCTCACTACCCAGAGAGGGCTAGACATCGGATCTAACCACCCAGAGAGGGCTAGACATTGGATCTAACCACCCAGAGAGGGCTAGACATCGAATCTCACTACCCAGAGAGGGCTAGACATCGGATCTCACTACCCAGAGAGGGCTAGACATCGGATCTCACTACCCAGAGAGGGATAGACATCGGATCTCACTACCCAGAGAGGGCCAGACATTGGATCTCACTACCCAGAGAGAGCCAGACATCAGATCTCACTACCCAGAGAGGGCTAGACATCGGATCTCACTACCCAGAGAGGGCCAGACATAAGATCTCACAACCCTGAGAGGGCTAGACATCGGATCTCACTACCCAGAGAGGGCTAGGCATCGGATCTCACTACCCAGAGAGGGCTAGACAATGGATCTCACTACCCAGAGGGCTAGACATCGGATCTCACTACCCAGAAAGGGCTAGACATCGGATCTCACTACCCAGAGACCAGGAGAAACACACATAATCCATGGATTGGATTATTAAATAATTTCTACCGTTTGTGAAGAGAATCGAACCCAAGACATCCTTTCCCAGAGGTCAATGTCTTACCCCTAGTCTAATTTTCATCATCAGCCTTTAAAAGCATGTTTAATGGTGTAGCCTATAGCGAAGCTGAGATATTTGTGCAATTCGGTAAGTCTCCAGCAAGGTACCAGGTTAGCTCCCCTTTTTGATCCCTACTGGCATTTCCCAGACTGATTAGTGGTCAGTTTGGAGGGGCAGTGGAGTAGGATTTTGCTGCTGGCTGTGACTATGAGCTATGAGTTGTGGACCACTTTCAGTCCAGGCACTGTTGGATATCTTAAGCCCCACTTCAGGGTTCAAGGACCACCAAGAGTCATATGGATTGGCTAAAGTAACTCAATCCTACAGTGGCACTGTGGGCCATGACAGCTCAGTGGTTAGTGAATCGGAACTGTTAAGGACAAGAGATCGAGTTCAAACCTGATCGACAACTTTCAGACTCAACCACCTTTCAATGGGTACCAGATTGTTTTTCTGACAAAGTAAAGCGGCACAGACGTTATCTATCTATCTATTGACCTTTCGAGCCGTAGCCGGCCCATAGGGCGTAGACCAAGATACACCTTCTCCTATATGAATTTTTGTTCTAGCAGTTTTCTTTTAAAGATATTTTATCAAATCTCGCCATTTGTCTCTGTTCTGTGCAAGCAGTTCTATCTCATTGAGGGAGCCGATTCCTGCTGCTCTTGCCTCTCTCATTAATGTTCTTCTCAGTGTCTCCCTGGGTCTTCCTCTTTTTCTTTTACCTGTTGTTTCCCATATGAGGGCTTGCTTTGCTACTCGATTATTATCTCTTCTCATCACATGTCCAACGTATGACCATCGTCTTTTCTTTATTACTGAAGATATTAGTGGTTGATTGGCGATTTCTCTAATTTCCTCGTTTGTTTTGAATTCGTTCCATGCTATACCAAGTATTTTCAGACGTTATACTGAACATATTACCCAAAATTAATGTGACGAAGCTCTATAAAAAATATATGGGCACTAAACATAATTCCTATACGTGACATGACATGATAGGTTTCTTTACATCTATTGCAGCAACAACAGCCCAGACTGCAAATATGACATACTTAACCCACATTACAAAACTATAGATCTACATAAATCACACAGGGGGGACTGGTTGGTCTTTAAGCAAGACGCCGGTCTCGAGACAGAGGTTGTGAGTTCAAATCCGGCTGCACCAGTTGGGATTTTTATTTATGATTTCTTTCTGCAGCAAACACCCCTGGTCAGTCACAGCAGCAAGGGTTGGCTTGAAACGTCAATTACTCATCGACGGAAAAAATATGAGTACCTCCTAAGTCCGAGTTATCTGCCTGTGCAGCGAGGGACCCCTGTGCACACGGCTGCCATGGGAAACAGATTAACACGCAAATTTCAGTTCCTAGTCTCTAGGAACTTCGTCAGAGATGAAAGCTAGTGAACGCAAACAAAAAAATTAATGAAAAAAAAAAGAAAATTACTTGCTGCAATATAATAAACAAGCAAAAACTGCAACTAAAATATAACTTTTAGGAATACAAATTCCAGTTTGCTTAGAAAGAAGACAACCTACCTTTCTGAAGACAATTTTAGCACCCCACTCGCCAGGATGGTCATCATCAGAGAGAATAAACTCCACATGGGTTCTCTTGCTGGTCATTGGTTTGTTTCCTGCCGTCAGACATGAATTGCCAAAAATCATCAACAATTCATAATCTACAGGCTGAGATCTAAACACACAAAGACTTGAACAACATATAATATAGGAATTCAGATTTGGAGATAAGGATTTTTGCCCCTGTGTTATCTTTGCTCATGTGGTCAATCTTTGCTCTTGTTTTATTTTTGTTCATGAGGTCATCTTTTGTGGTCATCTTTGCTTGTGTATTATCTTTGCTCCTGTGTCATCTTTGTTCTTCTAATCATCTCAGCTTCTGTACCAACTTTCTTCTTGTTCTCATCTCTGCTCCTGTGGTCAATCTTTGTTCTGGGTTATCTTCATTCTTATGGTCATTTTTGTTCTTGTATTATCTTTGTTCCTGTGGTCATTTTTGCTCCTGTGGTCATCTTTGCTCCTGTGATCATCTTTGCTCCTGTGGTCATCTTTGTTCCTGTGGTCATCTTTGTTCCTGTGGTCATCTTTGTTCCTGTGGTCATCTTTGTTCCTGTGGTCATCTTTGCTCCTGTGGTCATCTTTGCTCCTGTGGTCATCTTTGTTCCTGTGGTCATCTTTGTTACTGTGGTCATCTTTGTTCCTGTGGTCATCTTTGTTCCTGTGGTCATCTTTGTTCCTGTGGTCATCTTTGTTACTGTGGTCATCTTTGTTCCTGTGGTCATCTTTGTTCCTGTGGTCATCTTTGTTACTGTGGTCATCTTTGTTCCTGTGGTCATCTTTGTTACTGTGGTCATCTTTGTTCCTGTGGTCATCTTTGTTCCTGTGGTCATCTTTGTTACTGTGGTCATCTTTGCTCCTGTGGTCATCTTTGTTACTGTGGTCATTTTTGCTCCTGTGGTCATTTTTGCTCCTGTGGTCATCTTTGATCCTGTGGCTATTTTTGCTCATATTGTCATCTTTGTTCCTGTGGTCATCTTTGTTCCTGTGGTCATCTTTGCTCCTGTGGCCATTTTTGCTCCTACTGTAATATTTGCTCCTGTGGTCATCTTTGCTCCTGTGGCTATTTTTGCTCATATTGTCATCTTTGTTCCTGTGGTCATCTTTGCTCCTGTGGTCATCTTTGTTCCTGTGGTCATCTTTGTTACTGTGGTCATCTTTGCTCCTGTGGTCATCTTTGTTACTGTGGTCATCTTTGTTCCAGTGGTCATCTTTGCTCCTGTGGTCATCTTTGTTACTGTGGTCATCTTTGTTACTGTGGTCATCTTTGTTACTGTGATCATCTTTGTTCCTGTGGTCATCTTTGTTCCTGTGGTCATCTTTGTTACTGTGGTCATCTTTGTTCCTGTGGTCATCTTTGTTCCTGTGGTCATCTTTGTTCCTGTGGTCATCTTTGTTACTGTTGTCATCTTTGTTCCTGTGGTCATCTTTGTTACTGTGGTCATCTTTGTTACTGTGGTCATCTTTGTTCCTGTGGTCATCTTTGTTACTGTGGTCATCTTTGTTCCTGTGGTCATCTTTGTTACTGTGGTCATCTTTGCTCCTGTGGTCATCTTTGTTTCTGTGGTCATTTTTGCTCCTGTGATCATCTTTGCTCCTGTGATCATCTTTGTTTCTGTGGTCATCTTTGTTACTGTGGTCATCTTTGAACCTGTGATCATCTTTGTTTCTGTGGTCATTTTTGCTCCTGTGATCATCTTTGTTTCTGTGGTCATCTTTGCTCCTGTGGTCATCTTTGCTCCTGTGGTCATCTTTGCTCCTGTGGTCATCTTTGCTCCTGTGGTCATCTTTGCTCCTGTGGTCATCTTTGCTCCTGTGGTCATCTTTGCTCCTGTGGTCATCTTTGCTCCTGTGGTCATCTTTGCTCCTGTGGTCATCTTTGCTCATGTGGTCATCTTTGCTCCTGTGGCCATTTTTGCTCCTACTGTAATATTTGCTCCTGTGGTCATCTTTGCTCCTGTGGCTATTTTTGCTCATATTGTCATCTTTGCTCCTGTGGTCATCTTTGTTCCTGTGGTCATCTTTGTTCCTGTGGTCATCTTTGCTCCTGTGGCCATTTTTGCTCCTACTGTAATATTTGCTCCTGTGGTCATCTTTGCTCCTGTGGCTATTTTTGCTCATATTGTCATCTTTGCTCCTGTGGTCATCTTTGCTCCTGTGGCTATTTTTGCTCATATTGTCATCTTTGCTCCTGTGGTCATCTTTGCTCCTGTGGCTATTTTTGCTCATATTGTCATCTTTGTTCCTGTGGTCATCTTTGTCCCTGTGGTCATCTTTGTTCCTGTGGTCATCTTTGCTCCTGTGGCCATTTTTGCTCCTACTGTAATATTTGCTCCTGTGGTCATCTTTGCTCCTGTGGCTATTTTTGCTCATATTGTCCTCTTTGCTCCTGTGGTCATCTTTGTTCCTGTGGTCATTTTTGCTCCTGTGGTCATTTTTGCTCCTGTGGTCATCTTTGCTCCTGTGGCTATTTTTGCTCATATTGTCATTTTTGCTCCTGTGGTCATCTTTGTTCCTGTGGTCATCTTTGCTCCTGTGGTCATCTTTGTTCCTGTGGTCATTTTTGCTCCTGTGGTCATCTTTGCTCCTGTGGTCATTTTTGCTCCTGTGGTCATTTTTGCTCCTGTGGTCATCTTTGCTCCTGTGGCTATTTTTGCTCATATTGTCATCTTTGTTCCTGTGGTCATCTTTGTTCCTGTGGTCATCTTTGCTCCTGTGGCCATTTTTGCTCCTACTGTAATATTTGCTCCTGTGGTCATCTTTGCTCCTGTGGCTATTTTTGCTCATATTGTCATCTTTGTTCCTGTGGTCATCTTTGCTCCTGTGGTCATCTTTGTTCCTGTGGTCATCTTTGTTCCTGTGGTCATCTTTGCTGCTGTGGTCAACTTTGTTCCTGTGGTCATCTTTGCTCCTGTGGTCATCTTTGTTCCTGTGGTCATCTTTGCTCCTGTGGTCAACTTTGTTCCTGTGGTCATCTTTGCTCCTGTGGTCATCTTTGTTCCTGTGGTCATCTTTGCTCCTGTGGTCATCTTTGCTCCTGTGGTCATCTTTGCTCCTGTGGTCATTTTTGCTCCTGTGGTATTCTTTGCTCCTGTGATCATCTTTGCTTCTATTCTCACCTTTGCTCCTATTGTAATCTTTGCTCCTATTGTCATCTTTGGTCTTATTGTCATTTTTGTTCCTATTAACATCTTTGCTCATGTGTTCATCTTTGCTCCTGTGGTAAACTTTGCTTCTATTGCCACCTTTTGCTCCTATTGTTAAATATGCTCCTATTATTATCTTTGCTCCTATTATCATCTTTGCTCCTATTGTCATCTTTGCTCCTATTACCATCTTTGCTCCTATTACCATCTTTGCTCCTATTATCATCTTTGCTCCTATTGTCATCTTTGTGTATATGTAAATATGTGTATATGTATATATATATATATATATATATATATATATATATATATATATATATATATATATATATATAAAGACTTAAAAGCAAATCTATCTATCTATCTATCTATCTATCTATCTATCTATCTATCTATCTATCTATCTATCTATCTATCTATCTATCTATCTATCTATCTATCTATCTATCTATCTATCTATCTATCTATCTATCTATCTATCTATCTATCTATCTATCTATCTATCTATCTATCTATCTATCTATCTATCTATCTATCTATCTATCTATCTATCTATCTATCTATCTATCTATCTATCTATCTATCTATCTATCTATCTATCTATCTATCTATCTATCTATCTATCTATCTATCTATCTATCTATCTATCTATCTATCTATCTATCTATCTATCTATCTATCTATCTATCTATCTATCTATCTATCTATCTATCTATCTATCTATCTATCTATCTATCTATCTATCTATCTATCTATCTATCTATCTATCTATCTATCTATCTATCTATCTATCTATCTATCTATCTATCTATCTATCTATCTATCTATCTATCTATCTATCTATCTATCTATCTATCTATCTATCTATCTATCTATCTATCTATCTATCTATCTATCTATCTATCTATCTATCTATCTATCTATCTATCTATCTATCTATCTATCTATCTATCTATCTATCTATCTATCTATCTATCTATCTATCTATCTATCTATCTATCTATCTATCTATCTATATCTGCAATGTCATTTCTTGTATAAATATTACTGCCTTTTGTAATTCTTGCAGTGGCCCATATAGTTTTGTCTGTAGTGTTGTATCTATGGGCCAATGGATTTTCCTCAGTCTGCTATATTCAGTGCAGTCTTGAAGTATGTGTTCAGCAGTCTGGGGCACCTGTCCACATGTACATGTAGTTGAGGTGCCAATCTTGAATTTTGTATACATGTGACTATGGAATCGATTGTGTCCTGTTCTGAGGCATATAATGATAACTTTTTTCACATTTATTCATATTATGAAAGACATCCTGATTTGGGGCTTGTGATCCTCTGGTTGATTTGATTATCTGTTTCTTATGATGTAATGTGACCGGTGCATCTGGCTGTGTGCCTGTTGCACCTTCCTTTGCCATCTTGCTTGCTTGCGTTCGCCCGATGACTTAAGGAGTGTACCTCGTCATCATCCGCCCTTAAAAGAACGTTAAGTGGGCGTGTCTGCGTTGTGTTGTGGTTTACAGTATAACTGTGATATTTGCTGAGTACCGGGTTGTCTACCCTCTTCGATCCCTACTCGCTTGGCCAGACTAGACAGGTTAGTCTGTTACTAGAGGCACCACGGAGAGCTGGAGAAGGGTCTGGATGATTCTGGTTCACCGATCCTGGCGCAAGCCATCAGATGTGGATAGCTGACAACTTCCAGCTCTGGTGCTGCGCGCTTTCCTTTGCCATCTGATCCGTTTTCTCGTTTCCTGGTATTCCACAGTGAGATGGAATCCACTGCAAGACGACCCTGTGGTGCTTGCAGAGTTCCGTCAATAAAGTTTGCAGATGTGGCAATTTATTTTCTGGATTGTAGTGCCTGGAGTACTGATCTTGCATCTGTCAAAAACACCACAGGCTGTGGGCTAAGATTACTGTTCAGCAGTTTTTCTATTACCAACTTTATTGCTTGGATTTCTGCATCGTAATTGTGACAATATTTCCCTGTATAGCTTTTTTATTCATATCCCTAGTGTTATTTGGGTACTCTATGTACACACCTGCTCCCCATTATTTACTGCATGCTGTGCTGATCCACTGGAAAGCAAATGAGGAAGGAAAGAAGTCTTAAAAGGATCCCTCCCCGTCCCCCCCCCCCCAAAAAAAAATAATAATAATAACATACATCTTGTAAAAGTATTCAAGAAATCAAAATATTTATTAATAGTATAAATAATATTTGAAACAAAACAAACTCCCCCACCTAAGAAATTGTAAGCTGTTGGTGTACATATGTATCAAATGTGACGACAGAACAGAGAGACAATATTATTAATAATAAAAATATGTTTTTTAAAATAAATTATTATAATAATTTTATTTTTCTAATTTGCAAACTCACCCGCATCAAAAACGAGTTTGAGGTCATCTTTGTTCTGGTCGTATGGTCTGGAGAACTCGACTTCAATAATAAAAGGTTGGCCTCGTCTAACAACCAACTGCGGCTCGTAACTGTAATCCGATGCAATCTCAAACTTGTGGGTGTGATGAGCTTTAGTATTAGTGGCGATTTTCAGATCAACTTTCTTGACTGTCAGCAAATCGTTGACAACTGGTGCTGGTTCTGGAAGGTTCCGAAGAACAGCAAGTTACATCGTGAGAGTTCTTATTTGTAATATTAAAAGAGTTTTTGGTTAGTTTAGCATGTAACATTATCTTCTGTCAGTGGAGCATCATCCCTATTACATCTATGTCCTTTAGCATTTGTATTTCCCTGTTCTGCTATAACACTGGGGGATCACAACACAATGCACAGGCTCTATAGAACCTGTGATGCCCCTACCGCAATCAGGACAGTTTTAAATAAAATCCATCCATCTATCCATCCATCCACCCACCCACCCACCCACCCACCCACCCACCCACCACCCATCCATCCATCCATCCATCCATCCATCCATCCATCCATCCATCCATCCATCCATCTATCTATCTATCTATCTATCTATCTATCTATCTATCTATCTATCTATCTATCTATCTATCTATCTATCTATCTATCTATCTATCTATCTATCTATCTATCTATCTATCTATCTATAATCTAATCTAATCTAATCTAATCTAATCTAATCTAATCTAATCTTATCTTATCTTATCTTATCTTATCTTATCTTATCTTATCTTATCTTATCTTATCTTATCTTATCTTATCTTATCTTATCTAATTAGATTAGAAGGTCACAGTGTCACTATTCTTTACTTCCCTCAAAAAGAAGCCCCGGAAACACACGGGAAATGCTGATTTATAAATTAATCCCTGTAGTAAATTAGGTTAAAAAAGATTATTATATGCTTAAATTTACTTTCTATCAAATACAAGGTAAAAGAGGTAGAGGCAGACCAAGACTAACGTGGACGAGTAACATCAAAAAATGGGCACGTCAACCTATGATAATCTGCACCATCAAAGCAAGAGACAAGAGTGGAATGGCGCTCCATGGTAGTCAACCTTCGATGTGGAGACGGCACTCAACGATGATGATGAACTTTACTGTCCTTCTTTGAAATTTGGCAGCCTACTCTTTTCTTACTTTCACATACAGCCTACTCTTTTCTTACTTTCACATACAGCCTACCCTTTTCTTACTTTCACATACAGCCTACCCTTTTCTTACTTTCACATACAGCCTACTCTTTTCTTACTTTCACATACAGCCTACTCTTTTCTTACTTTCACATACAGCCTACCCTTTTCTTACTTTCACATACAGCATACTCTTTTCTTACTTTCACATACAGCATACTTTTTTCTTACTTTCATATACACCTTACTCAACAAAAAATTCAATTTGTTGGACATATAACAAAGTCTTCTGTTAAACATGACTCAATGGGTTGGACATATAACAAAGTCTTCTGTTAAACATGACTCAATGGGTTGGACATATAACAAAGTATTCTGTTAAACATGACTCAATGGGTTGGACATATAACAAAGTCTTCTGTTAAACATGACTCAATGGGTTGGACATATAACAAAGTATTCTGTTAAACATGACTCAATGGGTTGGACATATAACAAAGTCTTCTGTTAAACATGACTCAATGGGTTGGACATATAACAAAGTATTCTGTTAAACATGACTCAATGGGTTGGACATATAACAAAGTCTTCTGTTAAACATGACTCAATGGGTTGGACATATAACAAAGTATTCTGTTAAACATGACTCAATGGGTTGGACATATAACAAAGTCTTCTGTTAAACATGACTCAATGGGTTGGACATATAACAAAGTCTTCTGTTAAACATGACTCAATGGGTTGGACATATAACAAAGTATTCTGTTAAACATGACTCAATGGGTTGGACATATAACAAAGTCTTCTGTTAAACATGACTCAATGGGTTGGACATGTAACAAAGTCTTCTGTTAAACATGACTCAATGGGTTGGACATATAACAAAGTCTTCTGTTAAACATGACTCAATGGGTTGGACATGTAACAAAGTCTTCTGTTAAACATGACTCAATGGGTTGGACATATAACAAAGTCTTCTGTTAAACATGACTCAATGGGTTGGGCATATAACAAAGTCTTCTGTTAAACATGACTCAATGGGTTGGACATATAACAAAGTCTTCTGTTAAACATGACTCAATGGGTTGGACATATAACAAAGTCTTCTGTTGAGCATGACTCAATGGGTCGGACATATAACAGTCTTCTGTTGAGCATGACTCAATGGGTTGGACATATAACAAAGTTTTCTGTTGAGCATGACTCAATGGGTTGGACATATAACAAAGTCTTCTGTTGAGCATGACTCAATGGGTCGGACATATAACAAAGTCTTCTGTTGAGCATGACTCAATGGGTCGGACATATAACAAAGTCTTCTGTTGAGCATGACTCAATGGGTTGGACATATAACAAAGTCTTCTGTTGAGCATGACTCAATGGGTCGGACATATAACAAAGTCTTCTCCTAAACAGGACCCAACCACGTAGACATGAAAAGTTAACGCAGCAACAAAAGTAGCAATGGAAGACAATTCGAAAGATGGATTAGCAAAAAGTCAAATATCTGGGGGAGAGGGGATGGGGCAAGACACCACAGAAAGACTGGACTGAATGAAATGGATGGTTTTAAGCTGACTGGTTACACCAGAATCGGTGAATCAGAACTGATCAAGACCCTCTCTGTGATGACCATAGAAATGGTATATCCAGTCTGGTTTGGTTAATAAGGATAAAAAATGGATGCCAAACTCATTCTTTTAAAGTAAGTAACACAACAAAAATAGTAAAGTACCCCCATCACGCCAAGTGGCGTATAGGGAATATGGTGTTAGTGACCATAAAGTTAAGACGCTAAACAGAAGGATATTACCAAATATAAGACATAAGACGCTAAACTAGGATATTACCAAATTGTGCTATAAACAAAGCAGGCCTAACCTACCACAAAACTTTCAAAATTTGTGACAAAGTCAAAATGTTGTATACAATAAAAAAAGCTAGCCGCTCTGTAAGAGCACACAATTTGCTTTCTCTCGACGCTGTAAGCCACAAGAACACATAGAAAAAAAAAAAAAGAACTACTCAAGCTATAAAAATAAATGTATCCAGATTTCATCTTTCCACAGGTGGTACAAGCTAATAATTCAAATCTGCCACCAAAAAGTAGTTCAATTTTTGCCAAACAGGTATTAAACATTAACTTGTCAACGGCTCTGCCAGGAAACCTTCGGCGCGGAAAGCCCAGGTGCTAAACACATTAAAGTTAATTCCTTATCTACTTGAATACTATTTTTATTATCCTGAGAAGAAAAAAAATACTTAGATTTATGGGTTTTAATATGTTATCTGTAGTCCGAAGATGTACCGAAATGTAGACCATATGTGCGTGGAAAATAGGGGGAAACAAATTAATTAAACGAAAAGAGACGAAGTGATTGAAGAAAGTATTGACGTCAGCAGAAGGTGTTAATAGGAAACAGGTTGAGGCTCAACTGAAAACGTTTAAACATTATCGCAGCCATAAACAACTTGCTTCTTTCTGTCTTATCTGTTATCACCTTTAATCGTTCTTTTCAATATGTTCTTGCCTGTGCGTCTTTTTCTCTGTTTATTTATTTATGCTTGTCTGTTTGTAGATTCTGTTTTGCGGTCTGTCATGTTGATATGTTGTGGGTACAAAAGGTTATGAATGGATCACTCTGAGCATAGTTCCTAGTTATGATGAGCGGAGCTGTTTACTTCAAATCAAAACTGGTATTTTAGTTATCTTCTTGTCTCCTTCCCTGTTTGCCTTTCAGCGTCGATGGGAGGTACAGTTAGCCGTCTTTTGCTCTTCTGTAATTTTAGTTTCAATCTTGGAAACTCATTTGGCAGTATTTGTAGTTATGATTAGTCGAAAGCCCCGGTATGACAGCAAAGGAATTAAACTCCATAATTGCTCAACCGCCCGTGCCAGTGGAATCATCTGAATTAACATCCCATCGCATTGACGGATCGAAACAATGAAAGGTAGCTGCAATCCCCATCATATCAGCTACAGCACACGTCAAAAGACGTAATCGCATTGGCCAATATTTATGGATGAAGGTGTCCTGAGCCTAGTACATTCCCCTCATTATTAAAGGTGCTATTTTATGGAAGCGGTTTCATTTTGTGACACCACACACCCACAAAAGGTACAATATTTTAGCTAAAGGAGATATTTTTTATTTAGGAGTTATATTTTAGCTAAAGGAGATATTTTTTATTTAGGAATTCTATTTTAGCTAAAGGAGATATTTAGGAATAATATTTTTGCTAAAGAAGGAGGTACATGTATTTAGTATTTAGTAATTATATTTTAGCTAAAGGAGATATTTAGTATTTAGGAATTATATTTCAGCTAAAGGAGATATTTAGTATTTAGGAATATATATATTTTAGCTAAAGGAGATATTTAGTATTTATGAATTATATTTTAGCAATTAACGATTGCAATTAAAAGATCAGAGATCGGCAAATTTGAGTTTCTGAGATGCAATTTTTAACCACAAAAGTCTTTTTTTTTTTTTTTAAATTTCAAAATACAGCTTATTCTAAACCAATTTGAATGTATAATAGGAGACAATGGCGCCTCACGGCAGCAGAGCTGGAAGTTGTTAGAGACCCACAGCTGATGGTTTGCGCCAGGATCAGTGAACCAGAACCATTCAGACCCTGCTCCATCTCTCTGTGGTGCCTCCAGTAACAGACTAACCAGTCCAGTCTGGCCAAGCGAGTAGGGATCGAAGAGGGAAGATAACCCAGTACGCAAAAATAACATGCTGAGGTTGAACGTGTTGGGCCGATAGGCGCAAATATCACAGTTTTAATGCAAACCACACGAGTGACACATTATAACAAAGATCATCGGACATAAGAAAGTCTTGAATTTCTGTCCTCAGTGTGTCATCTTCCTTCTGCTCGAAAGGACAATATATATTATATAAGTTATTACTTCGCTATCAAATTGTTTGCCAAATTCATCATCATAATCATCATGTACCATACCGGTTGGCGTAGGCGATCATGTCCTTCCACAATCTTCTATCTACAGTGCATCGTATCAGTTCTGTTGTTGACTGTTTTCCATGCCATGACACCAAGCTATCCAGTATTTTCTCTCTTTGACATAAGTGGATATCAAAGTTGAAGGAATAGACCTGGAGACAGTTTAGAGCTACAAATACCTTGGACATACTATAACCAGTGATGGAAAATGTACAACTGAAATAAACAAAAGAATAGGAATGGCAAAAAGTAATTTTAATGTCATGAAAAATATACTAACATCAAAACAAATAACACCAGGGCTAAAACTAAGAATAGCAAAATGTTACATCTTCTCAACATTCCTGTATGGTGCAAAAACATGGACATTAGGCAAGAAAACAGAAAAAAATGGAACATTTGAAATGTGGATTTACAGAAGAATAGGAAAAATTAGATGGAAAAGGAAAGAAAACAAACGATGAAGTCTTAAAACAAGTAACAATGAAAAGAGAACAACTAAACACAATTAGAACAAGACAACTGAGATTTTTGGGACATGTTAAAAGACACAGCAGCCTAATAAAAGTAATATTGGAAGGGAAAATACAAGGTAAAAGAGACAGACCAAGACTAACATTGACGAGTAACATCAAAAGATGGACAAGTCAGCCTATGACAACCTGCATGATTAAAGGAAGAGACAGGGCGGAGTGGAGCTCCATGGTAGCCAACCTTCGATGCGGAGACGGCACTCAATGAATGAAGGATAACCTTCAACATCCCATAATCCCATAACAACAGGAGAGGTTAACAGAACAGCAGACGACATCGAACTATATCTCCTCTGGACGCTGAAAGACAAATGAGGAAGGAAAGAAGAATGAACCTCTGTCTGTCTGTCTATTGACCTTTCGAGCCGTTGCCGGCCTATAGGGGGGTAGACCAAGATACTCCTTCTCTTATCTTAATTTTTGTTCTAGCAGTTTTCTTTTAAAGATATTTTATCAAATCTCGCCATTTGTCTCTGTTCTGTGCAAGCAGCTCTATCTCATTGAGGGAGCCGATTCCTGCTGCTCTTGCCTCTCTCATCAATGTTCTTCTCAGTGTCTCTCTGGATCTTCCTCTTTTCCTCTTACCTGTTGTTTCCCACATGAGGACTTGCTCTGCTATTCGGTTATTATCTCTTCTCATCACATGTAGAATGACCTTGCTCCTGTTAAACCGAACACCACTTCCTGTCCTACTGTTTGTGTCCTGCTTACCCGACAATTTTAGATATTAAACCTTTGATATACAGTTTATCTTGATAGGAAAGTTCCAGTGACATATCACGTAACATTTTCAGAGAGATTAAATAACATTAGCACGTATGGTTTAGGGAACAGGTTCTCGGCCTGGCCCAGCAGGGCGTGTGTGACCTGTTTAACTGGTCTCCTGGTGTATGTGACTTTTGATTCCGTCGTTTATTTGTTTTTTGTATTTTTAAAGTGGAGATGAGGAAGGGTCGCTAACTGTCACAGGCATTTACGTAGATGATGTCTCTCTCTCTCTCGCTCTCTCTCTCTCTCTGTGTTTATGTGTCTAAAATGCGTTTTTTGTTGATTTGTGAAAACAGTATTCATTATCATGTGCCAAACCGGGCGGCGTTGGCGATCATGTCCTTCTAGATGTTTCTGTTCACAGTGGATAGTATCATTTCTCTTGTTGACTGTTTACCATGCCTAACACCAATTATTTTGTATCTTCTCTATTTCTCATTTTCTGTTTACCTGTATCTTGCCAGTTGTGACCAAGTATTCAAATTTTTCTATTTTCATGATGTGCCCGAAAAATCTTGATTGTTTCATTCTGATATTTTTTTAGGTAGCCACTTTTTGTATTAGCCTGTTTGAGAATTTCCTCGTTGGTCCTTTTAGCTGACCTTGGGTAACTCTGACCATTCTTTAGAGAAATCCCATCTCTGTGACCTCTAATCGTCTTTTCATTTGTTTGTGAACTGCTCATGGTTCGTTACCACAGGACACAATTGACTCTATATGGTAAGGACGACCTTTCTTTCTCACTTTTACTAGACGCGTGTTGCACAAGACGTTTTCTATTTCCTGATATGCCTCTTTGGCCTGTCTAGAACATTATTTCTAAAGTAAAATCAGGTTTTTATATCGAAATCACTTAAACAGTCAGTTATTATTTTGTCTGGCGTTATTTTTGCATTCTGTGGCGCATTGTGGGAAGTTGTGTATTTCTGGTTCTTGACATACATGTGTTGCATTGGTTCTTATTTGTCAGAACCGTTGCAGGATTTCTGTGATGTTGACTTTTTATCTGAACTCTGGTATTCATCGAACACAAAATCGACTGCTGTAAGTTTGTTGTTGATGACGTCAAGCCTGGAGCTGATACCAGCGGAAGCTCTTTGACTCAGAGTGAGGCGGGTCGTGATGACTTTAGTGACATTCATTCATGGCTTTTACTGAAGAAGTTGGACTTCCTCAAGTTCAAGGCTATGGCTGGGAAACTGTGACTTGCCCTGCCTGGGTGTACTGTAATACTAGGTCTTCTACATCAGTAAGAGCCACCACTACAGGGAACACGGCGATCCTAACTTCTGTTAGCCAGCCTGTGTGACTTGTCCTGTCTAGAGGTACTGTAATACTAGCACTTCTACATCAGTAAGAGTCATCACTACAGGGAACACGGCGATCCTAACTTCTGTTAGCCAGCCTGTGTGACTTGTCCTGTCTAGAGGTACTGTAATACTAGCACTTCTACATCAGTAAGAGTCATCACTACAAGGAACGTGGCGATCCTGCCTTCTGTTAGCCAGCCTGTGTGACTTGTCCTGTCTAGAGGTACTGTAATACTAGCACTTCTACATCAGTAAGAGTCATCACTACAAGGAACGTGGCGATCCTGCCTTCTGTTAGCCAGCCTGTGTGACTTGTCCTGTCTAGAGGTACTGTAATACTAGCACTTCTACATCAGTAAGAGTCATCACTACAAGGAACGTGGCGATCCTGCCTTCTGTTAGCCAGCCTGTGTGACTTGTCCTGTCTAGAGGTACTGTAATACTAGCACTTCTACATCAGTAAGAGTCATCACTACAAGGAACGTGGCGATCCTGCCTTCTGTTAGCCAGCCTGTGTGACTTGTCCTGTCTAGAGGTACTGTAATACTAGCACTTCTACATCAGTAAGAGTCATCACTACAAGGAACGTGGCGATCCTGCCTTCTGTTAGCCAGCCTGTGTGACTTGTCCTGTCTAGAGGTACTGTAATACTAGCACTTCTACATCAGTAAGAGTCATCACTACAAGGAACGTGGCGATCCTGCCTTCTGTTAGCCAGCCTGTGTGACTTGTCCTGTCTAGAGGTACTGTAATACTAGCACTTCTACATCAGTAAGAGTCATCACTACAAGGAACGTGGCGATCCTGCCTTCTGTTAGCCAGCCTGTGTGACTTGTCCTGTCTAGAGGTACTGTAATACTAGCACTTCTACATCAGTAAGAGTCATCACTACAAGGAACGTGGCGATCCTGCCTTCTGTTAGCCAGCCTGTGTGACTTGTCCTGTCTAGAGGTACTGTAATACTAGCACTTCTACATCAGTAAGAGTCATCACTACAAGGAACGTGGCGATCCTGCCTTCTGTTAGCCAGCCTGTGTGACTTGTCCTGTCTAGAGGTACTGTAATACTAGCACTTCTACATCAGTAAGAGTCATCACTACAAGGAACGTGGCGATCCTGCCTTCTGTTAGCCAGCCTGTGTGACTTGTCCTGTCTAGAGGTACTGTAATACTAGCACTTCTACATCAGTAAGAGTCATCACTACAAGGAACGTGGCGATCCTGCCTTCTGTTAGCCAGCCTGTGTGACTTGTCCTGTCTAGAGGTACTGTAATACTAGCACTTCTACATCAGTAAGAGTCATCACTACAAGGAACGTGGCGATCCTGCCTTCTGTTAGCCAGCCTGTGTGACTTGTCCTGTCTAGTGGTACTGTAATACTAGCACTTCTACATCAGTAAGAGTCATCACTACAAGGAACGTGGCGATCCTGCCTTCTGTTAGCCAGCCTGTGTGACTTGTCCTGTCTAGAGGTACTGTAATACTAGCACTTCTACATCAGTAAGAGTCATCACTACAAGGAACGTGGCGATCCTGCCTTCTGTTAGCCAGCCTGTGTGACTTGTCCTGTCTAGAGGTACTGTAATACTAGCACTTCTACATCAGTAAGAGTCATCACTACAAGGAACGTGGCGATCCTGCCTTCTGTTAGCCAGCCTGTGTGACTTGTCCTGTCTAGAGGTACTGTAATACTAGCACTTCTACATCAGTAAGAGTCATCACTACAAGGAACGTGGCGATCCTGCCTTCTGTTAGCCAGCCTGTGTGACTTGTCCTGTCTAGAGGTACTGTAATACTAGCACTTCTACATCAGTAAGAGTCATCACTACAAGGAACGTGGCGATCCTGCCTTCTGTTAGCCAGCCTGTGTGACTTGTCCTGTCTAGAGGTACTGTAATACTAGCACTTCTACATCAGTAAGAGTCATCACTACAAGGAACGTGGCGATCCTGCCTTCTGTTAGCCAGCCTGTGTGACTTGTCCTGTCTAGAGGTACTGTAATACTAGCACTTCTACATCAGTAAGAGTCATCACTACAAGGAACGTGGCGATCCTGCCTTCTGTTAGCCAGCCTGTGTGACTTGTCCTGTCTAGAGGTACTGTAATACTAGCACTTCTACATCAGTAAGAGTCATCACTACAAGGAACGTGGCGATCCTGCCTTCTGTTAGCCAGCCTGTGTGACTTGTCCTGTCTAGAGGTACTGTAATACTAGCACTTCTACATCAGTAAGAGTCATCACTACAGGGAACACGGCGATCCTGCCTTCTGTTAGCCAGCCTGTGTGACTTGTCCTGTCTAGAGGTACTGTAATACTAGCACTTCTACATCAGTAAGAGTCATCACTACAGGGAACACGGCGATCCTGCCTTCTGTTAGCCAGCCTGTGTGACTTGTCCTGTCTAGAGGTACTGTAATACTAGCACTTCTACATCAGTAAGAGTCATCACTACAGGGAACACGGCGATCCTGCCTTCTGTTAGCCAGCCTGTGTGACTTGTCCTGTCTAGAGGTACTGTAATACTAGCACTTCTACATCAGTAAGAGTCATCACTACAGGGAACACGGCGATCCTGCCTTCTGTTAGCCAGCCTGTGTGACTTGTCCTGTCTAGAGGTACTGTAATACTAGCACTTCTACATCAGTAAGAGTCATCACTACAGGGAACACGGCGATCCTGCCTTCTGTTAGCCAGCCTGTGTGACTTGTCCTGTCTAGAGGTACTGTAATACTAGCACTTCTACATCAGTAAGAGTCATCACTACAAGGAACGTGGCGATCCTGCCTTCTGTTAGCCAGCCTGTGTGACTTGTCCTGTCTAGAGGTACTGTAATACTAGCACTTCTACATCAGTAAGAGTCATCACTACAGGGAACACGGCGATCCTGCCTTCTGTTAGCCAGCCTGTGTGACTTGTCCTGTCTAGAGGTACTGTAATACTAGCACTTCTACATCAGTAAGAGTCATCACTACAAGGAACGTGGCGATCCTGCCTTCTGTTAGCCAGCCTGTGTGACTTGTCCTGTCTAGAGGTACTGTAATACTAGCACTTCTACATCAGTAAGAGTCATCACTACAAGGAACGTGGCGATCCTGCCTTCTGTTAGCCAGCCTGTGTGACTTGTCCTGTCTAGAGGTACTGTAATACTAGCACTTCTACATCAGTAAGAGTCATCACTACAAGGAACGTGGCGATCCTGCCTTCTGTTAGCCAGCCTGTGTGACTTGTCCTGTCTAGAGGTACTGTAATACTAGCACTTCTACATCAGTAAGAGTCATCACTACAAGGAACGTGGCGATCCTGCCTTCTGTTAGCCAGCCTGTGTGACTTGTCCTGTCTAGAGGTACTGTAATACTAGCACTTCTACATCAGTAAGAGTCATCACTACAGGGAACACGGCGATCCTGCCTTCTGTTAGCCAGCCTGTGTGACTTGTCCTGTCTAGAGGTACTGTAATACTAGCACTTCTACATCAGTAAGAGTCATCACTACAAGGAACGTGGCGATCCTGCCTTCTGTTAGCCAGCCTGTGTGACTTGTCCTGTCTAGAGGTACTGTAATACTAGCACTTCTACATCAGTAAGAGTCATCACTACAGGGAACACGGCGATCCTGCCTTCTGTTAGCCAGCCTGTGTGACTTGTCCTGTCTAGAGGTACTGTAATACTAGCACTTCTACATCAGTAAGAGTCATCACTACAAGGAACGTGGCGATCCTGCCTTCTGTTAGCCAGCCTGTGTGACTTGTCCTGTCTAGAGGTACTGTAATACTAGCACTTCTACATCAGTAAGAGTCATCACTACAGGGAACACGGCGATCCTGCCTTCTGTTAGCCAGCCTGTGTGACTTGTCCTGTCTAGAGGTACTGTAATACTAGCACTTCTACATCAGTAAGAGTCATCACTACAAGGAACGTGGCGATCCTGCCTTCTGTTAGCCAGCCTGTGTGACTTGTCCTGTCTAGAGGTACTGTAATACTAGCACTTCTACATCAGTAAGAGTCATCACTACAAGGAACGTGGCGATCCTGCCTTCTGTTAGCCAGCCTGTGTGACTTGTCCTGTCTAGAGGTACTGTAATACTAGCACTTCTACATCAGTAAGAGTCATCACTACAAGGAACGTGGCGATCCTGCCTTCTGTTAGCCAGCCTGTGTGACTTGTCCTGTCTAGAGGTACTGTAATACTAGCACTTCTACATCAGTAAGAGTCATCACTACAAGGAACGTGGCGATCCTGCCTTCTGTTAGCCAGCCTGTGTGACTTGTCCTGTCTAGAGGTACTGTAATACTAGCACTTCTACATCAGTAAGAGTCATCACTACAAGGAACGTGGCGATCCTGCCTTCTGTTAGCCAGCCTGTGTGACTTGTCCTGTCTAGAGGTACTGTAATACTAGCACTTCTACATCAGTAAGAGTCATCACTACAAGGAACGTGGCGATCCTGCCTTCTGTTAGCCAGCCTGTGTGACTTGTCCTGTCTAGAGGTACTGTAATACTAGCACTTCTACATCAGTAAGAGTCATCACTACAAGGAACGTGGCGATCCTGCCTTCTGTTAGCCAGCCTGTGTGACTTGTCCTGTCTAGAGGTACTGTAATACTAGCACTTCTACATCAGTAAGAGTCATCACTACAAGGAACGTGGCGATCCTGCCTTCTGTTAGCCAGCCTGTGTGACTTGTCCTGTCTAGAGGTACTGTAATACTAGCACTTCTACATCAGTAAGAGTCATCACTACAGGGAACACGGCGATCCTGCCTTCTGTTAGCCAGCCTGTGTGACTTGTCCTGTCTAGAGGTACTGTAATACTAGCACTTCTACATCAGTAAGAGTCATCACTACAGGGAACACGGCGATCCTGCCTTCTGTTAGCCAGCCTGTGTGACTTGTCCTGTCTAGAGGTACTGTAATACTAGCACTTCTACATCAGTAAGAGTCATCACTACAGGGAACACGGCGATCCTGCCTTCTGTTAGCCAGCCTGTGTGACTTGTCCTGTCTAGAGGTACTGTAATACTAGCACTTCTACATCAGTAAGAGTCATCACTACAGGGAACACGGCGATCCTGCCTTCTGTTAGCCAGCCTGTGTGACTTGTCCTGTCTAGAGGTACTGTAATACTAGCACTTCTACATCAGTAAGAGTCATCACTACAAGGAACGTGGCGATCCTGCCTTCTGTTAGCCAGCCTGTGTGACTTGTCCTGTCTAGAGGTACTGTAATACTAGCACTTCTACATCAGTAAGAGTCATCACTACAGGGAACACGGCGATCCTGCCTTCTGTTAGCCAGCCTGTGTGACTTGTCCTGTCTAGAGGTACTGTAATACTAGCACTTCTACATCAGTAAGAGTCATCACTACAAGGAACGTGGCGATCCTGCCTTCTGTTAGCCAGCCTGTGTGACTTGTCCTGTCTAGAGGTACTGTAATACTAGCACTTCTACATCAGTAAGAGTCATCACTACAAGGAACGTGGCGATCCTGCCTTCTGTTAGCCAGCCTGTGTGACTTGTCCTGTCTAGAGGTACTGTAATACTAGCACTTCTACATCAGTAAGAGTCATCACTACAAGGAACGTGGCGATCCTGCCTTCTGTTAGCCAGCCTGTGTGACTTGTCCTGTCTAGAGGTACTGTAATACTAGCACTTCTACATCAGTAAGAGTCATCACTACAAGGAACGTGGCGATCCTGCCTTCTGTTAGCCAGCCTGTGTGACTTGTCCTGTCTAGAGGTACTGTAATACTAGCACTTCTACATCAGTAAGAGTCATCACTACAGGGAACACGGCGATCCTGCCTTCTGTTAGCCAGCCTGTGTGACTTGTCCTGTCTAGAGGTACTGTAATACTAGCACTTCTACATCAGTAAGAGTCATCACTACAAGGAACGTGGCGATCCTGCCTTCTGTTAGCCAGCCTGTGTGACTTGTCCTGTCTAGAGGTACTGTAATACTAGCACTTCTACATCAGTAAGAGTCATCACTACAGGGAACACGGCGATCCTGCCTTCTGTTAGCCAGCCTGTGTGACTTGTCCTGTCTAGAGGTACTGTAATACTAGCACTTCTACATCAGTAAGAGTCATCACTACAAGGAACGTGGCGATCCTGCCTTCTGTTAGCCAGCCTGTGTGACTTGTCCTGTCTAGAGGTACTGTAATACTAGCACTTCTACATCAGTAAGAGTCATCACTACAGGGAACACGGCGATCCTGCCTTCTGTTAGCCAGCCTGTGTGACTTGTCCTGTCTAGAGGTACTGTAATACTAGCACTTCTACATCAGTAAGAGTCATCACTACAAGGAACGTGGCGATCCTGCCTTCTGTTAGCCAGCCTGTGTGACTTGTCCTGTCTAGAGGTACTGTAATACTAGCACTTCTACATCAGTAAGAGTCATCACTACAAGGAACGTGGCGATCCTGCCTTCTGTTAGCCAGCCTGTGTGACTTGTCCTGTCTAGAGGTACTGTAATACTAGCACTTCTACATCAGTAAGAGTCATCACTACAAGGAACGTGGCGATCCTGCCTTCTGTTAGCCAGCCTGTTCTGACGCAGGCTATTGCTAGGGAGACAAGGAGGTCGAGGCTACGTCTTAGTCAGCTGATGGGTCACCGACCCCGCTGTTGTGGTCAGTATGTGTTTATAGTTATGCCCCTTTCCCTTGAGAAGATAAAAGCACTTTCTGCCTCATGAAGCGGCTGATGCAAACAAAAATATAAATTGTCCATCCCTTGACGGTATGTCTACCAAGACTGATGAGTCACAGCTACCCGGATGGAAACTAAATATAACATTCTCAATCGTCATCATCATCATCATCTTGTGCGGTATCCATATCGAAGGTTGCCTACATTGGAGCGCCATTCATTCATTGGGTGCCATCTCTACATCGAAGGTTGGCTACCATGGAGCGCCATTCATTCATTGGGTGCCGTCTCCACATCGAAGGTTGGCTACCATGGAGCGCCATTCATTCATTGGGGGTGTCGTCTCGACATCGAAGGTTTGCTACCATGGAGCACCATTTTACTCTGTCTGCTGTCTTTATGGAGACAAATAATAATAAATGAATATTATTATAGAGGGAAACTTCCGAGGCGATAATCAGTGAATCAATTCAGGGGAAGAGGTATGTTTACAGCACTCGGAAAAAATGACAAAGTAATCAACAACAGAAAAAAAAAAAAAAAATATGGACCAAGGCAGGATCGAACCCGTACCCAGTGACAACTAGTTAGCTGAGTGGCAGTGTTCTCTAGCGTTTGGCTTTTCGTGGCAAGGCGCTGTGCCACTGAGTACGGGTTCGATCCTGCCTTGGTCCATATTTTTTTCTGTTGTTGATTATTTGTCATTTTTTCCGAGTGCTGTAAACATACCTCTTCCCCTGAATTGATTCACTGTCTTTATGGAGCACGCTTTCGTTGGTTTTTGCTGTTAACTTCTGAGATGTCTTGTTTGCATTGACACAAACTGTTTCCAGAATCCTATTAAGGAGATCTTGATCAACATTTGGTCAATTAACATTTGTTTAATCAACTTTAGGTCAATCAACTTTGGGTCAATCTATTTTGGATCAATCAACTTTGGGTCAATCAACTTTAGGTCAATCTACTTTGATTTGACCTTGCCGTGACGACCGCTGATCGCTTTGCTCCGTCCGCCCCGGTAAATCCAGATTTTAAGCACACAACGATGAACAGAAGATATGTCTATATCTTTAATTGAGCGCAGAATAGAAACATGTTCTTGTCACGATTTACAAATAAGGAGATTGTTTGAACAAGATGTGCAAAGTGAGATAGCTCCGTGTCTCAAGTTTGGGTGTTGGTGAAACCCATTAATTTTGGGAGCAGGTTTAGTACAGGGCGTAGCAAGGATATGCTTGCGTTCACCCGATGACTAAAGGAGTACATCTCTTCATCATCCGTCCTTAAAAGGACGTTAAGTGGGCGTGTCTGCGTTGTGTTGTGGTTGGCAGTATAAGTGATGTTTGCACCTTTTGGCCCAACACATTCGACTTAAGCATGGCATTTTTGAGTACCGGGTAGTCTTCCCTCTTCGATCCCTACTGACTTGGCCAGATTACACAGGTTAGACTGTTTCTAGAGGCACCACGGAGAGGTGGAGCAAGGTCTGGATGGTTCTGGTTGATCTATCCTGGCGCAAGCCATCAGCTGTGGGTTGCTGACAACTTCCAGCTCTGTTGCTGTGGGACACGCCTTTGCCTCCTAGCAAGGATAAAACACCAGAACTAAGACTTAGAAGAGTAAAATGTTATATTAACTCAAAAGAAACAAGAACATTAGAATAAAATAAAACAACACGAAGAATCGAAGCTGTTGAAATGTGATTTCAAGGAAAATGGGAAGAATCAGGTGGAAGGAAAGGAAGGAAAAAAAAAGTAAAGTACCCCCGTCACGCCAAGTGGGGGCATATATGGAATATGGTGTTAGTGACCCTATATTTTACAGACCTTCAGCACATGATTTTTGGGGTAATTTGGTTGGTATTACGCCCGTGCTGCTTTACTTTCCCAGAAAAAATCCGGTACCCATTTAAGGCTGGGTGAACCCGGAAGCCGTCGGTTGGGATCGAACCCTACCCCTTGTCCTTTGTAGTCCAGTTCACTAACCACTGAGCTATCGCGGCTCCCGGAAGGAACGGAAGACAAAAGAGATTCTGAATCATCTGAAAATGAAAAAAAGGCTATGTAACACAATTAGAAAAAGAGAACTAAGATTTGTGAGACATGCGAATAGACATAATACCTTATTTCAAGGTCGTCATGGAAAGGAAGGCATTGATGGGAGTTAAGATGGGCACAGCCAGAAACGAGAAACTTAGTGGGCGTGTAAGAAGACTTATCAACCAACACAGAACTGGAGTCGTCAGTCGCTGGACACTGCGGGACTTGCTGAGGAGGGGATCTGAACACCTATGGGCATGTTCGGAGTGCAATGATGATGACCCGCTAATAACTCAATAACGGCACTCAATGAATGAGTGGCGCTTCATGGTGACCAACCATCGATGTGGAGACGGCACTCAATGAATGAGTGGCGCTCCATGGTGACCAACCATCGATGTGGAGACGGCACTCAATGAATGAGTGGCGCTCCATGGTGACCAACCATCGATCAGGAGACGGCACTCAATGAATGAGTGGCGCTCCATGGTGACCAACCATCGATGTGGAGACGGCACTCAATGAATGAATGGCGCTACATGGTGACCAACCATCGATGTGGAGACGGCACTCAATGAATGAGTGGCGCTACATGGTGACCAACCATCGATGTGGAGACGGCACTCAATGAATGAATGGCGCTACATGGTGACCAACCATCGATGTGGAGATGACACTCAATGAATGAATGGCGCTCCATGGTGACCAACCATCGATGTGGAGACGGCACTCAATGAATGAATGGCGCTACATGGTGACCAACCATCGATGTGGAGACGGCACTCAAAGAATGAATGGCGCTCCATGGTGACCAACCATCGATGTGGAGACGGCCTTCAATGAATGAATGGCGCTCCATGGTGACCAACCATCGATGTGGAGACGGCACTCAATGAATGAATGGCGCTCCATGGTGACCAACCATCGATGTGGAGACGGCACTCAATGAATGAATGGCGTTCCATGGTGACCAATCATCGATGTGGAGACGGCACTCAATGAATGAATGGCGTTCCATGGTGACCAACCATCGATGTGGAGATGGCACTCAATGAATGAATGGCGCTCCATGGTGACCAACCATCGATGTGGAGATGGCACTTAATGAATGAATGGCGTTCCATGGTGACCAACCATCGATGTGGAGACGGCACTCAATGAATGAATGGTGCTCCATGGTGACCAACCATCGATGTGGAGACGGCACTCAATGAATGAATGACGTTCCATGGTGACCAACCATCGATGTGGAGACGGCACTCAATGAATTTATGGCGCTCCATGGTGACCAACCATCGATGTGTAGACGGCACTCAATGAATGAATGGTGCTCCATGGTGACCAACCATCGATGTGTAGACCGCACTCAATGAATTTATGGCGCTCCATGGTGACCAACCATCGATGTGGAGACCGCACTCAATGAATGAATGGCGCTCCATGGTGACCAACCATCGATGTAGAGATGGCACTCAATGAATGAATGGTGCTCCATGGTGACCAACCATCGATGTGGAGACCGCACTCAATGAATGAATGGCGCTCCATGGTGACCAACCATCGATGTGTAGACGGCACTCAATGAATGAATGGTGCTCCATGGTGACCAACCATCGATGTGTAGACGGCACTCAATGAATTTATGGCGCTCCATGGTGACCAACCATCGATGTGTAGACGGCACTCAATGAATTAATGGCGCTCCATGGTGACCAACCATCGATGTAGAGATGGCACTCAATGAATGAAAATGTAGCAAGGGGGCGCCACTGTGCTAAGAATACAGTAAGAAGTAAAACACCTGTCCTGACATTGATAATGAAAGCAACAAGAAAGATAATTAAATGTCATGTCGAGTCAGTCCTGAAGTATGTAGTTGCTTCTCAGCAACAGAAAAACAGACAAGGAAATCATTGGAGAGTACATAAATGTGGTCTGTATCAAAGAATTTGCGAGGGACAGTCTGCTTATAAAGTAAGACGTCGACCTCTGGTCAGAAAGGTTTCGGGTTCGATTCTCAGCACCAGCGCTGGGAATTATTAATTTCGAATTCGTTTTCCTTTCGTGGCTTTACCCTCCATTGGTCATTGGGTAGTGCGATCCGATGCCTAGTCATCTTGAATAACGGCACATTGGGTAGTGAGATCCGATGCCTTGCCATCATGAGTAACGGTACATTGGGTAGTGAGATCCTAACCATCATGGATAACGGCACATTTGGTAGTGAGATCCGATGCCTAGACATCAAGGATAACGGCACATTGGGTAGTTAGATCCGATGCCTAGCTATCATGGATAACAGCACATTGGGTAGTGAGATGCGATGCCTAGCCATCATGGATAATGGCACATTGGGTAGTGAGATCCTAGCCATCATGGATAATGGTACATTGGGTAGTGAGATCCGATGCCTAGCCAAAGCAATGTTCAAGGTTTCAGTAATGTTCAAAGTTTTAGCAATGTTCAAGGTTTCAGTAATGTTCAAAGTTTCAGCAATGTTCAAGGTTTCAGCAATGTTCAAGGTTTCAGTAATGTTCAAGGTTTTAGCATTGTTCAAGGTTTTAACAATGTTCAAGGTTTCAGTAATGTTCAAAGTTTCAACAATGTTTAAGATCCCAGCAATGTTCAAGGTTTCAGTAATGTTCAAGGTTTTAATAATGTTCAAGGTTTTAGTAATGTTCAAGGTTTTAATAATGTTCAAGGTTTCAGTAATGTTCAAGGTTTCAGTAATGTTCAAGATTTAAACAATGTTCAAGGTTTTAGTAATGTTCAAGGTTTTAATAATGTTCAAGGTTTTAGCAATGCTCAAGGTTTTAGCAATGTTCACGGTTTCAGCAATGTTCAAGGTTTCAGCAATGTTCAAGGTTTCAACAATGTTCAAGGTGTCATCAATGTTCAAGGTTTCAGCAATGTTTAAGGTTTCAGTAATGTTCAAGGTTTCATCAATGTTCAAGGTTTCAGCAATGTTCAAGGTTTCATCAATGTTCAAGGTTTCAGCAATGTTTAAGGTTTCAGCAATGTTCAAGGTTTCATCAATGTTTAAGGTTTTAGTAATGTTCAAGGCTTCAGTAATGTTCAAGGTTTCAGTAATGTTCAAGGTTTCAGTAATGTTCAAGGTTTTAACATTGTTCAATGTTTCATCAATGTTCAAGGTTTCATCAATGTTCAAGGTTTCAGCAATGTTCAAGGTTTCATCAATGTTCAAGGTTTCATCAATGTTCAAGGTTTCAGCAATGTTCCAGGTTTCAGCAATGTTCAAGGTTTCATCAATGTTCAAGGTTGCAGCAATGTTCAAGCTTTCATCAATGTTCAAGGTTTCAGCAATGTTCAAGGTTTCAGCAATGTTCAAGGTTTCATCAATGTTCAAGGTTTCATCAATGTTCAAGGTTGCATCAATGTTCAAGGTTTCAGCAATGTTCAAGGTTTCAGCAATGTTCAAGGTTTCAGCAATGTTCAAGCTTTCATCAATGTTCAAGGTTTCAGCAATGTTCAAGGTTTCAGCAATGTTCAAGCTTTCATCAATGTTCAAGGTTTCAGCAATGTTCAAGGTTTCAGCAATGTTCAAGGTTTCATCAAATTTCAAGGTCTCATCAATGTTCAAGGTTTCATCAATGTTCAAGGTTTCAGCAATGTTCAAGGTTTCAGCAATGTTCAAGGTTTCATCAATGTTCAAGGTTTCAGCAATGTTCAAGGTTTCAGCAATGTTCAAGCTTTCATCAATGTTCAAGGTTTCAGCAATGTTCAAGGTTTCAGCAATGTTCAAGGTTTCATCAAATTTCAAGGTCTCATCAATGTTCAAGGTTTCATCAATGTTCAAGGTTTCAGCAATGTTCAAGGTTTCAGCAATGTTCAAGGTTTCATCAAATTTCAAGGTCTCATCAATGTTCAAGGTTTCATCAATGTTCAAGGTTTCAGCAATGATCAAGGTTTCAGCAATGTTAGAACATATTTGACTGTGTGGAATGAACATAAGCTTTCACTTTGTATCACATTTCTCCCATCAGCGTTAGAAAATGACGTCTCCTTAATTGTCAAGGGATCTTTGCTTTATGGTAATATTTTTGTTCAACTGTTGGTAGTGTTTGCTCGCCTTAAGTGCAGTTGGGTCAGAGCGTGCAGATCATGAATGTTTAATTAGATTTCAGCAAACTGAGCTCAGCAGTAAGGTTGGCTTTTATTTTTATTTTTATTTTATTGTTATTTATTTTTTATTTTATTAATTTTTTTTTTTGGGGGGGGGGGGAGGAGAAGACTTCTGTGTAGTAGTAGTATTAGCAGTGGTAGTGGTAGTAGTGGTAGTGGTAGTGATAGTAGTAGTGGTGGTTGTAGTAGTAGTGGTTGTAGTAGTAGTAGTAGCGGTGGTAGTAGTAGTAGTAGTAGTTTTTGTAGTAGTGGTAGTAGTAGTAGCAGTAGTTGTAGTAGTAGTAGTAGTAGTAGTACTAGTGATGGCAGTAGTGGTAGTAGTAGTAGTAGTAGTAGTGGTGGTGGTAGTAGTAGTATTGGTGGTGGTAGTAGTAATAGTAGTAGTATAGGTGGTAGTCGTAGAGGTAGTGGTGGTTGTAGTAGTAGTAGTGGTGGTAGTAGAAGTAGTAGTGGTTGTAGTAGTAGTGGTAGTAGTACTGGTGGTAGTAGTAGTAGTATGGATGGTAGTCGTAGTAGTAGTAGTGGTAGTGGTGGTGGTGGTAGACTGAAAAAAAAACGAGAGGAGATAAGAGAATAGAGCAAACTCAGTTAAGAGAATAGAGCAAACTCAATTAAGAGAGTAGAGCAAACACAATTAAGAGAATAGAGCAAACTCAATTAAGAGAATAGAGCAAACTCAATTAAGAGAATAGTGCAAACTCAATTAAGAGAATAGAGCAAACTCAATTAAGAGAGTAGAGCAAACTCAATTAAGAGAATAGAGCAAACACAATTAAGAGAGTAGAGCAAACTCAATTAAGAGAATAGAGCAAACACAATTAAGAGAATAGAGCAAACTCAATTAAGAGAGTAGAGCAAACACAATTAAGAGAATAGAGCAAACACAATTAAGAGAGTAGAGCAAACTCAGTTAAGAGAATAGAGCAAACACAATTAAGAGAATAGAGCAAACTCAATTAAGAGAATAGAGCAAACTCAATTAAGAGAATAGAGCAAACTCAATTAAGAGAATAGAGCAAACTCAATTAAGAGAGTAGAGCAAACTCAATTAAGAGAATAGAGCAAACTCAATTAAGAGAATAGAGCAAACTCAATTAAGAGAGTAGAGCAAACACAATTAAGAGAATAGAGCAAACTCAATTAAGAGAGTAGAGCAAACACAATTAAGAGAGTAGAGCAAACTCAATTAAGAGAGTAGAGCAAACACAATTAAGAGAGTAGAGCAAACACAATTAAGAGAGTAGCGCAAACACAATTAAGAGAGTAGAGCAAACACAATTAGGAGAGTAGAACAAACACAATTAAGAGAATAGAGCAAACTCAATTAAGAGAGTAGAGCAAACACAATTAAGAGAATAGAGCAAACTCAATTAAGAGAGTAGAGCAAACACAATTAAGAGAGTAGAGCAAACTCAATTAAGAGAGTAGAGCAAACACAATTAAGAGAGTAGAGCAAACACAATTAAGAGAGTAGCGCAAACACAATTAAGAGAGTAGAGCAAACACAATTAGGAGAGTAGAACAAACACAATTAAGAGAATAGAGCAAACTCAATTAAGAGAATAGAGCAAACTCAATTAAGATAATAGAGCAAACTCAATTAAGAGAATAGAGCAAACACAATTAAGAGAGTAGAGCAAACTCAATTAAGAGAATAGAGCAAACACAATTAAGAGAGTAGAGCAAACTCCATTAAGAGAGTAGAGCAAACACAATTAAGAGAATAGAGCAAACACAATTAAGAGAATAGAGCAAACTCAATTAAGAGAGTAGAGCAAACACAATTAAGAGAATAGAGCAAACACAATTAAGAGAGTAGAGCAAACTCAGTTAAGAGAATAGAGCAAACACAATTAAGAGAATAGAGCAAACTCAATTAAGAGAATAGAGCAAACTCAATTAAGAGAATAGAGCAAACTCAATTAAGAGAATAGAGCAAACTCAATTAAGAGAGTAGAGCAAACTCAATTAAGAGAATAGAGCAAACTCAATTAAGAGAATAGAGCAAACTCAATTAAGAGAGTAGAGCAAACACAATTAAGAGAATAGAGCAAACTCAATTAAGAGAGTAGAGCAAACACAATTAAGAGAGTAGAGCAAACTCAATTAAGAGAGTAGAGCAAACACAATTAAGAGAGTAGAGCAAACACAATTAAGAGAGTAGCGCAAACACAATTAAGAGAGTAGAGCAAACACAATTAGGAGAGTAGAACAAACACAATTAAGAGAATAGAGCAAACTCAATTAAGAGAGTAGAGCAAACACAATTAAGAGAATAGAGCAAACTCAATTAAGAGAGTAGAGCAAACACAATTAAGAGAGTAGAGCAAACTCAATTAAGAGAGTAGAGCAAACACAATTAAGAGAGTAGAGCAAACACAATTAAGAGAGTAGCGCAAACACAATTAAGAGAGTAGAGCAAACACAATTAGGAGAGTAGAACAAACACAATTAAGAGAATAGAGCAAACTCAATTAAGAGAATAGAGCAAACTCAATTAAGATAATAGAGCAAACTCAATTAAGAGAATAGAGCAAACACAATTAAGAGAGTAGAGCAAACTCAATTAAGAGAATAGAGCAAACACAATTAAGAGAGTAGAGCAAACTCCATTAAGAGAGTAGAGCAAACACAATTAAGAGAATAGAGTAAACACAATTAAGAGAGTAGAGTAAACTCCATTAAGAGAGTAGAGCAAACACAATTAAGAGAGTAGAGCAAACACAATTAAGAGAATAGAGCAAACTCAATTAAAAGAGTAGAGCAAACACAATTAAGAGAGTAGAGCAAACACAATTAAGAGAATAGAGCAAACACAATTAAGAGAGTAGAGCAAACTCAATTAAGAGAATAGAGCAAACACAATTAAGAGAATAGAGCAAACTCAATTAAGAGAGTAGAGCAAACTCAATTAAGAGAGTAGAGCAAACTCAATTAAGAGAGTAGAGCAAACACAATTAAGAGAGTAGAGCAAACACAATTAAGAGAGTAGAGCAAACACAATTAAGAGAGTAGAGCAAACACAATTAAGAGAGTAGAGCAAACTCAATTAAGAGAGTAGAGCAAACTCAATTAAGAGAGTAGAGCAAACACAATTAAGAGAGTAGAGCAAACACAATTAAGAGAGTAGAGCAAACACAATTAAGAGAGTAGAGCAAACTCAATTAAGAGAGTAGAGCAAACTCAATTAAGAGAGTAGAGCAAACTCAATTAAGAGAGTAGAGCAAACACAATTAAGAGAGTAGAGCAAACTCAATTAAGAAAGTAGAGCAAACACAATTAAGAGAATAGAGCAAACTCAATTAAGAGAATAGAGCAAACTCAATTAAGAAAGTAGAGCAAACACAATTAAGAGAATAGAGCAAACACAATTAAGAGAATAGAGCAAACTCAATTAAGAAAGTAGAGCAAACACAATTAAGAGAATAGAGCAAACACAATTAAGAGAATAGAGCAAACTCAATTAAGAAAGTAGAGCAAACACAATTAAGAGAATAGAGCAAACACAATTAAGAGAATAGAGCAAACTCAATTAAGAGAATAGAGCAAACTCAATTAAGAGAATAGAGCAAACTCAATTAAGAGAATAGAGCAAACTCAATTAAGAGAATAGAACAAACTCAATTAAGAGAATAGAGCAAACTCAATTAAGAAAGAAAGAAGCTGATGGAAGTAGAAGGTGATAAGGCCGACATGGGATTGAACACAACAAAACTGAGCGAGAAAGAAAACGAAGGTTGTTTGAGATAATACAAGTCAGCATCACCCAAACTACAACTATAAGCTAACGCCCAAATCTCAAACATCCTTAACATAGGGACACTAACAGATTAGATGTCAACTGGAATGTGTCACTTCAACATTTGGTCCTGTACGTCCCTTCTTGTCTCTTACTGCTTGCTGTGTAAGGCATTTCAGAAACGAAGCATATTTATTTTACGGTTTTTTGTCATTGCTAGTTTCGTTGATTTTCTCATTTGTTTCATACTTCTTCTTCTTTCCTTCCTTATCTGCCTTTCAGCGTCGAGGGGAGATATAATGTGCGGTCTTTTGCTCTATTCTTTTCGCCTCTGCTGATGTTATGTTTCCTAGTGCTTCTAATATTCCATCGATCCATCTTTTTCGTGGTCGACCCTTGGGTCTGGTGTTCTCACAACGTTTGCTGAAAGCTCGTTGTGTTGTGATCTTCCTGTCTTGTCACATGGCCAAACCATTGTATCTGTTATTTCCTTATATATTCTATGGCGGGGGCTATTCCTAACTTTTTTCTCAGTTCTTCACTGACAAGATAAAATGCACACGTTTCTTTCCTTCTTCTATTTTATATTCAAAGTGACAAAAAAAGCTGTATCTCAAAATTTAGCCAGTCTTAACATATGGATGTGAATCATTGACAATAGGACAACAGACAAGAAAATCACATGAGGCTGTAGAAACGTGGTTTTAAAGAAGAATGTTGAGAATACCATGGACAGCCAAGAAGAGTAATGAAAACGTCATGAAAGCAAAAAGAGAGCTAATATCCAATAATAGGAAGAAACAATCATAATTTTTTGGCCATGTAATGAGAAGAGAACAGCTGGAATATATTGTAACAACTGGGAAAATTGAGGGACGAAGAGATAGAGGGAAACAAAGAGACAAGATAACAGACAGAAAAAATAACAGACAGCTTAAGAGAATGGCTTGGCAGAAGGTCAACAACAGAAATGATAAATAACTGCTGAGATCGAAAATTGTGGAGAGACATGATCACCTACACCAGCAGGCGCGGTACTTGATGATGATGATCTTTTTTTTTAATCTTTTTTTACTAGCATTAACTACACAAATATCATTCCTGCATAAATATTGATTTTCGCAAATATTAACTACAGAAAATATAATTCCTGAATAAATATTGACTTTTGTTAACATTTGACGTGTTGTGTGTAGTGTTATAAATTGAAACCACTTCTATAAAGTATCAATTTCAGGTATGAGGGGAATGTACAAGGCTCAAGACATATTCATCTATAAATGCTGCTAAATTTCCAAGATTCGAATTAAAATGCTACTTTTAGATGAAAATAAAGAGATGGGAATTTCCAGAACATCACTATAGTAATGTAGCTTTGTTTGTTGTAATCTGACCTATCGCTTGCAATATGAGGTGTTGCGGAAGTGACGTTGTTTAACTCTCTGGACTATGTTGTCACGTGACCTAGTGCTTGCAATATCAGGTATTGCGGAAGTGACGTTGTTTAACTCTCTGGACTATGTTGTCACGTGACCTATCGCTTGCAATATGAGGTGTTGCGGAAGTGACGTTGTTTAACTCTCTGGACTTTGTTGTCACGTGACCTATCGCATGCAATATGAGGTATTGCATAAGTGACATTGTTTAACTCTCTGGACTTTGTTGTCACGTGACCTAGTGCTTGCAATATGAGATATTGCACAAGTGACGTTAACTCTCTAGACTTTGTTTTGTAGTTTGAGTTATCGTCCGGAATTACTCTTCTTCTGAGTTACCTACCCTGACAGTACAATGTCCAGTGATGGAGACATAAGATTAGAAATCATGACACGCATGAAATACTTCCTGCAAACTGACGAACATCTTGAGATCCAAAGTTCTCAGTAAACGAACAAAACTTAGACTGTTTAACTCCTTTATGATATCAGTGCTAACATATGGATGTGATACCAGTGCTAACATATGGATGTGATACCAGTGCTAACATATGGATGTGAGAGTTGGACATCCACCCACACTTTAGATATGAAATTAAATGTCTTTAAAAACAAATATCTTCGTAGCATTTCAAACATAAGCTGGAAAGAATACATTTCAAACATAAGCTGGAAAGAATACATTTCAAACATAAGCTGGAAAGAATACATTTCAAACGATCATATAAAAGACGAATCAAAACAAGAATACGTGTCGAGCTTTATAAGAAGAAGGTGTTGGAAATACATCGGTCATGTGCTGAGAATGAATGAAGAAATACATCGGTCATGTGCTGAGAATGAATGAAGAAATACATCGGTCATGTGCTGAGAATGAATGAAGAAATACATCGGTCATGTGCTGAGAATGAATGAAGAAATACATCGGTCATGTGCTGAGAATGAATGAAGAAATACATCGGTCATGTGCTGAGAATGAATGAAGAAATACATCGGTCATGTGCTGAGAATGAATGAAGAAATACATCGGTCATGTGCTGAGAATGAATGAAGAAATACATCGGTCATGTGCTGAGAATGAATGAAGAAATACATCGGTCATGTGCTGAGAATGAATGAAGAAATACATCGGTCATGTGCTGAGAATGAATGAAGAAATACATTGGTCATGTGCTGAGAATGAATGAAGAAATACATCGGTCATGTGCTGAGAATGAATGAAGAAATACATCGGTCATGTGCTGAGAATGAATGAAGAAATACATCGGTCATGTGCTGAGAATGAATGAAGAAATACATCGGTCATGTGCTGAGAATGAATGAAGAAATACATCGGTCATGTGCTGAGAATGAATGAAGAAATACATCGGTCATGTGCTGAGAATGAATGAAGAAATACATCGGTCATGTGCTGAGAATGAATGAAGAAATACATCGGTCATGTGCTGAGAATGAATGAAGAAATACATCGGTCATGTGCTGAGAATGAATGAAGAAATACATCGGTCATGTGCTGAGAATGAATGAAGAAATACATCGGTCATGTGCTGAGAATGAATGAAGAAATATATCGGTCATGTGCTGAGAATGAATGAAGAAATACATCGGTCATGTGCTGAGAATGAATGAAGAAATACATCGGTCATGTGCTGAGAATGAATGAAGAAATACATCGGTCATGTGCTGAGAATGAATGAAGAAATACATCGGTCATGTGCTGAGAATGAATGAAGAAATACATCGGTCATGTGCTGAGAATGAATGAAGAAATACATCGGTCATGTGCTGAGAATGAATGAAGAAATACATCGGTCATGTGCTGAGAATGAATGAAGAAATACATCGGTCATGTGCTGAGAATGAATGAAGAAATACGTTTGTCATGTGCTGAGAATGAATGAAGAAATACATCGGTCATGTGCTGAGAATGAATGAAGAAATACATCGGTCATGTGCTGAGAATGAATGAAGAAATACATCGGTCATGTGCTGAGAATGAATGAAGAAATACATCGGTCATGTGCTGAGAATGAATGAAGAAATACATCGGTCATGTGCTGAGAATGAATGAAGAAATACATCGGTCATGTGCTGAGAATGAATGAAGAAATACATCGGTCATGAGCTGAGAATGAATGAAGAAATACATCGGTCATGTGCTGAGAATGAATGAAGAAATACATCGGTCATGTGCTGAGAATGAATGAAGAAATACATCGGTCATGTGCTGAGAATGAATGAAGAAATACATCGGTCATGTGCTGAGAATGAATGAAGAAATACATCGGTCATGTGCTGAGAATGAATGAAGAAATACATCGGTCATGTGCTGAGAATGAATGAAGAAATACATCGGTCATGTGCTGAGAATGAATGAAGAAATACATCGGTCATGTGCTGAGAATGAATGAAGAAATACATCGGTCATGTGCTGAGAATGAATGAAGAAATACATCGGTCATGTGCTGAGAATGAATGAAGAAATACATCGGTCATGTGCTGAGAATGAATGAAGAAATACATCGGTCATGTGCTGAGAATGAATGAAGAAATACATCGGTCATGTGCTGAGAATGAATGAAGAAATACATCGGTCATGTGCTGAGAATGAATGAAGAAATACATCGGTCATGTGCTGAGAATGAATGAAGAAATACATCGGTCATGTGCTGAGAATGAATGAAGAAATACATCGGTCATGTGCTGAGAATGAATGAAGAAATACATCGGTCATGTGCTGAGAATGAATGAAGAAATACATCGGTCATGTGCTGAGAATGAATGAAGAAATACATCGGTCATGTGCTGAGAATGAATGAAGAAATACATCGGTCATGTGCTGAGAATGAATGAAGAAATACATCGGTCATGTGCTGAGAATGAATTAAGAAATACATCGGTCATGTGTTGAGAATGAATGAAGAAAGGCTTCCCCATCAGGGCATTCATGTGGAAACCATCTGGTCAAACAGAACAAGGAGGACAAAGAGAATCGTTATAAAGAACAATTACTAGGGAAGGCTCAACAATGTGACCAAGAAACAACATACATGTATAACAACCAGAACTAGGAGAAAGTCCCCAATCGGGGAGAATTAAGCCAACCGTCCTATATGCTGTGTTCAGCCAGAGAGAAAAATGAATGAAAACATACATATACATATGTATCAATGGATCGGGCGGACATCATCAATGCCAGCCGGGAAGTTGGAAGGACACAGGACCTCGACAACCATGAGTCCACGTCACTCCTTCGGATGAAAGAGATGGGAGTTAAGATGGACACAGCCAGATACGAGAAACTTAGTGGGCGTGTAAGAAGACTAATCAACCAACAATCAACCAACACAGAACTGGAGACGTCTGTCGCTGGACGCTTTGAGACTTGCTGAGGAGGGGATCTGAGCACCTTTGGACATGTTCGGTGTGCAATGATGATGACCTGCTAATAACTCAATAACATACATACACATACATACACATACATACACATACATACATACACACACATACATACACATACATACACATACATACACATACATACACATACATACACATAAGCAGGCATAAACTTACTGCGTTCAGGAGGTCTCTCATAGACATGTACTCTCCTCCTCTCAATTGGCTTTTCCTCTCCGTAAGTGAAGAATGACATGCCAAAATTTCTGAAAACATGTCCCAGATTGATATCGCTGTGACTACTGTCACTGCCTCTAGAGCTGTTCAGCGTGTAGCCAAAGTTGCCAGTGCTGTGGTCTCCCCAGACATTTCGATTGTAATACTCGCTCGGCTGCCGGCTGGCAAATCTGCCATGGCTAGAGCTGCTACGTCCACTCAAAGAATGCGATGACATTCTCGGGATGTTTGTTGTGTTTCTTCAACCTTTCGTCTCAACCGTAAACTGAACAAGTGTTTAGTGTTTCCTCTTTTGCTTTTCGTTAAACACACCTGGGGAAATAAAAGTAAATAAGTAAATCGCATAACTTTTACATCATCATGTGCCATACCGGTTGTCGTAGGCGGTCATGTCCCTCCACAATCTTCAATCTATAGTGCATCGCATTAATTCTGTTGTTGACTGTTTTCCATGCCATGATACCAAGCTATCTAGTATTTTCTCTCTTTGTCGTCCGCGATCTCGCTTTGTGTTTTGTCCTAATTATATTAGGCAATATAAGAAGGTAGTTTGCCATTCATTTCCTTCTTGGCAGTGACTGTACTAGTCGAAGATCGCAGCCATTGTCTCTATACATGAGATCCTCTGCCTGCCATCGCGGTGTGGGGACCATAACCGGCACTACTTGTCGGCTGCTCCCACAACACCATCCACCACCTGCTCCAATGGCTTCACGTAACCTTGATAGGGGAAGGGGGCTAAACGGGAGCCCCACCTTGCCCAAGGGTGTCCCGAAGGCTAGCGAAGGAGACGCCTTACTGCTTACTGATTAATCTATATCTTCATAATATACATTACAATTTTCACATGTACACGAATTTTGCTAAAAATAACATCTTTGTGGGGGATTTGTTGGCCTCGGGGCAAGACGCCGGCCTCGAGACAGAGAGGTTGCAGGTTCAGGGCAAGACGCCGGCCTCGAGACAGAGAGGTTGCTGGTTCAAATCCGGGCTGCACCAGTTGGGATTTTTATTTATGATTTCTCTCTGCGTCAACCACCCCTGGTCTCAGCAGCGAGGCCCGGCTTGAAACGTCAATTACTCATGGACGGAAAAAATATGAGTACCTCCGAAGACGGAGTTATCTGCCTGTACGGCGAGGGACCCCTGTGCACACGGCTGCCAGGGAAAAACGGATTAACACGCAAAATTCGATTCTTAGTCTCTAGGGACTTCGTCAGAGGTAAAAGCTGGCGAACACAAAAAGAAATATCTAACTTCACGTGTCCTCCCCCTGAGTGCCCCAGATCCAACATTTTTACTTTCATCTTTTGCTGTGTGGTTTGCCAGTTGCTGCTATTGTCACTTGTGGCTGTGAAGATCTGATCTGAGCTGTTAATTTAGCATTACGCAAGACTGAGCGGGAAACCACGGTAATGATTCATAAGTAGTAAAGTAAAGTAAAGTACCACCGTCACGCCAAGTGACGTATAGGGAATATGGTGTTAGTGACCCTATATTTTACAGACCTTCAGCACATGATTTTTGGGGTAATGTGGTCGGTATTACGCCCGTGCCGCTTTACTTTCCCAGAAAAAAAATCAGGTACCCATTTAAGGCTGGGTGAAACCGGAAGCCGCGGGTTGGGATCGAACCCTATCTATTGTCCTTTGTAGTCTAGTTCACTAACCACTGAGCTATCGCGGCTCCGTTTCAGAAAGTACCAATAGCTTAATTTGTTTGTATGATAAAGTGTGAGTGTTCTTATTCAACTTTATAATAAATATTATTACTAAGTAGTTAGATAGAACAATAACTTGTGAAGCATCTCTGAGTGTTCTTATGCTTACAAGATATGTCCCGGTTTCACCTAAAATAAAACCCATTTGTCCCGGTTTCAGCTCCGATGATTATGGCAACCCTAGTGAAGCCGCCTTAGTGAAACCTCAGATATGCTGATGATACTGTACTACTAGCAGAAAATCCTAAAGATCTACAACAATTACTTAATGTAATAAACATGGCAAGCAAAAAATATGGACTAGACATGAGTATAAAAGAGACTAAAACTATGATCATAAACAAAGAAAATACTCAAAACCTACAAGTGGATATTAAAGTTGAAGGAATAGACCTGGAGACAGTTCAGAGCTACAACTACCTTGGACATACTATAACCAGTGATGGAAAATGTACAACTGAAATAAGCAAAAGAATAGGAATGGCAAAAAGTAATTTTAATGCCGTTAAAAATATACTAACATCAAAACAAATAACACCAGGGCTAAAACTAAGAATAGCAAAATGTTATATCTTCTCAACATTCCTGTATAGTGCAGAAACATGGACATTAAACAAGAAAACAGAACAGAAAATTGGAGCCTTTGAAATGTGGATATATAGAAGAATAGGTAGAATTGGATGGAAAGAAAAGAGAACAAACGATGAAGTTTTAAAACAACTAAAAATGAAAAGAGAACTACTAAACACAATTCAAACAAGACAAATGCGATTTTTGGGTCATGTTAAAAGACACAACAGCCTACTAAAAGTAATCCTGGAGGGGAAAATACAAGGTAAAAGAGGCCGAGGCAGACCAAGACTACCATGGACGAGTAACATCAAAAAATGGACAAGTTAGCCTATGACAATCTGTACCATCAAAGCAAGAGAGAGAGAGCAGAGCAGCGCTCCGTGATAACCAACCTTCGATGCGGAGACGGCACTCGATGAATGATGGTGACTGAAGCCGCTAAAATGGCAAGAACCAGAACTTTGTATCTCCCTCGACACCGAAAGGGGTACAAGAGGAAGTGAGGAAAGAAAGACGAGAGCAACTGAATTAAAGTAAACAAATTAAGCTTTATCTTCACAATTTACTTTATAATAGCCACAGGTCATTTGATCAATAAACACGTTGCTTTTTTACCTTCACAAACGAATTAAAATTTGCACAAATTCACTATTTTTTGTTAAAGATAATTTTCCTTACCTTGGAAGAAACTTCACAAAGTAGGCATAATCTATGTAGCAATGAATTGTCACCAAACGTAGACGCTACTTATAGTCTGAATAGATCGTTCATTTCACACCAGCCGCTTTACCGAAACGTGAACCCCACGCGCCCTGACACCCACAAATCATACATCCAGTGGCGTCACCATAATTTCTGCTCCTCGCAGATTAAAAAAAAATTATATATATATATATATATATATATATATATATATATATATATATATATATATATATATATATATATATATATATATATATATATATATATATATATATTCCAATAATTGGTCGCTTTTCAGAAACAAATGTTGTAAAAATCCAGATAGAAACTATGAAAGTACGTCCAGATAGAATCATCATCATCGTGTGTCTTACCGGTTGATGTAGGTGATCATGCCTTCCTACAATCTTCTGTCCCCGATGCATCTTATCAATTCTGTTGTTGACTGTTTTCCATGCCATGACACGAATCTATCCAGTATCTTTTCTTTCTGTCGCCCACGATCTCTCTTTCTCTTTATTTTGCCAGTTGTAATCAAGTATTCCAAATTTCTTCGCCGCATGATGTGCCCGAAAAATGTCGATTGTTTTTTTCTCAGGTTTTTAAAGAGCTGTGCCGGTCATCTTCTTTCTCACTGTACCGGTCTTGTTCTTGCTCACTGTACCTGTCTTGTTTTTGTCCACTGTACCAGCCTTGTTCTTGTTACTCACTGTACCGGCCTTGTTCTTGCTCACTGTACCGGCCTTGTTCTTGTTACTCACTGTACCGGCCTTGTTCTTGCTCACTGTACCGGCCTTGTTCTTACTCACTGTACCTGTCTTATTCTTGTCCACTTTTTCATTTCTAGTTCTCTAATTTCCTTTTGCCTTTCAACATCAAGGTTAGAATTGGAGTGTTCTTGACAATGCTCTTAACTTCCCTTCATCCTTACATTCATGGAACTTCCGTGTGCTGTTAGTTATTTCCATTGTCCATTTTTTCATGTCTTTGTTTTATCCTTCCCTTGTTGTTGCATTGATGCTTGCTGTGCTAGAGTATTTCTGGAAGTTTCCTGACTTGTCGAGAGCAGCAAAACACAAATAAGATGAAGAGCAGAGAGAAGAAGAAGGAAGAGGAGAAGATTATAATGGAAGAGAAGGGAAGGAGAAGATGGAGGAAGGGAGAAGAAGGGGGCGGAGAAAAATAAAAAGAGAAAGAGATGAAGGAGG
>JAVIAB010000025.1:7543668-7578668 GCA_032433765.1 Megaustenia siamemsis
CGTGTACCACAACGATACGCCTCTGCAGCACGTACAACAGACAAAACAATCAGACACTGCATGTAAATGAATCCAGTACAAACTACTTCAAATTGAGGATACGAAAGGTCAGGGGTCAAAACAAAGAACGTTAACTCTCTGTGGCATAATTTGCGTTGCGCTCAAGTCAAGGTGTGCACTGCCAACGTAAGGACTAGGGATTGCACGCTGGGATTGTCTGGGAGCCGCGATAGCTCAGTGGTTAGTGAACTGGACTACAAAGGACAAGGGGTAGGGTTCGATCCCAACCGACGACTTCCGGGTTCACCGAGCCTTAAATGGGTACCGAATTTTTTTCTGGGAAAGTAAAGCAGTACGGGCGTAATACCGACCACAATACTTCGAAAATCATGTGCTGAAGGTCTGTAAAATGTATGGTCACTAACACCATATTCCCTACACGTCACTTCGCGTGACGGGGGTACTTTACTTTACTATTGTTTAAGTTTGGTGTTAGGCCTACTATATATATAATCCCCGTCATATAATACATAAAGAAACAACAGATAAAATGGTTTGGCCACATAGTAAAGAGCCCGCGTCACGTCAAGTGGCATATAGGAAATATGGTGTTAGTGACCATAAATTTTACAGACCTTCAGCACATGATTTTTGGGGTAATGTGGTTGGTATTACGCCCGTGCGGTTTGGCCACATGATAAGACAGAAATATCAGAACACAACGAGCCTTCAGTAAACGTTGAGAGAACACCAGACCCATGGGCCGACCACAAAAAGATGGAGTATTAGTAACACTATATGAAACAATAGCAGGAGAGGCCAATATATATATATATACTGGTACAACTCGGTGCTTTGTGAAATGGACTACTAAGGACAAGAGGTCGGGTCCGATCCTGTTCGACGGCTTCCGGATTCACCCAGCCTTAAATGGGTACTGGTTTTTTTTTCTGGGAAAGTAATATGGCACGGGCGTAATACTGACCACATTACCACAAAAATCATGTTGCGAAGGTTTGTAAAAATGATGGTCACTGACACTCTATTCCCGATACACCACTTGGCGTGACGGGGCTCTTGACCTTTTTATATATAATCTCTTGACCTATATATATATATATATATTCAACATTGGCTTGACTTGATTAAATAATATACGGGAAAGAAATTCAACAGACAATGGCTTGACTCGATTAAATAATATACGGGAAAGAAATTCAACAGACAATGGCTTGACTCGATTAAATAATATACAGGAAAGAAATTCAAACTCTCTAAGAGGAAAGATGAAATTATTACGAACGTTTGCAACATATGCAATTCTATAAGGCCGCGAAACATGGAAACTCGCTGTTGATCTTGAAAGAAGAATACACGCTCTGGAGAAGATATTGTACTGAAAGATCTTTTGAATATCTTATACGGATCATACCACTAATGAGGAAGTGCAAACAACAAAATCCAACAATTCAATATTCCCTATCTACGATGCTTGTCAGGGAGCCGCCATAGCTCAGTGGTTAGTGAGCTGGGTTCGGTCCAGTTCGACGGCTTCCTGGTTCACCCAACCTTAAATGGGAGGGGTGGGGGGGGGCGAAGTAATGCGGCACAGGCGTAATACCGACCACATTACCACAAAAATCATGTTCCATAAATCATGAAGGTCATTAACACCATATTCTATAATGCTACTTGGTGTAACCGGGATCTAAAGATCCTTTATTTACGATATTAGTTGATAAGCCCGCTGGCAGCTCTGACACTGAGTGATGATTGACTCAAGACAAAGAGGACATCGGCAAGTGTCTTCGTTCTTTAAGAGAAGAGAGGAGAATTGGTGGGACAATGATGTATGTGTTGCTAGACTACTGAGTATAGAGGTAGATAAGGGTCGATTCGGAGTACCTAATGGGAACAGCAGATGTATCGATAGTCAACACCTTACAGGAGCGATTACTACTACATCATCATCATCATCAAGTATGAGGCCAGCTGGTGTAGATGATCATGTCTCTCCACAATTTTCGATCACGACAGTTATTTATCATTTCTGTTGGTAACCTTCTGTCAAGCCATTCTTTTAAGCTGTCTGGTAATTTTTTTCTTTGCTTCCCTCTGTCTCTTTGTCCCTCAATTTTTCCAGTTGTTACAATATATTCCAGTTGTTCTCTTCTCATTACATGGCCAAACAATGATGATTATTTATTCCTAATATTTGAAATTAGCTTTCTTTTTGCTTTGACCTCTTTCAGAACATTTTCATTACTCTTCTTAGCTGTCCATGATTGTTGTGGCGATTCATGATTGTACAAAGAAGTTACGACGGTGGTTTTCTGTTTCCTTCCGTCATCCGTCGATTTGTTTACGGTTGGCTCCGTTAGCCTTTCACTAAAAGTCTCACCCACAACGCAGTGGGGTTGTTTTACTTCGGGGTACCCTCCCTTAGCCTTTTACTCTCCCGAGCTTATACCTGCAAGGCAACAGGGCAGCCACAGGTTGTACTGTTTACTGCATACAGTAGCAGGTAAAATTACCTGACCTGACATCAATATGTCAGAATGTACTACTACATACATTTCGAAAAAAGACTGCAACTGGTGACGAAGATACTCCGACAGCAACAACAAAAAACTGATTCAATTAATATAGTTGAATATAATAGAACATGTAGGGTAAAAGAACGAATACTATAATGGTACGATCACGGGTAAAAGAACGAATACTAAAATGGCACGATCAAGGGTAAAAGAACGAAAATTAAAATGGCACGATCAATGTTACAAATTCGTTATACTCTTGTTTCTTGTTGCTTAAAAGCAGTAAAAAGAAATAAATTACGGGAGAAAAAAATATACAGAACCATACGATCTTCATATTACAATAAAAAATTATTTAATAAATCGTTAGAATTAACCTCACTGCACTGTTGTCAGTCTCATTGGTGTTGCTTATTCCCAACCAAGTCTACATTCGACGGTTTTCAGATGCTCTTTTGAGTTGGCGCACTAAAACTTATCACATGACGTCACTTCCGACTCGTACAAATCTTGGTGTCAAATTCCCGGAGTGTTAGGGATTGAAGTCTTCATTTTTTTTTATTTCGAATTTTTATTTTTTTAATTACGGCATCAGAACATCGTCATGGAACTCAGTACCCCAGAGATTGTGGTTATGATGGTTTGGTAGGCCCGGTATCACTCATCATCATTGGGTGCCTTCTCCGCATCGAAGGTTGGCTACCATGGAGCGCCATTCCACTCTGTCTCTTGCTTTGATGGTGCAGATTGTCATAGGCTGACTTGTCCATCTTTTGATGTTACTCGTCCATGTTAGTCTTGGTCTGCCTCTGCCTCTTTTACCTTGTATTTTCCCTTCTAATATCACTTTTATTAGACTGTTGTGTCTTTTAACATGACCAAAAAAAATTCATTTTCTCTCCCCCTGGCTTTCTTTGGATTGTTACGTGGTGAGGCTCCAATCTCTTTCACGGTGGTCTGCCATATTCGTCTTTCATGTTTTGAATATGCCTCATGTGTACCACACACTTTGCTGTTTTCGCTTTCTGGGCCGTTGATTATTTCAAATTCTTCCGCCCCATCCACCGTCGCAGACTTTTCACATACGGGTTGAACACACCCGACTAACGACGACATTGTTGTCGAACCATGAGCTTGCCTATCGAGCCGCGAACACACGACACAAAGAAGAATAAATCATATTCCACTTAAATATCGGCAAAGTTCACAGTCCATCCACACGTCAGAAGTAAAACATACACCAAACGGGGAATAGCAACACATAATTTCACAACTAGACTGTCGCGTAAATTATTTAAATATATCAACAAGAGCAGAATTATAAAAACGACAACACGTAGTCGCCATGACACCGGTATCACTACAAACGAATTAAAATCCAAAATTGCTCAACCGCCCGTGCCAGTGGAATCATCCGAATTAATATCTCATCTCCCAAACAAAGAAAGATAGCTGCAGTCTCCATCATAGCAGTTTCAGCACACGCCAAAAGACTTAAGGCGTAACCGCACAGAAAGTGAACACAGCCATCCGTTCCCGGTCATACGATATCATCTTTCATCGTAAACAATCGGAATATCGAAACATGATCAAAACGGATAAAACGCACATCTCACGGTGTGCACAGAGCACTAAACTGAGTAACTCCGGTAGCAAGTATTCCAACTTGGAATATGAGGAAACTGCGACAAAGAGCACTTTTCAGACACAGTCTTCAACAGTTCCTGCCGCCTATCCGCCATATTGACCGTATTTTTAAATAAATTAATATAGAGCTCAGAGAATGAGTTAGTAGAGACTCAATGCCTGACTACAGGAGTTAGAAGCAGTGAGTTAGAATATGTCACTATCCTACTATATCCCCCAGTGAAAACCAAAACAAAATAGCCAGTCTGGCTAAGAGAGTAGAGATCGAAGAAGGATGGCAAACCCGGATTTTAAAATCCCGTGTTAAAATTAAATGGCGTGAATACACAACAGCCTACTAAAAGTAATATTGGAAGGAAAAATACAAGGTAAAAGAGGCAGAGGCAGACCAAGACTAACATGGACGAGTAACATCAAAAGATGGACATGTCAGCCTATGACAGCCTGCACCATCAAAGCATGAAACAGAGTAGAATGGCGATCCATGGTAGCCAACCTTCGTTGCGGAGAAGGCACACGATGATGATGATGAGTGACGCACGGATATCGAAATTTGTTGAATATCACAACACAACGCAAATTCACGCTGAATTCGCCCCGTTTTAGAACAGGCGAGGAGAAAAGTAATAGTCCGGCTTATGCAAAACGAAAACACACAATAATGGCGCTGTGAGAGAATAAATACTGACATTATAGTTTTGCTTGCTTACTTGCGTTCTCCCGATGCACTGTTGTTTATTATTGATCATCATCATCATCAAGTACCAAGCCAGCTAGGTGATCATGTCTCTCCACAACTTTCGATCTCGGCAGTTATTTATCATTTCTGCTGTTGACCTTCTGCCAAGCCATTCTCTTAAGCTGTCTGGTATCTTTTCTCTTTGCTTCCCTCTATCTCTTCGTCCCTCAATTTTCCCAGTTGTCACAATATATTCCCGCTGTTCCCTTCTCATTACATGGCCAAAAAACGTTATGATTGTTTCTTCCTAACATTGAAAATTAGTTCTCTTTTTGCTTGTGCTTCTTTCAGAACGTTTTCATTACTTTTCTTAGCTGTCCATGGTATAATCAACATTCTTCTATGAAACCACATTTCTATATCCTCCATTGATTTTTTTATCTGTTGTCTTATTGTCCATGCTTCACATCCATATGTTAAGACTGGATCTGCATTACATTTATGAACTCTTGCTTCTTGTTTCTATTGTCAAAAAAATGGATTGCACAGTATCTTCCTCATTTTTTTGAAAGCTGCTTTTGCCTGAGCCATTCTGCATCTCACCTCTGTTGTACATCTACCATCTCACCTCTGTTGTACATCTACCATCTGAGGTTAACAAAGTTCCCAGATATTTAAATTCATTTACCTGTTTTAATATTGTTCCACTTGTCTTTATCGTGCATTGCGGTGATGTCTTTTTCTTTGTTGTTACCATTACTTCTGTCTTTGTGCTATTAAGGCTCAGTCCTTTATTTTTTGCTTTCCTGCACTATAATGTCTAGCATTTCTTGTAACTCATTTCTAATAGTTTAGTTTATTTTTGTTCATTTGTGTCTTCCCATGAAGATAAAATACAAATATTTTTATTATAAAACATTCAAAGTGATTAGAAAAAGCTGTACCTTAAATTTGAAACAATTTTATGGTAAAATATTTTATATTGCAACCCCCGAAACTCTAAGATTTGTCAGTATTTTATATTTTTACTACCAGCTTTAACTACTCGAACATCAATCATACTGAAATATTTCTTTTGTTGCACTTTGAGTGCGGTGTCACAAAGTGAAACCACTCCCACACAATACCAATTTTAAGAATGAGAAGAATGTACTGGCCTCATACTTCCTTCCTTCAGAAACGTTAATTTCACAAGATTAAAACTAAAATACCACTTTCGTGTGAAAAAACAAACAGCGGAGCATGACTTCGCCGTCTGCCCTTGAAAGAACGTTAAGTGGGTGTGTTTATAAGTTTTGTGCTGTGGTTTGCAGTAGAAATATATATATATTTATATATATATATTTTTTTGCGTTCGCCAGCTTTCGCCTCTGGCGAAATTCCTAGAGACTAAGAACTGTAATTGAATGTTGCGTGTTAACCTGTTTTTCCCTGGCAGCCGTGTGCACAGGGGTCACTCGCCTTACAGGCAGATAAGTCTGTCTTCGGATATACTCATATTTTTTCCGTCGATGATTAATTGACGTTTCAAGCCGGGCCTCGCTGCTGAGACCAGGGGTGGTTGCCGCAGAGAGAAATTATAAATAAAAATCCCAACTGGTTCAGCCGGGATTTGAACACACAACCTCTCTGTCTCGAGCCCCGCGTCTTGCCTCAAGACCAACCAGTCCCTCCAACTGCAATGTTTGAGCCTTACTGCCCAACACATCCGACTCCACCATTGCATTTCTTAGTAGCGCACACACACACACACACACACACACACAGACACACACACACACACAGACAGTTAGATATGCACAGTTTATACATATCATGTACCCACCTCCTGATCTTTTATAGCACCTTTCCGTTCCATCTTCTCGCTAGACTGCCTGGTCAGTGAGTTATATAGCTGGTCATCCCGCCTTTCATTTTAATTCATTCAGAAGCTGACCACGCTCTGGAACACAGGGAAGTGACCCCCTTTTTTGTCCCCCATTTCTTTGAGTATCTAGCATATTATCGTCATGTAGTTTGTTGTTCCAGCTGAAGGCCTACTTGGCCGAAACGTCGACTTTTATTTTGTCCATTACCACGTAAAGCTGGAGCCGCGATAGCTCAGTGGTTAGTGAACTGGACTACAAAGGACATGGGTTAGGGTTCGATCCCAACCGACGGTTTCCGGGTTCACCCAGCCTTAAATGGGTACCGAATTTTTTGGGAAAATAAAGCAGCACGGGCGTAATACCGACCACATTACCCAAAAAATCATGTGCTGAAGGTCTGTAAAATATAGGGTCACTAACACCATATTTTTCTATACGCCATTTGGCGTGACGGGGGGTATTTTACTTTTTTACCACGTAAAGCGGTCACCACTTTTTTTTCTTCTTTATTTTTTTTTAAATTGCCATTATCATCAGCTTTACAACAGCTTCGCATCTCTACGCATCTTGGTGCATCTTGGTGCATTTTGGTGCCTTTACTCCTCCCGCATTTCTTAGTACCTCGTTGCCGTCCCTCTCGCTTGTTTGCTCACTTGGCCTGACTAGTTTGTTTCTATGGGCACTGCGGCGAGGTGAAGTAGGGTAAGCTTGCTAGGATTTACATACACGCTAAATAAGCTATAGCTTCAATATCATCATCAAGTACCATGCCTGCTGGCGTAGGTGATCATATCTCTCCAAAACTTTCGATCTCGACAGTTATTTATCATTTCTGTTGTTGACCTTCTGCCAAACCATTCTCTTAATTAAGCTGTCTGTTATCTTTTCTCTTTGCTTCCCTTTATCTCTTCATCTCTAGACGTTCTCAATTGAACCAGTTGAAGCTATAGCTTAGGGCAACACAATCCGAGGGGCCTCCAATAAATTTCCAGAATTTGCTTTGGGGATTACATTTTTTTGTTTTCACGCCAGGACATGACTTCACGTTTTGTGAAACCTCTGGTGGTGATTATTCTTAAGGGAACCAGAGGCCTCACAAACTTTAATTTAGCTTAGGGCCTCTGAGTTTCATTTAGTTTAGGGCCTCAAAGTTTAATTTAGTTTAGGGCCTCAAAGTGTCATTTAACTTAGGGGATCAAAGTTTAATTTAGCTTAGGGCCTCAACGTGTCATTTAACTTAGGGGATCAAAGTTTAATTTAGCTTTGGGCCTCAAAGTGTCATTTAACTTAGGGCCTCAAAATGTCTTTTAGCTTAGGGCCTCAACGTTTAATTTAGCTTAGGGCCTCTAAGTGCCATTTAGCTTAGGGTTCCAACGTTTAATTTAGCTTATGGCCTCAAAGTTTCATTTAGCTTATGGCCTCAAAGTGTCATTTAGCTTAGGGTTTCAACGTTTAATTTAGCTTAGGGCCTTAAAGTGTCATTTAGCTTAGGGTTTCAACGTTTAATTTAGATTAGGGCCTTAAATTTTAATTTAGGTTAGGGCCTCAAAATGTCTTTTAGCTTAGGGCCTCAACGTTTAATTTAGCTTAGGGCCTCTAAGTGTCATTTAGCTTAAGGCCTCAACGTTTAATTTATATTAGGGCCTCAACGTTTAATTTATATTAGGGCCTCAACGTTTAATTTATATTAGGGCCTCAACGTTTAATTTATATTAGGGCCTCAACGTTTAATTTATATTAGGGCCTCAAAGTGTCATTTAGCTTAGGGCCTCAACGTTTAGTTTAGCTTAGGGCCTCAACGTTTAATTTATATTAGGGCCTCAACGTTTAATTTATATTAGGGCCTCAACGTTTAATTTATATTAGGGCCTCAAAGTTTAATTTAGCTTAGGGCCTTAAAGTGTCATTTAGCTTAGGGTTCCAACGTTTAATTTAGCTTATGGCTTCAACGTTTCATTTAGTTTACAATGAACATTCAACTTGCAATGTAAGCGTCTCTTAAGCAGATAAGTTGTCAGATATTGTAGTCACGTGTGTGTCGTGTTCTGTGGTAGGGTTGTGGGTCATCGTGAATGAATGCCACCATTGTTTAAGCGGTTTTCAAATTGGGTAGTGAGGCCCCTATCTGGACACTCCAACACACCAGGAAATGATAAGTTAGATCAATTAACTAAGAGAGGGTCCAGATAGACACAGTCTTACACCGACATCTCATTAAACACAGCCAAACTAATCATAAACTCTAACAATAGAGACGATTGACTGAATGGATGGGCCACGGAAAAAATAGAGAGAAAGCTATTTAAATACTTGACGCGGTCAAACCTCCACGATAACATTAAGAACTTAAGGTGAAGAGATCAAACTTCAGAATCTTCACAAATCTTCAGACTGAGAACCGGTCATGTATCATTGAACAACCACATCAAAAGAATACAACGAAACCAGCATGTCCACTCTATGAACACCCACATGTAACAGTAGAACATCACCTTGTTGACTGTCCAAAGCTCACTGATATCAAAGCAACTCTACTTCCTCAAAGACCTGATAAATGGAACATCTTGTACGGAACTACAAGGGGACTCAGAAATACCTGCGGATATCATTACATGGCATTGGGCCGAAGGGTGTCAGCTCTCAGGTTTCTGTGCCTATAACAAAAACAGACCCCCTATCATCATCATCAAGTACCGGGCCTACTGGCGTAGATGATCATGTCTCTCCACAACTTTCGATCTCGGCAGCTATTTATCATTTCTGTTGTTGACCTTCTGCCAAGCCATTTTCTTAAGCTGTCTGGTATTTTTTCTCTTTGCTTCCCTCTATCTCTTCGTCCCTCAATTTTTCCAGTTTGTTACAATATATTCCAGTTGTTCTCTTCTCACTACATGGCCAAAAAATTATTATTGTTTCTTCCTAATATTGGAAATTAGCTCTCTTTTTGCTTTGACCTCTCTCAGAACATTTTCATTACTCTTCTTAGCTGTCCATGGTACTCTCAACATTCTTCTGTAAAACCACATTTCTACAGACTCCTGTGATTTTCTTCTTTGTTGTCCTATTGTCCATGATTCGCATCCATATGTTAAGACTGGTTCTACATAACATTTAAGAACTCTTTTTCTTGTTTAGACCCCCTATACTGTGCATTAAAACTATTGAGTAGATTGAAGGTTCACACAAACTGGAAAGCGGAGTGCAAACATAAATGTTGTTCGTCAACCAGGTCGGGTGATAGTGTCACTATCACAGTTCTTTATTAAGGGGGTTCGCTGATGGCTGATGAGTTGATGTTATAATAAAGTTTGATTTGCAAAGTAATCGCTCCATGTGGCGGCGGACTGGATGGTCTGGGGGTGCAACATCTGGACAAGAAGGTCGCGGGTTTGAATTCCGCCCAGTCGGTGGAATTGGTCTATTAGAATCAGTGGAAAGTGCTTGTTTATGACCTATGCTTCACAGGGAGCTGAAAGTATTTGTTGAAAACTTCTACTCCACAGGTAGCTGAAAGTGTTTGTTGAAGACTTGTACTCCACGGGGAGCTGAAAGTGTTTGTTGAAGACCTAAGCTACACAGGTAGCTGAAAGTGTTTGTTGAAGACATATGCTCCACAGGGAGCTGAAAGTGTTTGTTGAAGACATATACTCCACAGGGAGCTGAACGTGTTTGTTGAAGACATATGCTCCACATGGAGCTGAAAGTGTTTGTTGAAGACATATACTCCACAGGGAGCTGAAAGTATTTGTTGAAGACCTAAGCTACACGGGTAGCTGTTGAAGACATATACTCCACAGGGAGCTGAAAGTGTTTGTTGAAGACATATGCTCCACATGGAGCTGAAAGTGTTTGTTGAAGACATATACTCCACAGGGAGCTGAAAGTATTTGTTGAAGACCTAAGCTACACGGGTAGCTGTTGAAGACATATACTCCACAGGGAGCTGAAAGTGTTTGTTGAAGACATATGCTCCACATGGAGCTGAAAGTGTTTGTTGAAGACATATACTCCACAGGGAGCTGAAAGTGCCTGTTGAAGACCTATACTCCACAGGGAGCTGCAAGTGTTTGTTGAAAACCCTTACTCCACGGGGAGCTGACAGTGGTTGTTGAAGACCTTTACTACGCAGTGATTAGGAACGAAACAATCGATCTTCAGTTTGTGATATGTCCTAAGTAATCACACAGTGAGTAACTCATGACCTGCCAGAAAACATCTCATCCTTGAAGATTTATCACAACTCATACTATCACATCCCAATCGCATCCCACTTCTCGTCTAATCACGTGACTGATTAACCACCCCATCCCCTACGTCTCATCACATCCACATTTGACTCACAGTCGCGCTGGAAGCTTTTGGACCATGCCTTATTTGAGTCTCGGTTTAAATTGTTAATATGGTTTAGCTTAATATTTTTACATATTATATATTTGTATCTTCCGACATGTAGCACATCTCCCTTTCGTTTCATCATTCCATCTCTTATCCCTCTGTTTATTTCCCCCTTGATTTACCCGTGAGAGACTTTATGGTGAGAAAGAGAGTTCATCGGTGTTATATAGAACCAATTCTGACCTATGGAAGCGAATCATGGACAGTAGACAAACAAATGAAAAGACGATTAGAGGCCACAGAGATGGGATTTCTCAGAAAAATGTAGTTCTCAAAGAGGCCAACACAAAAAGGGAGCTCCTAAAACATAAGAAAGAAACAATCAACAGTTTTTTTTCGGGCACATCATGAGAAGAGGAAAGTTGGAATACTTGGTTACAACTGGCAAAGTAAAAGGAAAGAGAGATCACGGACGACAAAGAGAGAAAATACTGGATAGCTTGGTTTCATGGCATGGAAAACAGTCAACAACAGAACTGATACGATGCACTGTAGATAGAAGATTGTGGAAGGACATGATCGCCTACGCCAACCGGTATGGCACATGATGATGATGATGATGATTTACCTGTATCGCTCATCCTAGATGTAATAGTTTATCTTTATTTCGTTGTTCGTTTGTGTTCGTGTTTTCTGAAGAAGGTTGCATGTAGACTTAAACGTCAGTATTCTGTTGTGTTCCTTTTTTTTCCGTGCATCTGTCACCATACCTTGTCGAAATGTCCGTTTCACCCCACGACTTGCTCCTGCTACAAGCTTTACCGCAGCACTTCAATTATTGGACACTTTCCCACAAATGAATAAATTAAAACAACTTAAAAAGTGTGAGCAACCAGACATGGCTAAAGAAATAAATCATTTAGACAACCCGGATGTAAACACGAAGTGTGTGTATTTCTGTTTATACAAAATGAGGTTGGAAGCAAAACAAAAAAATGGGAATTTGTCATGTTAAAGGTATGTTATTTGCGCTTCTCTTGTCCTCTAATGGTGTTATGTTTTCTAGTTTGTCTAATACTCCATCAATCCATCTTTTCGTGGTCGACCATTGAATATCATCATCATCATTATCATCATGTGCCATACCGGTTAGCGTAGGCGATCATGTCCTTCCACAATCTATCCACCGTGCATCGTATCAGTTCTGTTGTTGACTGTTTTCCATGCCATGACACCAAGGTTTTATAGTATCTTTTTTCTTTGTCTTCCGTAATCTCTCTGTTCCTGTATTTTGCTGGTTGTAACCAAGTATTCCAACTTTCCTCTTCTCATGATGTGCCCAAAAAATGTTGATTGTTTCTTTCTGATGTTTTTTTTAAGAGCTCCCTTTTTGTGTTGGCCTCTTTGAGAACTTTCTCATTGGTCTTTTTAGCTGTCCAGAGATCTTTCAATACTCTTCTGAGAAATCCTCCTGAGGAGGAGGAGAAGAAGGAGAAGACGAAGAAGAAGACGGAGGAGGAGGATGAGAAGGAGAAGGAGGTAGAGGAATAGACGGAGAAGAAGGAGGAGGAGGAGGAGGATGAGAAGGAGGTAGAGGAATAGACGGAGAAGAAGGAGGAGGAGGAGGAGGAGGATGAGAAGGAGGTAGAGGAATAGACGGAGAAGAAGGAGGAGGAGGATGAGGATGAGAAGGAGAAGGAGGTAGAGGAATAGACGGAGAAGAAGGAGGAGGAGGAGAAGGAGGAGGAGAAGGAGTAGGAGGAGGATGAGGAAAAAAAGAAGAATAAGAAAAAAAAACTGTCTTTACGTCACATACTACCATTGCTGGTGTATGTCGGAGGGCAACGATAGAACCAGAGGGATAAAGGCCGCTTGGTCAAGCAGTCGCCACGACGTGTGAGACTCAGGATTTTTATTTCACCCCCGATAGAAAAGACTGACAAATCTGCTCGAGATCTCAACCCAATTCCGAAGCTAAATAGATAACTGTGAAGAACAAATAACAGTGCCATATTGTCTGCTCCCGAAGCCTAACTGAGTAAATAGAAAACCGTTGCCAGAGTTAAATACAGTAAAGCTAACTCGTTCCGCCTTGTGGGGTTGTGGAATGCGGTGTCAGTCTCCGTGTTTTGCTAACAGTGAGAATTAATAGCAAAGAGTGGAATGTGTCATTTAGAATAACAACAGATTGGAGTGTGCCAGGTAGAGGATTTGTTATAGAAAATGAAAAGCCACATGTGTAATAATGTTTGGTCTATTGGAGTGTTAAAACGAGTTTGGTCCACAGAGCAAGTCTTGATATATAGAGTTCTGGAGAAATAGAAATATTTTTATATTTAAAAAAAAAAAGTAGGAACAACGGTATGGTAAAAGCTTTACGTAATAAGTGAACGACACAAATTAGAACAGCGTTTCGGCTCAATAGGTCTTCAGCAGGAACAAACATAACACACAGATATGTATTTAAAATTTAAAAAAAAAATATATTTTTAATTAACAATTTCGAGCTAGAAATAAAAATAAAAACAGGAATAAAATGACTTCCCTGTAAACTTCGCTGTGGACAGAATGAAAATGAACGTTAGTGTGCACAGCGAATTTTTTTTTACAGGAAATTCATTTTATTTCTATTTTTACTTTTATTTCTCATTTTAGCTCAAAATTGTTATTTCTTTTACAAATTTAAAAAAAAAAATGTAATACATATCTGTGTGTTGTTTTTTTTTTTTTTTTTTTTTTTGTATGTTTGTTCCTGCTGAAGGCCTATTGAATCGAAACGTTGTTCTAATTTATGTCATTCACTTATTACGTAAAGCTTTAACCATAACACTTTTTTTCTAAATTTTTTTTCTATCTTCTTCTTCTTTCCTTCCTCTTCTTCTTCTTTCCTTCCTCATCTGCCTTCCAGCGTCGAGGGGAGATATAATTTACGGTCTTTTGCTCTTCTGTTCACCTCTGCTGCTGTTATGTTTCCTAGTGCTTCTAATATTCCATCGATCCATCTTTTTCGTGGTCGACCCTTGGGTCTGGTGTTCTCACAACGTTTGTTGAAGGCTCGTTGTGTTGTGTTTTGTTCTTTCTGCCTTGTCACGTGGCCAAACCATTTTATCTGTTGTTTCCTTATATATTCTATGGCTGGGGCTATTCCTACCTTTTTTCTCAGTTCTTCATTTCTGATCTTATCTCTCAGACTGTTTCCTGTCATTCGTCTAACACATTTCATCTCTGTAGAGGTTTTTTTTCTTATTGTTCTTGCATCTAGGGTCCAGGTCTGGCATTGGTATCACAACGTTGGGATGAAGATTGTATTGTATAATGCTCGTTTTGCCTCCAGAGTTATTTCCTTGTTGGACAATAGTGGTGATAACTGTCCGATGATTTGACAAGCTTTGTTGCATCTTGATTCTATCTCTGCTGTTTGGGAATTATCGTTTGTCATTAGACTTCCTAGGTATTTGAATTCCTCTACTTGTTTTAGTTGTCTACCTTCTATAGTTATGTTGATGTTCTGTTTATTTTTGGCGACATTAATGACTTCTATTTTGTTGATGTTGATTTTCATGTTGTATTTTGTGCCTGAGATGTTGAGTTTGTTTAAGTGTTCTTGTAGGTCTTCTATTGTTTCATGTTTTAGTGCGTGATCGTCTGCAAATAAAAGCTTGTTGATCTCCTCTGTCTCTGATGGGTTGGCTAGCTTGCATATATGGTCCATGTATGTAATAAACAGTAGGGGGTGGGGGGTAGTACGCATCCCTATCTTACACCTGATCTAACTTTGGAGTGGTCTGTGTAGCCTACTGCTGTTCTGACTCTGCATCTGCTGTTGACGTAGAGACTTTTAATAAGGTTGGTTAGATGTTGGCTTACTCCGTATGTTGTTAGTATCTCCCACAGCTGTTCTCTGTTTACTCTGTCGAATGCTTTTTCCTGGTTATTTTTTTTCTATATATTGTTTTAAATTTCTCCTTACAATTAGCTTTATTGCAGCTTCGCATTTGTTATGTATTTCTTTGTTTTGGCCCTATAAAGGGTTCTTTAGTGCTATACAAGAGCTAAGAACTATTTAAAAGATGTAACCGGGAGATGCACAAAATGATCAGGCACAGTTGCTTATATGTAATAACAATTTTCAACTCAAATGTTAAGTGAGTCCTATTATATGGCTGTGAAACATGGAGAACAACAAAATTGACAATCATGAAGATACCGACTTTTATTAATGGATGCTTACGCAGAATAAAAGGATGGAAATGGCTTACAGTGTCTTGGCTTTATTACTTCTCGTTTTGCTTTTTTTATGTCTGCTTTCTTATTCGTTCTTTCTTTAATTTTATCCAGGGTCTCTGCTGTCATCCATGGCTTATTCTGGCGTTCTCTTTTCCCCAGCATTTCTTCGCATGACTCCTTCCATATATCTTTTACCTGTTTCCAATGATCTTCCATATTTATTAACTCACGGCATTGACAGCCCAAAATGCTGCAAGATAACTAAACTATCACTTTTATATTAAAACATACATCCGTGCAAAAGATGCAAATGCCACTGACAACTTTAAGCGTCTTAGGCCAAAAAATGAAAAGGGGAAAAAATGTATATCCGGGTAGACTGATCTCCCCCCTTGACCAATTTCTCAAGCACAGCTGTTTGTATGTGATATTTTAGTAGTCTTGGTGAATTTTCTAAGCTCTGAAATATGTCTTGAGTATCAATTCTGCTATGGTACATAAAAATGATCATAAAAGATACCATAACTTATATTGTTACAAGATCTGTAGTTAAATTGGACTATTTGACAGAAAGGGCCACATTTGACAAATGTTGAAATATTTATTCTCATTAACGGTAGTGGTAGAAAAAGAAAACAAACGATGAAGTCTTAAAACAACTAAAAATGAAAAGAGAACTACTAAACACAATTCAAACAAGACAAATGAAATTTTTGGGCCATGTTAAAAGACACAACAGCCTACTAAAAGTAATCATGGAGGGGAAAATACAAGGTAAAAGAGGCAGAGTCAGACCAAGACAAGACTAACATGGACGAGTAACATCAAAAGATGGACAAATCAGCCTATGACAACCTGCACCATCAAAGCAAGAGATAGAGCAGAATGGCGCTCAATGGTAGCCAACCTTCGTTGCGGAGACGGCACTCGATGATGATGATGATTATGATGATGATTATGATGATGATGATGATGATGATGAACGGAACGGATTAAAAAATAAATAAAATAAAAGTCAATTGTTCTAGAATATTCATATTAATGTGCAATGTTAACAAAAAGAACCAACAATGACTCAAAAAACCATAAACAAACGCTACGAAAACGCCAGATTAAGAGGAAGACCGAGAAAGAGATGGATAAAGGGAATACTAGAGTCACTAGGAGGGATAACACCAGAAGAGGCCAACAGAAGAGCAAATCGCAGATTGTATCTCCCCTCGACGCCAGCGGCATAGGAGGAAGCATAGAAGAAGAAGAAGAAGAAGCAGAAGAGGAAGAAGAAAAAAGAAGAATGTGCAATATCTCACATTTGAAACACTCCAGTAAATATATCAATCTGAATAAGCGGGATGTATTTCCTCATGACGTTTGTTTGTTTGTTGTTGGATTCATCATTACCGTACACTGGACGAACCCATAGGTGCACCGATATCCTTCTCGAGAATCTCATTAAGATCTGAGGAGAACCCTGACCCACGTGCACGAACTCCGTAGCACTGCCTGGGATGCACTGTGTTGGTGGGTTTCTGCTGATAATATTGCCCGGACAGCTGCCATACTTAAGGCCTACTCTTTTCGATCTTAACTGTCAAGGGTTCATTAACGTGCGCAAGTGCACTCGGAACCTCTTATTTCTTGACGTTATCTGAGAAGGCTAGACATCGGATCTCACTACCCAAGAGATCAGGGGAGGGTGACGTCATAAAGAAACCACGGATTATTTTTTCTTCTATTTTTTTTTTAATCACCACCGCTTCTGGTGGGCTCTGAACCCGAGTCCTTCCTGCCTTGAGGCGGATGTCCTACTTTAGACCACCCAGCCTCTCAATGTCTACACGCAGCAACGTTTCTATGATTACAACTAGAACTAAAATATTACTTTTAGGATTAAAGCAAGCAGCCGTGCAAGAAGTCAAGTTTACATATTTCAGCGACGTGTGCCCAATGTATACACGTACCTTCACGTTTTACAAACACGGAGAGGTCTTCCACCTGCTTGTGTTTTTGAATTGCTCTTTATAATTAAGAGACATTCCGTTCCGTGTTATGATATTAAAACAAGATAGTAACATATAAATAAACGCCTCATATCGCGACAGTGAAGAAACACGACCAGCATAAGTTCTTTAAGATGGAGAATGCTCGTGTAGACGATGTTACAGGGGTTTTCAAACTAATTTGAAAAGCGAGCCTATTTAAGAGGGACAAGACTGCGACCAACTTTGTGCTATGAAAGTCAAACATGGACCCTTTACTAAATCACAATTAAGAAAGATCAATACATGTGAGATGCGATGCTTGAGAAAAGTAACAAACAACACAAGAAGAGATAGAATACCAAATGAAACCATAAGAAAAATGGTAGGAACTAAACCCTGTCAAGAATATATAGAACAACAACAACTTAAATGGTTTGGCCACCTGGTCAGAATGAATCCTTATCAATCACCATCGAGGGCGTTCTTCTCGAGAATGCATGGAAAAAGACCAAGAGGAAGACCCAGAAGAAGATGGATAGATGCAGTGACAGAGACATGTAACAACAAAGGAAAATCACTAACTCAGACAGTTCGAGCAGCTCAAGAACGACAATTGATATAAACCACGACACCTTTTAGGCATCTTGTGTAAATACGTTCTGAGACCACAGTCACACGTTACAAAGTCACTGAGCCACATCTTGTGTAAATACGTTCTGAGACCACAGTCACACGTTACAAAGTCACTGAGCCACATCTTGTGTAAATACGTTCTGAGACCACAGTCACGCGTTACAAAGTCACTGAGCCACATCTTGTGTAAATACGTTCTGAGACCACAGTCACACGTTACAAAGTCACTGAGCCACATCTTGTGTAAATACGTTCTGAGACCACAGTCACGCGTTACAAAGTCACTGAGCCACATCTTGTGTAAATACGTTCTGAGACCACAGTCACACGTTACAAAGTCACTGAGCCATATCTTGTGAAAGTGTGTTCTGAGATCACAGTAACCTGTTCTTGAGTGTCCCTCTCATTTACGTCATTAATCTTCTTCTTTTTGTATATAAATGTCCTCCCTAAATCTTCCAGCTGTCACAATATGATACAACTGTTCTATTCTCGTTACGTTGCTACAAATTTATGATTACTTTCTTTAGTCTTTAGTTCCAACTGGCGTCACCGTGGTCAAGGTGTTCCCATATCCGCTCTGCAGAAATTCCAGCAATCATCGAAGCGATTGTCGACTGATTGTTTCTGTTCTGCACAGATTGACTGTTTTGCGTTATTTCCTTGCTGCTGTCATATTACTACGACACACTACCGTATGTCAGGACTTGCTCTACATAACTATGAGAAATGTGTCTTTTAAAACGTAAATTATCATACATGAGCTACATAACTATGAGAAATGTGTCTTTTAAAACGTACATTATCATACATGAGCTACATAACTATGAGAAATGTGTCTATTAAAACGTACATTATCATACATGAGCTACATAACAGCTTCTTCTATTCTTTGAACTGCAGCTTTCGCCTCAGCTATTCTTCTTTTTACTTCTTTTTCTTTTTTATTCTTTTACCCTCCCTCCTTCTTTCCTTCTTCATTTCCATTTCAGCTTCAAGGGGAGATATAATTTGCGATCTTTTTTTGCTCTTCTGTTGGCCTCTCCTGCTGTTATGTTTTCTAGTCTTTATAATATTCCATCAATTCATCTTTTGCTCTTCTGTTGGCCTCTCCTGCTGTTATGTTTTCTAGTCTTTATAATATTCCATCAATCCATCTTTTGCTCTTCTGTTGGCCTCTCCTGCTGTTATGTTTTCTAGTCTTTATAATAGTCCATCAATTCATCTTTTGCTCTTCTGTTGGCCTCTCCTGCTGTTATGTTTTCTAGTCTTTATAATATTCCATCAATCCATCTTTTGCTCTTCTGTTGGCCTCTCCTGCTGTTATGTTTTCTAGTCTTTATAATATTCCATCAATTCATCTTTTGCTCTTCTGTTGGCCTCTCCTGTTGTTATGTTTTCTAGTCTTTATAATATTCCATCAATCCATCTTTTGCTCTTCTGTTGGCCTCTCCTGCTGTTATGTTTTCTATTCTTTATAATATTCCATCAATTCATACTTTTTTCTTGGTCGCCCCATAGGACTGGTGTTCTCGCAACGTTTATTAAAAGCTCGTTGTGTTGTGTTTTGATCTGCTATATTGCGTGAACAAACCATGTTATCTGTTGTTTATGTATGTATGCCCATGGCGGTAAATATTCAAGGCTTTCTTCTCATTTCTACATCTCTGATCTATTCCTCATGTTGTTTCCTGTCAAGGTCCACCTCTGTGTGTTAAATTATAAATCACATTTTGTATCATAAATAAAAGTAATATTCATCATCAAGTACCATGCCTGCTGGTGTAGGTGATCATGTCTCTCCACAACTTTCGATCTCGGCAGTTGTTTATCATTTCTGATGTTGACCTTCTGCCAAGCCATTCTCTTAAGCCGTCTGGTTTCTTTTCTCTTGCTTCCCTCTATCTCTTCGTCCCTTCAATTATTCCAGTTGTTTAAATATATTCCAGTTGTTAAAATATATTCCAGTTGTTAAAATATATTCCAGTTGTTAAAATATATTCCAGTTGTTCTCTTCTCATTACATGTCCAAAAAATGATGATTGTTTCTTCCTAATATTGCATATTAGCTCTCTTATTTACTTTGGTCTCTTTCAGAACGTTTTCATTACTCTTCTTACCTGTCCATGGCATTCTCAACATTCTTCTGTAAAACCACATTTCCACAGCCTCCAATGGTTTTCTTGTCCTATTGTCCATGATTCACATCCATTTGTTAAGACTGGCTCTACATAACATTTAAGAACTCTTTGTATCGTTTCTATTGTCAAACATGGATTGCACGGTAGCTTGCTAATTTTTTGGAAAGCTACTTTTGCCTGAGCCAATCTGAATCTCACCTCTGTTGTACATCTACCATCTCAGGTTAACATTGTTCCCAGATATTTAAATTCATTTACCTGTTTTAATGTTGTTCCACTTGTCTATACTGAGCATTGCAGTGATATATTTTTCTTTGTTGCTACCGTTACTTCTGTTTGTTTTTTGTTTTTGTTTTTTTGCCATTAAGACTGTCCTTTATTTTGTTATTTTTATTTTCTTAAAAAAATAATACACACTAGTAATAAGATAATATAAAACAATATTAGATACCATAAACATAAATTTAATCAAAATGTGAAACTTTTAAACGATTGAACCATTTCTTGTCACAATTCACGTCATAAATAATATCTTAGAAGAAAAAGGAAAAAAGAAAATCAAATCAAATCTTGCCAGCTTTATCGTAATCGTTCATAATATTGTGTTTATCTCGCTATAAATATCCCAACTCACTTGGCAACATTGCATTGATGTAAAACTTTCATGAAAACATTTTCTTCCCCAAATTCCATTTTAAAAAAATAAAAATGAAAATAAAACATAGATACAAAACTAAAGTTGTAAGTAATTCCACACGCCATTTTTTAATGAGTTCTGGCCGAGTACAGACATGCGCAAACCCCAGGACAGAACCTGCTCATCGAGGTAAGGGAGGTAATCAAAATAAAGTGCGTGTTTAAAAATAAAATAACCAGTCGTGGTGTCTGGTGCAGGCTAATATAGTTTTCCTTCACAAGACCAAGCTCTTAGTTATGTTATCTTAGTGGTTTGTGTTCACCTCGTAAATGAAAAAGAGGCCGACTATTGACGAAGACAGAAGTACAAATACATGGCTATCTAGACTGTGTGAACTGGGAGTGAAGAGAGATATCATTAACAATCTATGAGAGATGGGTAGAACAAAGGACTTTGACAGAAGTACAAATACATGGCTATCTAGACTGTGTGAACTGGGAGTGAAGAGAGATATCATTAACAATCTACGAGAGATGGGTAGAACAAAGGACTTTGACAGAAGTACAAATACATGACTATCTAGACTGTGTGAACTGGGAGTGAAGAGAGATATCATTAACAATCTATGAGAGATGGGTAGAACAAAGGACTTTGACAGAAGTACAAATACATGGCTATCTAGACTGTGTGAGCTGGGAGTGAAGAGAGATATCATTAACAATCTATGAGAGATGGGTAGAACAAAGGTCTTTGACAGAAGTACAAATACATGGCTATCTAGACTGTGTGAACTGGGAGCAAAGAGAGATATCATTAACAATCTATGAGAGATGGGTAGAACAAAGGACTTTGACAGAAGTACAAATACATGGCTATCTAGACTGTGTGAACTGGGAGCAAAGAGAGATATCATTAACAATCTACGAGAGATGGGTGGGACAAAGGTCTTTGACAGAAGTACAAATACATGGCTATCTAGACTGTGTGAACTGGGAGCAAAGAGAGATATCATTAACAATCTATGAGAGATGGGTGGGACAAAGGACTTTGACAGAAGTACAAATACATGGCTATCTAGACTGTGTGAACTGGGAGCAAAGAGAGATATCATTAACAATCTACGAGAGATGGGTGGGACAAAGGACTTTGACAGAAGTACAAATACATGGCTATCTAGACTGTGTGAACTGGGAGCAAAGAGAGATATCATTAACAATCTATGAGAGATGGGTGGGACAAAGGGTGTGAACTTGGAGTGAAGAACGGTGTTGCCAGAACAGAGCGACATAAGTTATAAATAGATTACCTAAGCATTTGATATAAAACGACTTGCCAGGGGGAACAACCATTAACAATAATTTATACTGACAAATTCATTCATTTGAAATGCCATTTTTAAACTAAAAACAGTGGTGACAATTTAAGTATCATCGTCTCGTTGGAAAAAAAAAGTAAATGAGATGTAATTCGGGAACAGGATATACGTAGGTTATGTTGACCAAACAATGTACATTTATAATAATTTGTTTTTAATTTGTTTGGACCTGAGAGATTCTGCTTTCAACTTTCAAGTAAAAAAAATCTGGCATAAATTATCTCTTGATCTTGCAATAAGAACGTGTCTTCATAGGTAGAATTGACGGCCGACAAGTCAAAAGTTGTAATTACCCGTGACTTATGTTGTAGGGGCGTGAAATAATATTTCGCCGACCCAGGCCACAGCATTTGTACATAATGGGGCCAGTGCTCAAGCTAGCTTTCATTACCTTTCCCCATTACCTTTTTCTTAACCTCGGTAGACTATCTGGGATGAGTGGGTTACCGATGTTCGGACAACCCGTGTTCGATTCCCGCTGGAAGCTGTGTAAGTTGTACTCGTGGTTTGAAAAAGAAAACCCGCGGTCGACCCAGCCGCTTGTAGAAATGGTACCAGGGAATTACTCTGGGAATATGGGAAATGCGGCCTCGCATCGTGAGTTTCGATGCTTGAAGTGACACTATCAAGAAGTCTCCGAACACTTCTGGATAGACGGCCGAGCACATATGGGTGAAAACTCACGTGCTGACGCCGATTCAAGTCTCGTACTTTACCTTTACCTTTCCCCAACTCAGTGAGAAGTGTGTCAGATGCATGACAGGAAACAGTCTAAGAGATAGGATCTGAAATGAAAAGTTACTAAAAAAGACTAGGAACCAGCTACATAAAGACAACAGATTAAGTGGTTCGGGCATGTGATAAGACATCAAGATGTAAATCTAATACAACGAGTTACCAACAAACGATAGGAGAACACCAGACTAAGAGGTCGACCATGAAAAATGTGGATAAACGGAATACTAGAAACACTCGGGGGTATAACAGTAGAAGAGGCTAATAGAAAGCAAAAAACCGCGAACCTTCTCCCTTCGATGGTGAAAGAAAGAAAGAAAGAAAGAAAGAAAGAAAAGAAAGAAAGAAAGAAAGAAAGAAAGAAAGAAAGAAAGAGAGGGAGGGAGAAAGAAAGGGGGGTGGAAGGAAGGAAGGAAGGAAGGAAGGAAGGAAGGAAGGAAGGAAGGAAGGAAGGAAGGAAGGAAGGAAGAAAGGAAGGAAGGAAGGAAGGAAGGAAGGAAGGAAGGAAGGAAGGAAGGAAGAAGAAAGAAAAAAATAAAGAAAGAAAGAAAGAAAGAAAGAAAGAAAGAAAGAAAGAAAGAAAGAAAGAAAGAAAGAAAGAAAGAAAGAAAGAAAGAAAGAAAGAAAGAAAGAAACTCAGTGAGCCAGGTAGATATTGCTTTTATCAGATGGATCACCTGTGGATCTGCAAGCTGTGTTGGAACGCTCGTTCACTTAATCGCTATGCCAGCCCGTTAGCGCCAGGTACACTCTCCCACAATCCACTGCTTGATGATAACAAAATATGAACCCAGGAGATTGAACTCGAACCATCTAATCAAGATGTCCCAGTGCGTGAAGTTCCTCACTAATGCTAAAGAAGAAACATTTCTTGTTTGTTTGTTATCGACTTATTTGTGGGTTATCATACTTGCACTCCGAACATGTCCATACGTGCACAGATCCACTCCTCAACGTGTCCCGTGGAGTCCAGACGACTCCAGCTCCGTGTTTGATGATGCATTTGTTTATTTGTTTCTTTCTTTCTTTCTTTCTTTCTTTATTTGTTTGTGTATTTTATTGTTTGTTTGTTTATTTTATTGTTTGTTTGTTTGTTTACTCGTTTATTTGTTTGTTTGTGCACTTGTTTGTTTGTTTGTTTATTTGCTTGTTTATTTGTTTCTTTGTGTGCTTGATTGTTTGTTTGTTTGTTTATTTGTTTGTTTACTTGTTTGTTTATTTGCTTGTTTATTTGTTTGTTTGTGTGCTTGATTGTTTGTTTGTTTCTTTACTTGTTTGTTTATTTGTTTGTTTACTTGTTTGTTTGTGTGCTTGACTGTTTGTTTGTTTCTTTACTTGTTTGTTTATTTGCTTATTTATTTGTTTGTTTGTGTGCTTGACTGTTTGTTTGTTTCTTTACTTGTTTGTTTATTTGCTTATTTATTTGTTTGCTTGTGTGCTTGACTGTTTGTTTGTTTCTTTACTTGTTTGTTTATTTGTTTGTTTACTTGTTTGTTTGTTTGTTTCTCTAATTGCTTGTTTGTTTCTTTGTTTGTTTGTTTACTTGCTTGTTTGTTGCTTTGTTTGTTTGTTTACTTGCTTGTTTGTTTCTTTGTTTATTTGTTTACTTGCTTGTTTGTTTCTTTGTTTGTTTACTTGCTTGATTGTTTGTTTGTTCATTTGTTTATTTAATTGATTGTTTGTTTGTTTACTTGCTTTTTTCTTTCTTTGTTTGTTTACTTGCTTGTTTGATTGTTTGTCTACTTGCTTGTTTGTTTGTTTATTTCCTTGTTTGTTTTTTTCCCTTTTTTGTTTGTTTGTTTCTTTTAGTGTTTGTTTGTTTGTTTGTTTGTTTGTTTGTTTGCATGAGTCATCTTTATATCTCCAACCAAGTCCAAGTGAACTGACTTTTGTTTGAAAATCACACTTTCCTATTTTCCACAACGGCAGCCATGCACTCATGATTCCCTCGCCATACAGGCAGACATTCTCAGATTTCAGAGGTATTCTCATTTATAATCGTCGAGAGTTTTGACAGTTTGTGCAGATATTTTTTTTCTTTCAATTGTGTCCCTGTCAGCGTCTCTTTTTGACCTACTTTCTATAATTTAAAACGTCAAGGGTTGTTTAACGTGGGCCGAGTGTACCCGAGACCTGACGTTTCTACACCGCTATCTAAGAGTGGTCTCACTACACACAGAGAGGGCTAAATATGGGATCTTACCACACACAGAGAGGGCTAGATATGGGATCTTACTACCCAGAGAGGGCTAGATATGGGATCTTACTACCCAGAGAGGGCTAAATATGGGATCTTACCACACACAGAGAGGGCTAGATATGGGATCTTACTACCCAGAGAGGGCTAGATATGGGATCTTACTACCCAGAGAGGGCTAAATATGGGATCTTACCACACACAGAGAGGGCTAGATATGGGATCTTACTACCCAGAGAGGGCTAGATATGGGATCTTACTACCCAGAGAGGGCTAAATATGGGATCTTACCACACACAGAGAGGGCTAGATATGGGATCTTACTACCCAGAGAGGGCTAGATATGGGATCTTACTACCCAGAGAGGGCTAGATATGGGATCTTACTACCCAGAGAGGGCTAGATATGGGATCTTACTACCCAGAGAGGGCTAGATATGGGGTCTTACTACCCAGAGAGGGCTAGATATGGGATCTTACTACCCAGAGAGGGCTAGATATGGGGTCTTACTACCCAGAGAGGGCTAGATATCGGATCTTACTACCCAGAGAGGGCTAGATATCGGATCTTACTACCCAGAGAGGGCTAGATATGGGATCTTACTACCCAGAGAGGGCTAGATATAGCTTAATAACTATGATCATAAACAAAGAAAATTCTAAAGACCTGCAAATAAATATCACAGTTGAAGGAAAACATCTGGAGACAGTTCAGAGCTACAACTACCATGGACACACTACAACCAGTGATGGAAAATGTAAAATTGAAATAAACAAAAGAATAGGTATGGCAAAAAGTAATTTTAATGTCATGAAAAATATACTAACAACAAAACAAATAATAACAGGGCTGAAACTAAGAATGGCAAAATGTTACATCTTCTCAATATTCCTGAATGGTGCAGAAACATGGACATTAGACAAGAAAACAGAACAGAAAATTGAAGCCTTTGAAATGTGGATTTATAGAAGAATAGGTAGAATTGAATGGAAAGAAAAGAAAACAAAACGATGAAGTTTTAAAACAACTAAAAATAAAAAGAGAACTACTAAATACAATTAAGACAAGACAAATGAAATTTTGGGGGCATGTTAAAAGACACAACAGCCCACTAAAAGTAATATTGGAAGGGAAAATACAAGGTAAAAGAGGCAGAGACAGACCAAGACTAACATGGACGAGTAACATCAAAAGATGAACAATTCAATCTATGACAACCTGCACCATCAAAGCAAGAGACAGAGTGGAATGGCGATCCGTGGTGGCCAACCTTCGTTGCGGAGACGGCACTCGATGATGCTGATGAATATTAATGAATAAAGAAATGATATTTAGTAGCCAATGCTTGTAACACAAAGGTCAAGAACTGGCAGGTCTGGCAGTTTCCGGAAGTGTCGTATTCAATTCAAAGGAGATGAGGCCAGGCACCGCGAATACATCTTTGTTTGTTCTCCTGTTGGATATGTTTGTTCAATATTAACATATTGAGTCACAAGAGAAGTTGTTCAGCAAAGCACATTAAGACACTGATAATTTTACTAAACTAGTGACTTATCACCAGGCACCGCGAATACATCTTTGTTTGTTCTCCGGATGGATATGTTTGTTCAATATTATCAGATTCAGTCACGAGAGAAGCTGTTCAACAAATCAGCATTCACATTAAGACACTGATATTTTTATCAAACTAGTGACTTATCACCAGGCACCGCGAATACATCTATGTTTGTTCTCCTGTTTGATATGTTTGTTCAATATTATCAGATTCAGCCACGAGAGAAGCTGTTCAACAAAGCAGCATCCAGATTAAGACACTGATATTTTTATCAAACTAGCGACTTATCACCAGGAACCACGATACCTCAGTGGTTAGTGAACTGGACTACAAAGGACAAGAGGTCTAGTTCGATCCCGATCGACGACTTCCATGTTCACCCAGCCTTAAATGAGTACCGGATTTGTTCTGGGAAAGTAAAGCGGTACGGCCGTAATACCGACCACATTACCCCAAAAAATGATGTGTCGAAGGTCTATACAAATTATAGTCACTAACACCATATTCCCCAACGCCATTTGGCATGATGGGGCTCTTCACATATTTTTTTTTACTTACTGACTTATCATGATTGCTTGCTACCAGTCGTTTGTCAAGACGTCAAAAGCCGTATAGTATTCAAGTGTTAACAAACACATTTTTTTTTAAATTTTAACATAAATTTTACTTATTTTAACTTATCACTTTAAATCTGCAATAGAAGAAGCTTGTGTGTTTTATTTTCACGAGAAAGACACAAATTGGCAAACCAACTAAAGTATCAACGACAAACAGCTGTGAGTTCAACAGAGCCGGGGTGTATTAACTCTTTCCGAACGTTTCACCGCACAGTGCGTCACTCTCAATTTAATTAGTGTAAACTGTCATCAAACCATATTCTTTTTATATGTCTTGTATCACCTTGGTTTTGTTGAAATATAATTCCTTGTTCAATTATCTAACCATTCATGTATAATATGTTATGTGTTAAAAACTAAACTATCTTTACGTCACATTGTACCATTGCTGGTGTATGACGGGGGGCAACGATAGAACCAGAGGGATAAAGGCCGCTTGGTCAAGCAGTCGCCACGACGTGTGAGACTCAGGATTTTTATTTAACCCCCGATAGAAAAAAATATTTCTGTCTACCGCGGGCTTCGAACACCGAACGTCGGCTTTTCAGCCAGCGGACCAGTGGTTTTAGCCGCACGGCCACGCGCACCTGTTATGTGTTAGATAAATATAAATATGTAGATTGATTCTTCAAATCATGAAAAATTGTGTCTGGCATCTCTTCCGTTGCATTGATAAAAAGCTTCCGTATGGAAAGAGTTAAAAGTAACGTAACAACATCGAGTAGACTCTAGAACATGACATGATGGCAACCAGAAAAGCTAGGTCTAGGAAGGAGTGTCTTCCTGACTCTCGATGGCGGTGGAAATAGAAAGATGAATGGTTATGGTTCTAGAAGGCCCCGGTATCACTGCAAACGAATTAAAATCCATAATTGCTCAACCGCCCGTGTCAGTGGAATCATCCGAATTAATATCTTATCTGCCAAACAAAGAAAGGTAGCTGCAGCCCCCATCATAGTAATCTCAGCACACGCCAAAAGACATAAGGCGAAACCGCACAGAAAGTGAACACAGCCATCTGTTCCCGGTCATACTCTATCATCATTCATCGTAAACAATTGGAATATTGAAACATGATCAAAACGGATGAAACGCACAGCTCATGCTGTTCACAGAGCACTTAACTCAGTAGCTCCTGCAACAAGCCAGACTTGGAATATGAGGAAACTGCAACAAGGAACACTTTTCATACATAGCCTTCAATGATTCCTGCCGCCTATCCGCCAGATCGACCATAGAGAAATGAAATGAAGATGAAAAAAAAAACAAAAAGAAGAATATAAAAATGTGCAGGCGTTGAGAATTACTCGAGCCCCCCTGTAAATATTGTTTAATGTATGTCAACTCGATAACTAAACACAAATTTGAATACGCCTAAAAAAAAAAAAACGCCAAACAACAAACTATTTCGGCGTAATTTAATTTCCACCGACAAGATTTAATAGAAGCCATGTCGTTTTGTTTCTCACAAACACGGTGTGGAGCCTGTGTTAGATAAGCTTCATTATTTTGGGTAAGATTCCTGTCTTCTGGTTGTGTCTTCTGTTCTACTGCCAGCGCCGCGAGCAGTTGCAGATAGTAAGTATGTGTTGTTTCTGGACATCGCTAGTTGTCTAGCTTGTGTTATCTTGAATTTATTCACCAAAAAATCTATGTTGCCTGTATTTTAAAAAGAAAGTAAAGTACCCCCTTCACGCCAAGTGGCGTATAAGGAATATGGTGTTAGTGACCATAAATTTTACAGACCTTCGGCACATGATTTTTGGGGTAATATGGTCGCTTTACTTTCCCAGAAAAAAAATCTGGTACCTATTTAAGGCTGGGTGAACTCGAAAGCCGTCGGTTGAGATCGAACCCTACCTCTTGTCCTTTGTAGCCCAGTTCACTAACCACTGAGCTATCGCGGCTCCCAGCTTGGTGTTATGTCATAGAAAACAGTCAACAACAGAAATGATACGATGTACTGTGGATATAAAATTATAGAAGGACATGATCGCCTACGCCAACTGGTATGGTACACGATTATGAACACATATGATCAAATCTACTGATCATACCCTATCGCGCACCGACTGTCTTAGCTTTAGCAGCGTATTGATGTCCTATAAGTGGTGGTAGCAAACTGCCTTGCTACTTTGCGTGACGTCCGTATATACTCTCATTGCTGCTTCTTGTTGAGCAACAACACGCGCGCACAGCACACAAGTGAGGTAGTCCAAAGCAAGAATTCTTATTTTTAAAGTGCCACTGCGGGCAGGTAAGATATAAAAATACTTGCAGGGCCTCGCGTTGCTTTTAAACAGAGAAGAAACGTTATTGCTGGTAGTTGGGGGAGGGGGGGGGGAAGGAAAACTGAAAAGAACACTGAAAAGAAAACTGAAAAGAACACCGAAAAGAACACAGAAAAGAACACTGAAAAGAACACCGAAAAGAACACAGAAAAGAACACTGAAAAGAAAACTGAAAAGAAAACTGAAAAGAACACCGAAAAGAACACAGAAAAGAACACTGAAAAGAAAACTGAAAAGAACACCGAAAAGAACACAGAAAAGAACACTGAAAAGAAAACTGAAAAGAACACCGAAAAGAACACAGAAAAGAACACTGAAAAGAAAACTGAAAAGAACACTGAAAAGAAAACTGAAAAGAACACCGAAAAGAACACAGAAAAGAACACTGAAAAGAACACTGAAAAGAACACTGAAAAGAAAACTGAAAGAAACACTGAAAAGAAAACTGAAAAGAACACCGAAAAGAACACAGAAAAGAACACTGAAAAGAACACTGAAAAGAACACTGAAAAGAAAACTGAAAGAAACACTGAAAAGAAAACTGAAAAGAACACCGAAAAGAACACAGAAAAGAACACTGAAAGAAACACTGAAAAGAACACCGAAAAGAACACAGAAAAGAACACTGAAAAGAACACTGAAAAGAACACTGAAAAGAAAACTGAAAGAAACACTGAAAAGAAAACTGAAAAGAACACCGAAAAGAACACAGAAAAGAACACTGAAAAGAACACTGAAAAGAACACTGAAAAGAAAACTGAAAGAAACACTGAAAAGAAAACTGAAAAGAACACCGAAAAGAACACAGAAAAGAACACTGAAAGAAACACTGAAAAGAAAACTGAAAAGAACACAGAAAAGAACACTGTTGAGAGAAGCAAAGACAAAAACACATTTCATAAGATCGAACATCTCGCTCAGAATAGAGACGGATGGCGGCAAGCGCTGCGAACCCTACGCAACGCCTGTTTGCGCTGTAAAGATCAAGATCAAGAGAGGTAAATGTATAGAAATGTAAAGCTGCTGTAAAGCTGACGATAAGAATGAAAAAATATGGATAAAAATGTATGGGTACAGCTTTACATAGGTATAGAACAGAGCCTCGATCGTATTGATTTTGTGTTGTCCTTACGTAAAGCTGCAACAATGAAATGGTTATTTACATATATTTTTTTAATCTTTACACTCAAACGTGAAATTGGCTCTGCCGTATGCAGTTTGCTAAAGGCAGCGTTTCAGAAAATGAGGAAAATACTGTACAATCCATTTTTGACAATAGAAACCAGAAAAAGATATCTTAAATGCTATTTAGAGCCAGTCTTAACATATGGATGTGAATCATGGACAAAAGGACAACAGACACATGACAAGAAAATCACTGGAGGCTGTTGAAATGTGGTTTTACAGAAGAATGTTTAGAATACCATGGACAGCTAAGAAGAGTAATGAAAATATTGTTATAGAGGTCAAAGCAAAAAGAGAGCTAATTTCCAATATTAGGAATAAACAAGAATCATTTTTTGGTCATGCAATGAGAAGGGAACAACTGGAATATATTGTGACAACTGGGAAAATTGAGGAACGAAGAGATAGAGGGAAGCAAAGAGAAAAGATAACAGACAGCTTAAAAGAATGGTTTGGCAGAAGGTCAACAACAGAAATGATAAATAACTGTCGAAATCGAAAGTTGTGGAGAGACATGATCACCTACCCCAGCAGGCACGGTACTTGATGATGATGTATACAGTTTAAACACTTCAAACATTACCACTTGAGCATCTTAAGTCTGTCAATGTTTATATTGAGAACCGTTTGTTTCGTTTACTATTTTCCCCATCTTCTTTCACCCCACACATTTTTTAACATTTTAAAATATTGTAAAAATAAAAAAAAAAACATCAAATTCCAGTCTCGTCTGTCAAGAGAATTTGCGAGAACCCACTGAAAAGGAAACAGGAAGAACGGCACAAAGACAACTTATTGTTATTCTTAAATTATGGAATGTCTGTGTTATTTCTTTCGCATCTTTTATGCTAAGAAAGTCTATGTTTTTTATTTGCAACATGCAACATCTATCTTTCTGCACACCCACGATCTCTCTCCTGGCAAATTTGCTGACCAGAAAGGTTGTTTCTTTCATTTGTTATCACCATCCCACCTGGGCTGGGTAGGACGAGTCAGTTGTTTTTATGTTGATACCGTTGATATAATGTCCGGTTAGCGCAATCGATAGGCGGTTGGCTTACCACGGCAACAGCCGGGGTTCGTACCCTGGCGAGGACACCTGGGTTTTACTAATTCCCTAAAAATTAGTGGGAGCCGCGATAGCTCAGTGGTTAGTGAACTGGACTACTACGGACAAGAGGTAGGGTTCGATCCCAACCGACGGCTCCGGGTTCACCCAGCCTTAAATGGGTACCGGATTTTTTCTGGGAAAGTAAAGCAGCACGGGCGTAATACCGACCACATTACCCCAAAAATCATGTGCTGAAGGTCTGTAAAATATAGGGTCACTAACACCATATTTCCCTATACGCCGCCACTTGGCGTGACGGGGGGTACTTTACTTACACTTTTTACCGTTGATATAAATGATTTCAGTTGGAACGCTTCAGAAAGGTAAAGAGGAGAGGTGGATGGGTCCGTAATTACCAGCACGTGCAGGAGTGTCTTCAGTCGACGTTGAACTTCCTTCTTTCTGGCGCTCACTCGATGGCTACTAAATGAAGTCATCCGCCCTTAAAGTGGCGTTAATTGGGCGTAGCGCGAAGACGCAGACCTTCATTAATGGATGCTTGCGCAGAATAAAAGGATGGAAATGGCAGGACAAAATCACTAACATAGAATTAAGGAAATGTACCAGTCAAATACGTGTGGATAAAGAGATACAGCGAAGACGGTGGCACTGGATAGGACACACACTACGGAAGCCAACTGAGAGTATTACACAACAGGCCTTTTTTTTTTTGGAATCCCAGGGGGAAAAGACAAAGAGGAAGACCAAGGAATTCTTGCAGAAGACAGATAGAAGCAGAGGTGAAGATGATGGGGAAGACATGGAATGATCTTAAAAGAATGGCAAGAAACAGAACGACTTAGAAAGTGTTTGTTGAAGACCTATGCTCCACAGGGAGCTGAAAGTGTTTGTTGAAGACCTATTCTCCACAGGGAGCTGAAAGTGTTTGTTGAAGACATGCTCCACTGGGAGCTGAAAGTGTTTGTTGAAGATATATGCTCCACAGGGAACTGAAAGTGTTTGTTGAAGACTTATGCTCCACATGGGAGCCGCGATAGCCCAGTAGTTAGTGAACTGGACTACAAAGGACAAGCGGTCGTGTTCTGATCGACGGCTTCCGGGTTCATTCAGCCTTAAATCTATCTATCTATCTATTGTCCTTTCGAGCCGAAAACGGCACATAGGGCAGAACCACAATCTCAAAAACAGAAATCTTGCGTGCCAAAGTGGCACATATTGCAGAGATCACTGTTTCCATAACACTGCTTTTTACAATGACAGCTTGTCAAGCCATCGATCAACCTCCTTAGTCGCCTCTTACGACATGCCTGGAAGGTCACAGTGTTACTATCAGCCTTAAATGGGTACCGGATTTTTCTGGGAAAGTAAAGCGGCACGGGCGTAATACCGAGCACATTACCCAAAATACCATGTACCGAATGTCTATAAAAAGTATGGTGACTAACGCCATATTCCCTATACGCCACTTGGCGTGACGGAGAACTTTCCTTTTTTTTCTTTTTTTTGAAACTGTGCTCTACAGGTAGTTGAAAGAAGAAGTAATGGGCGTTGTTGCGCGGTGTTGTAGTTTACTTGCATCTTTGAACCCAACACATCCGACTTCAGTACAGGATTTTTGAGCAGCATGTTGCCTTCCCTTTTTAATCCCTATTCGTTTGTCCAGACTGACTGTTTCTAGGATCACCGCTGGGATGTGGAGTACGGTCTTGAACAGCTCTGTTGTTCGACAGGTAATTTACGAGGACACAAATTATTTCTGTTTAAGAATGATCTCCCCTTTGTTGACGAGGCTTATCAATAACGATTGACCATACGCATTTGAATGTATCAACTGCTAGTTCGTATCCATTTCTCTCATTCTGCGATCAGGACTCTATCAGAGTAGGATTCCAGACTCTCACCGTGTCCATTTCTCTCTTTCTGCGATCAGGACTCAATCAGAGTAGGATTCCAGACTCTCACCGTGTCCATTTCTCTCTTTCTGCGATCAGAACTCAATCAGAGTAGGATTCCAGACTCTCACCGTGTCCATTTCTCTCTTTCTGCGATCAGGACTCAATCAGAGTAGGATTCCAGACTCTCACCGTGTCCATTTAATGTTATTTGTGTAAGAAGAATTAGGGTTAAGGTTCATCATCATCATCACGTTCCATACCGGTTGACGAAAGCGACCATGTCCTTCCGCAACGTTCTGTTCACAGTGCATCATTTCAAATCTGTTGTTGACTGTTTTTCGCGCCATGACACCAAGCTAAAAAGAATCTTCTCTCTTTGATCCTGATCGACGGTTTCCGGGTTCACAAAGCCTTAAATGGGTACGTGATTTTTTTCTGGGAAAGTGAAGCGGCACGGGCGTAATCCCGACCACATTCCCCCAAAAATCGTGTGCCGAAGGTCTGTAAAAATTATTAACACCATATTCCCTATACGCCACTTGGCGTGACGGGGGTACTTTACTTTTGTATAGTAAGGAATCACACATCATTCTTTTCTACGTTCCATTCTTCCTTTCCAGGAACAAACATTTTTTTTTCTATTGGGTTAACTGGCGATAACCAGTGAGGACGGTGGGTTCGAAACTTGAGGAGGCCAGGACGTGGTCTTAACGCTCTATACTTTACTTTATATATACATATATATATATATATATATATATATATATATATATATATATATATATATATATATATATATATAGGGTGTTTATAAAGTCTCACTACACTTGGTATCTAGGTCAATTTGAAAAAAATGTTTATGACGTCATCACAATATGTGCTCAATGGTAAGTTCACTTGTTGCGACAGTTTTCTTAATGGCTTGTCTGGACTTTTAAGGATTCTGTCTTGGATATCTAAACATATTTCATCATTCACAGCAGGCCTACCAGATCGTGGAGCATCTTCCACATTTCCAGTAGCAATAAACTTATTCAACACATTTCATTGACAGTGGGAGCACATATTGTGATGACGTCATAAACATTTTTTTTTCAAATTGACCTAGATACCAAGTGTAGTGAGACTTTATAAACACCCTGTGTATATATATATATATAACAACGTGAAGAAAAATGTACGAGATGACTATCCAGCTTCCCCCCCCTCCCCCACCCCCACTTTTTTCTCAACCTGTGTAATGAAAAGAAACATCTGTTGCTAATACAAACAGACAGACTGAGAGTAAATCAGACAGGTGGGTTTGTCTTAGTCAATTCTGTTTCTTTTCATCACAGAGAGTGGGGAGTGGGTGGGGGCGGGAGGCCTGGATCGTCTAGAAGTAAAACTTTG